>CM053587.1:140132506-140155006 GCA_028646515.1 Pseudochirops corinnae | reverse complement strand
CATTTAATTTGACCAGGAATGTCCAGTAGCATTTTCTAGCCCTAAATAAAACTACAATATCTTCGAGAAATAGGAGGACAAAACAAAGCAGATGACAAATAAACAACAAAAACTTCTGAGGTCTGAATTCCAATCCTAGAATAGATCACAGGTGAAAGGAGTCCTATGTTGCCTGTTTCACCCCAGGTTGAGAGGGGCTCATCATCAGAAACTACATTGAATTTTCTGTAATCCAAAACCTGGCCCAATTTAAGATACCACGTTTTTAATAGGCTTGGAGTTTCCATTGTAATCACACTCTGAAGTGGTTATCCTTTCAGCTTAGGGTTAAAAAGCTTGGACAAAGCACAGCGGGGGACCTTGGATTGCCCTCACCTACATTGTACCTAGCCTTGGGATGGATAAATACAGTCTCATTCTCTAATGCTACTGACTGCCTCTAGGAACACTAAATTTTAAGAGAGAAAAACATGAATCCTGTATTTCAAGAGAGGTGGAACTAAGCCATTGTTCACTTCCCTTAAAAAGGATATTCAGTGGCCAGTGCAGATTGCCCTGGGGACACCTAAAGCTGTATTAAGAAGTTGTGAAAGTGAAAATCCACTGGGAACCCAATTTCAGTGTTTAAACCTCAGCATGAATAGTAGAGTTCCTAGCAGGGTTCACTTTTACATGTCTTTATGAGAAGGTTCAAAACTTACTCTTACAATCAGGCTCTGCCATTCCTGTTAACCTGCAGATAACTGGGGAGGCTGGGGATCCCTAACACACACACAAACACACAAGTTTGTGTGTATATGCATATACATGTATACACATGTTTACTTACTATAATATATGGGATTAAAATATCAATAAATCAATGTAATTGTGTGCTAAAATTAAAGGATAATGTTGATGGGCATCTCAGAAGCCCAAATCTGAGCAATATCTGTGCTTAAGATAACATTTGGATAACTGAACATAAAGGTTTAAGTGTTATATTTTCCGGCTTCCCTCCTTGCCACAAAGCACAATGCAATATTAATATTTTGAATTTCTTAAATAAGACAAGCAAGTTTCCTGCCGAGTGGATGGTTTATTTCTATGGCTATCAACCTGTTTGATACTGTCCCTTGCCAGGCAAATATGCTGCATATTTTAAAGAATTTCAGCACTTCATGTAAAGGAAACTCATGTACACAAAGTGACAAAGTACATAACACTTCTATGAGAAATCTGTGTTCAAAGGTAACTAAATATCAGGAACAAAATGTGGTGTTTCTTTTCCTGACGAGTAAAATAAGCTCAATAGTTCTTCCCCTAGACTGTTTGCTCACCATAGATCAAGAGTGTGTGTGCTCTGGGAACAGATATTCCACTATCAACTAGTCAGAAATCTACATTTAATTGAACACTGAAAGACTTAGCCAATGTGTTATTATTCTCCTTAAAAGTCAGGTTTAAATATAGTCTCTCAACTGCTATTTGAAAATAGAAGGTCAAGCAGGACATTTTTCAGATCCTATTAAAACTTGGAGGGGTCAAGCAAAGGTGGCGTAAGAATAACCCTTGCAAGATTTTTATTATATGTGATAGGAACACAAATAAACTTTGTTTTCCTGTTCTCAACGTGTCTGGACTTGACTGAAAGCCAAAGAGGAGCTTATCTATTGATTTTTACATGTAAGCTAAGGGGTAAGATCACAGTGGCTCATTAAAGGTGTCAGTGTTCTAGATGATTTGAGACCCTTTATCTTTTGCAAATAAGAGAAGTATGTCTTAACCGGGCTTCGTTGTTGTTAAATAATATAAAAGGCTGCAAAACTAGAGTCCCTAGGCTAAGTAATAGGCAGTTCCTCCCATCCCCCTTCTTGAAGACCTTGCTGTATAATCTCCAGACGGAAGGAAAAGTCTGCTCTGCAAAAGGGAAAGCTACTTCAGTTTTAAGGCCTATTGGCAACTGGCTTTGTTTTCTTGATAGCAGTATCTTATCTGGACACTATCCAAGGTTTCATAAATCTAGTACTTGTGAAAAACAGATCTTTTCCAAGATTCACAAGGACTTTGTAAGTGAGAGTACCTGGCTGCTTGTTTACAGGAGAGTTAAATACCATCTTTCTGCACTGTCTCATCTAGCTTATGAAGATAGAGCTTTTATTTCTAATTGGGTTTTTTATTATCATATAATAAAAAGCTCCATTCATAAAAATAATTAGGGCCATTTCTCTACAAATATCGCATCCTAGTAATGAACTTTTTAAGAAGTTAACATGTGCCTACCCTTTTCTCCAACTTTTTAAAGACATCATTAAAAGCTTCGGCAACTTTTCCATAGATTCTTCTATTTAAAGCTTTACATCTTGTGCCATAGCTCCTAGAGAAGGAAACTATTCATTATGCATTTTATGATAGGAATATGAATGCTTTGGGAAGTTCAGAATAAAAGAACGTTGAGTAATTTAAAAATAAGTGCAAAATGATGGGCATTTTTCCATTAAAAAAACTCATTTTCACTGCAACCAATTCATATTAACATTGCTGTATTTTATAATCACAGAATATTAGCGTTAGAAGGAATCTGAAAGGCCATACATATAGCCAAAATCAAACACCCAAATCTCAAAAAGAATCCCCACTGTAGCATACTCAACAATTGTTCATTTAGCCCCTGCTTAGAGACCACTGGTGAAAGGGGAACCTCTATCACTCAAGGCATCCCATTGCATTTTTGGATAACTAGAACTGTTAGGGTAGTTTTGTTTTTCCTTACATCAAGCCTAAATTTGCCCCCAGCTCCTGGTTATACCCTTTGGAACTAAGAAGTCTTTTTTCTTACTCTAGTGTTTAACCTTTCATCTACTGTTCTTCCAAATTATTATCATATATTATAGACTCAAGGCCCTTTGCCATTCTGCTTTGTTGTTTTTCTCTAGATTCTCCCCAGTTTATTAATGACTTTTCTAAATTGTGGTTTTCAAACTTAAGATGATAGCATAGATATTGTCAGATTCAGAGTAAAATAGACCAGTTGTCTCATTATTCCTGGAAGTTATACATTTCTTCTTGTAACCCAAGATCACATTGGTTTTTCTGACTACCACGTCACAATTCTGACACATATTGAGTTTATAGCCCTCTAAAACCCCAAGATCTTCTTTGCACACATAGCTACTTATCCATGTCTCCTCTATATTGGATTTATGAAGTTAAGATTTTCCATGTATCCCTACTGAATTTTATCCTATTAGATTCAGCCTATTGCTTGAGCTTGTCAGTATTGTCTTTAATACATGACTCAGTCATCCAGTGTATTAGCTGTTTCCCCCACCTTTGTATCATCTGCAGATATAGGCAACTTTTTAGAAGATACATATAATGGTTGAGTGCCTATGTGTATTAATTCTTATATAGTTTCAAAGTATGAGAAAGAAAAATGTGATTTTGATGAAGGGCAACAAAAATGATTTGTTTTCCAGCTATGCTAAAGCAAGAAAAACAGAAAAGAGTTTCAATACTAGAAGTTTCCCATAAAGGTAAAAGATAGGGCTCAAAAAGAGGGGTGATACAAGAAGGAAAATGTGCACTGTTTCCAGGGGAAAGGCAATGAGAAAATGATAATAATCAAAGGAGAGACGGCAGAACCATTCATTTGTAGTGGTTTCTTTGTGAAAGGGAATGATCAACACACTAAAAAGTAACTATCAAAAAAAAAAGACTAATTAAGGAACTGAAATACAAGTTAAATGAAAAGATAGTAAGAAAGAACCTGTCTGCTCTTGATGAGTTAAAGTCAGTAATCCTGGACAAACTACAGGGCACAGAAAGAATGGGCAGTGGCCATTACTGTGCTTGCTGTCTGTCATCTTTGAAAGATGGTGGAGGATAGGAATAGTAGAGGAGAATTAGAGTTATGACATTCAAAAACGGAGACGATAGTATGTAAACTATTGACCAGAGAGCTTAACTTCTATTCCTAGCAAAATTCTAGAACATGTTATGAATTAAAGGCATGGTTAGTAAGTACTTAGGAAGGAATGAAGTGATCACGAAAGTACAAGGTAGTTTTTTCTAAAACACAACTCCTGCCAAATTTCCATTTTTGACACTGTGGATATAGACGACTAAACATGGTACATAAGGGAGACACTATAGATATAGACACAATTATCTAGATTTCAGGAATTTAGCAAAGTCAGGCTACCTGTGTGAACAAAAAGACATGACAAGGGCTGGATCGTGGCGCAATTTGACAAATTTGGAACTGGTTGAATAACTGTACAGAATAGTCACCAATATGTAGATGTCCACTTGGACTGAAATATCTATTTGAGTATCCTGAGAATCTCACCTTGACCCTGTGTTATTCATTTTTATCAGCAACTTCAATAAATTCAGTGGTGACCTGCTGGCAAAATTTGAAGATAATTCAAGACTTGAAGGGGAGACAACACATTGGATGACTAACCCCAGCTCTGAAAAATGTCAACAGGATGGAATAATGAATTGAACTGAATTTTATAAAATTTAATAGATATTCACATAAAGTTCTATACTTGTGTTTTAAAAAATTCACTCTGTAAATTTAGGGTGGAAGAAATGTACAAAGAGAAATTTCTAATGAAAAAGATATGAAGGTTTTTAGTGAACTTCAACCACCTAGGTGTTACAGTGGATAGAGTGCTAGGCTGGAGTCAGGAAGACCTTAATTCAAATCCAGCCTCAAACACTTACTAGCTGTGTGATCCTGTGCAAGTCAGTGAACTTCCCTTTGCTCCAGTTTCCTTGTCTATAAAATGGTGATGATAATAGCACCTGCCTCCCAGGACTGTTATGAAGATCAAATTAAGCAATAATTGTAAAGGGCTTAGCACAGTGCCTGACAGGGTAGTGTTAAGTATAGTAAGTGCTATAGAAATGTTAGCTATAATAGTAATTGGTAGTAGTAGTAAGTCAGCTGTGTATCATGATAGCTAAAGTAGCTTATGCTCTACTATACTGCATTAAGAGAGATAGAACATCCAGAAATAGAGAGCAAATAGTTCTGCTATACACTGACCTGGTCAGGTCACATATGGAGTATATTATTCAATTTTGGCCACCATATTTTAAGAAACATGTAGACAATCTATAGCATATCCAAAAGAGATCAAGATAGTTAAAGGACTGGAAAGCATGTCATACACAGATTAGGAGAAGAAATTGGGTATGTTTAGCAAGGAGAAGAGATTAGGGTGGGAAGGGGATGGTATTTCTATTATCTTCAGGATTTGAATGACTGTCCTGAACATTAAAGAGGGAAGAGACATGGGCATAGGAGGCAGAAATTAAAGCAATGTGTGGATGTCAGAGAAAGGCAAATTTAGAAGTGATATATGGAAAAAATTTCCTCAGAATTACAAATATTCCAAAATTGAATGGGCTGCAGTTCCTTCTCCCTCACTGAGGGTCTTCAAGCAAAAACTGGGTAATTTTCTATTAGAACATCACATAGTTAATTTTGCCAGGAATAGAAATTAAGCTCTCTGGCCTATAGTTTACATGCTCATCTCCTTTTCTGAATGTCATGATTCCATTTCTCCTCCACTCTTTCTTCTGTACTATTATAATATTCCTGTCCTCTTCCACTTTTAAAAGATGACAAGCAGCAAGCTCAGGAATGATTGTTGCCCATTCTTTTTGTGCCCTGTAATTTTGCCGACTTGAACTCATCCAGGGCAGGTGGGTTCTCTCTTACTATCTCTTCATTTAACTTGCATTTCAGTTCCCTAATTATCTTGTTCATTTGACTTAGATCGTCTCTAATGTTCTTTTCAACCCTGAATTTCTCTAATTTGTGTTTTATCAATATTACTGTGGGTTTTTTCTAAGTAAGAATACTTTTTCAGCGATAAAGTTATGTCATAAATTTTATACTTTACACCTCATTTTCCAGGTTTTAGGTTCTTCCTTTCCAAGGCCATTTCTCACTTTTTTTTCTTAGATCTCATGCTCTCAATTTGCCATAGCACCTGTACTTTGTTCACAGGTATTCCAAAATTTAAAGGTAAGCATATGGAATTCAAAAGAACAAATAGCTATACTTATAAAATATTTTGTTGACATAAAATAGGGAAAATTAATTACATCTTAGTAATTTCAAAATAGAAATGTCATGAAAGAGGAAGTGAAAAGAATGTACACAAAGCCCAAGAAGGAATACAAACATATTTAGTGACATGAAACCTTCCTTGTCTGCTGTCTCTGTATGTCTTCTCTCTTCTCTTTTTATTTCTGCCCTTTCTTTTGATTCATTTACTCCATAAATATTTATTGAGTGACTACTGCGTTCTCTCTCTATAACCCCTCTTTATATCTATGATCTCTTTTTAGATCCTTTATGATCCTATTCCATTAGATAACTATAGAACAATAACAACCACAACAGCAAGACCCCTGCTCAGACACACTGCAATATGTGCATACTCCTGACCAAGATATATCACAGGCTTCTCTCATAGCCTAGAGAAAATGTGATGGATGAACACAGTGTCTGGGCACAGGATGACATCCTGCTTGCTACCTTTTCCAGTATTTTTCACTAAAGTCCAGATACATTGCATTATAAAGGCAAAAATGATTTCCCTACAGCCTGTTGCCCACTCACTACAAACTTCTACATTTCTCCACATTTCTGAACGATAGAAAAGAACACAGTTGGCTCCTGTTAGCCATCGATCCACCAAAAAAGAATAGCCTATAATATGTATAACTCTTTTGGAGACCTAGAGTTTTTGAGAATGGAGTTGTCATGAAGAGAATAACTTGAGGGGCGGAATAGCAAATATCAGGTAGGGAGAAAGGGTCAGAATATCTCATCTCAAATTTTTCAGCTGAAATAAATGTATTATATATATTTCTCTAACAAATAGACATATGTCCTGCTCATCAAAGAATCGGATGAGTCACAAATTTTATGTTATAAAACAATCAAGTCTGTTAATACGTGTTGTAGAAATTATTATTAAGTTAAAATTAACATTAGATTTTTATGGTTATTTTACAATATTTCAATTTGATTTGTAGACAAGATTCATAAGATTCTCTCTCTGTTTCTTCTCTACTATGTATAAGAACTATCTTAGGTAATGAGATTTTTAATACCTTCCTTCCTCCAATTATTTCCAGGCAATGCCTGGAGCTTACCACCCAAGTGAAGTGGCTGGTCAGCAGCAAAGAAATAAAGATCCCTTCCCATTAAGGACCTCAAAGAAAGAAAGTTCTTAGCCTTAAATTGGACTCTGTACTCAGCAAACAGCTATTGTGAGGGGATTGGCTCCCAAAGCATGGGCCCAAAGCCCATAAGGAGCCGTGAAACCACAGCTTAATGCTCAAACCACACTCTCAAGTGATTCTGAGTGTTTCCTTACTTAACACATTCAGAATTCTAGCTTGGATTGTAAAAAGGAGAGGAGAGGCCATTTGAGAGAATCCTCCTTCTAGAATGACTTTATTTTAAAAAAAAATAAATTTTGTTGATGTATGTTTTTACAACTTCTACATTTCCCAATGTATTCCTCTCCCTTCCCTTCCCAGAGAGCCAACCTTTATAATAAGGTATAAAAAAAGAAAAGAAACATTTTGCAAAACTAACCAAAACACTCAATTCTGCCAAATCCTATATTATATGCAATACCCCACACCCATGATCTCCTGCTTCTGTAAAGGACCAGAGCAAAATGTCTTCTCATGTCTCTTCTTTAGGGACATGCACATTCTTTATAATTTTCATTTTCAATGTATTGTGGTGGTTGTTCTTGGCATTTACATTTTTCTAGTTATTATATATATTGCTATCTTGGTTCTGTTTACTTCACTACATCACTTCATGTAGCTTTTCATGTTTCTGTGTATTTATCATGATCACTGTTTCTTATAACACAGTAATATTCAATTATATCCAAGTATTACAATTTGTTTAGCCCTTCCCCTGTTGATGGTCATTTCTACTTCTCTGTTGCCACAAAAAGTGCTACTATAAATATTTTAGTGTAATATGAGGACTTTCTTTTGTCATTGACCTCCTTGTAGTACATGTGTAACAGTGGAATCTCTAAGTCAAAGAGAATGGACATTTCTTAGCATAATTCCAGATTGCTTTCCAGGATGGTTCCACAAATTCATACCTCTACGAACAATACATTAGTGTACCTACTTTTCCACAACCCCTCCATCACTGATTATCCCTGTCTTTCGTTATATTTCACAATTTGCTGACTGTGGGGTGAAACCTTGGAGCTCTTTTAATTTGCATTTCTCTAATTATTAAAGATTTAAAACATTCTCTTACATATTTGTTGGTAGTTTTCAATTCTTTCAAGAAATATGTGTTCATATCCTTTGATTATCTATTGAGGAATAGAATTACTTTTAAACTTCGAGTTTTAGTTCTAGCTTCAAACTCTAGGTGAGTTGGCTAATGGTTCGTGCAAGCTGAAATAAGAAAAAAAAATCAAGACATTTATTTGATATTTTCTGTAGAGTACCTTGAGGAAGCTATAAATGGAGAGAAACAAAAGCACTTTGTATCCATGAAGTCACGAAGCCTTTGCCAATCCCCTCAATGGCTAGTACTACCCTCATTACTTTGTATATATTTTTGTATGTGTCTATATATGTACATTTTTTTTTCTCTCCCTAATAGAATGCAAACATGTTGAGAGCAGAAACCATTTCAGTTTTGTATTTGTACTGGCACAGCAGCCAGTGCCATGGCTGAATATTCAACACTTAATAAATTTGTATTTTAATGACTAAATAAGTCATTTAAGTAAGGGAATTCCGTGAAATCTGTCTTTAGGCCTTTTCTACATTTATATAATTGTTGTTAACTCATCAGTCTCCGTTATATAGAGGAAGAATAATCACTCTTAAAACTTTTCCAGGTAACAGACTACTCCATGTTCATGGACAAAGGGAAATCAGTTATAATAGCAGGATACAATTGTACCTGGAGATCAATGCTGGTCATAAACAACTAACAAGTAAAGATAACCATGTTTCTGACTGTCTATAGACTAAGTGCACAGAGCTCCTCTCAGGTCTTCCAGTTACCATAACTGAGGCTTTATGAAGTTTCCTCCTTTATAAAATGAAGGGATCTCTATACTAAATGTTCTCCAAGGTCTCTTCTAATTATATACCTCTGAACCTGTGATCCTGCAAAAGGGTTCAAGGGAGAGGTCAAAATTAGACAACATAAGACTGAAGGATAGAATTGATATAGTGGATGAAGAAAAAGAAAGATTCCCATGTTTTCTAATTGGAAGACTTGAATAATGGTGATTGGGTTGACTAAGCAGAGGAATGAGACAATCAAAGGAAAGGGGAGAATTCAGGAATCATAAAGACACACAAGAGTGTGGATATAGTAAAGGGAGACCTCAGCAACAGATCCAATAGTGTCAACAGTCATAGGGATGGATGTCATAGGTTCAGAACTCCAATTCCTTGAAAAGTCTGGTAGAAGGAAGGTTGAACCACAGTCTCGGAAGAAATGAAATGTCAAACAAGGAAAAACTTAGTGAGAGGACAAGACTGAGACTCAGTGACTGGAACTGAGTTTGATGCAAGGATTTGATCCTAGTAAAGAAGGACTAAAAAACCAGTTATTCCTAAAATAGAAAAGGACAGAAAAGGATGAGCGGGTAGATTAGCTTGATGCTGGCCTAGGGCCAGTGCTGTGCTGGTAGACCTTTAACAAGTAGCTCTCAAAAAAAAAAAAAAAGAGAAAGAAAGAAAGAAAAAAAGAACGTTTAAGTTTAATTGGCATTATATTAACATTTACTCCATTACTTTCTTAAGTCTGGACAATTAACAAAGCAACAAATCAAACCTTAATTTGAAGCATTTGCCAATTTCCGAGAAGTAAATGCTCACATCTAAAATTTAACAATTGGCTATCAGAGTCAATTCCAACCTGGCTCCAGAATTCCTCTCTGCCCAGGGCCCAAATTCTAAGTGAGAAGGAACAAGATGAGTCACGGAGTCTAGGTGAATTTAGAAGTAGAATTTAAGCAGCACTAACTGTAAAGGCTGAGATAAAAGGGGCCAGAAACTAAGAACATAATCTCAGTCCTACCAGAAAATGGATAATGGGAATGCTAAGAATATAGCACTTATTCTTTCACATCCACTTTGGCAACCTTTGTAAGGTTTCTGTTGACTTGTTAGAAATAATCGTAAAGGAATAACAACTGAAAGCATGGTATTAATGCGTGCCGTAGCGTTGCTGTTTGTAACACCTTTTCCAAATTTCATAGCAAATCCCTGCAATCAGATGTGTTAAAACAAATTTTTTTATCATGGTTGTAATCAGCTGCTCTTATGGCAGGCCATCTCAGATTACAGATTCTCATACAATGACATTGGAGAGACAAGTTTGTACATTAACTTCTATTTTGTTGATGTTCTAAAGATAGCAAGGATCAGTCATGGAGATCAAAAAAGCTTTAGGTAGAAAAGAAAATACTTTAATTCCAAAACTTTATGGATTAGCATATTTTAAAATGTTTCAAATCACTAATAATTAGAGAAATGCACATTAAAACAACTCTGAGGTTCTATCTCATCTCCATCAGATTGGCAAAGATGACTGACAAAAACAAAGGGAAATGACAATTGTTGTAGGGACTATCTAAAACAGGGCACTCTAATGAACTGTTGTGAAGCTTGGAACTAGTCTAGCCATTCTGGAAAGCAATTCGGAATTATGTTCAAAAAGTCACTAAGCGTGCCCCCTGACTAAAAAAAAAATCATGACTAGATCCAAATCTGAAGGAGATCAAAGAAAGAGGAAAGGGGCCCATATGTGCAAAATGATTCATAGCAACTTTTTTTTGTTATCATAAAGAACTTAAAACTAAGGCGGTGCCTATCTGTTGGGGAATGCTTGAATAAATTATGGCATGGAAACAAAATGGAATATTGTGTGTCATAAAAAGTGAGAAAAGGGATGATTTCAAAGAAACTGAGGAAGACAAATGAATAGATGCAGAGTGAAGGGAGCAGAAACAGAACCCAGGTTTCAAGCCTGATATGTTTTGTAAGTTTCTACTGACGTGTGATCTTCAGTTGGTGGAAAGAATGAGAATCAAACAACTACATGACTACGGGAGCAGCAGAATCAGTGCAAAAATTTTGGAGAGGAAAGTTATTATTAATTCCTTGCTCAAGATGGAACATACCCAACTCCAAACACATTAATGTGTGGGGTGCCTAAGTTTTGGGTGAACAGTGCTACCCCACACACACCTTCTTCCATAAGGAAAAATACTGCTCCTGTCTGGTCCTTTTTAAGACACAACGTATTCTGATTACATAGCCAATGGAAAGAGGATACTCCCAGCCACATACTAGGGGAATTCAGGATGTCTTCTCTGAGAAGCAGGTCCCTAGCATATCCCACATGGGTGCTTCCTCTTAGGTAATCTGGGCCTGAACAATGCACTTGACATAAATACTGAAAAACCCTGATTTCCAACTAAACTCCCTAAAGATTTTGGAGAATATCCTCCTGGGTGAGATGAGGGCCTTTCTTGATTGATCAAGATCCCAGGTCACTCCCATCTAAAAAGTTCATCTGTGTTTTGTATTTTATGATATATTCTAAGCTAAAAAAAACCTCCACAAAACTTTGATTTATGTTTGCCATCAGCTGGGATAAAACGATTCCCAGCTATTCATTATTTGTGATGGTCTTTTGCATAAATAGCATTTTATGGGGAAAAAAGGCAAGCCTGTTTGTAGTCTTAGGTTACCTTTCCCTCCCATTAAGACAAAGTTGAAAGTAAAATGGCTTGAACCTAAACATCATTCCCCTAGATCAACGATATTTAGAGCAGATACATTTAATTCTAGTCTGGTATTTCTCTCTCAAAAAAGGATAATATGGTCAGACTCAAGGATCTTCTCCTTCTCTCTTCAAAGTAGAAAGCACAATCTGGCTTGGAGAAGTTTGGGCGGGATTCCAGAGATACCCTTCTATATATCCCCATGGGCCTCATTTAAACAACTCAGGTAGACTTCTGACATGGGTAACATATATCTTACATGTTGGGACACTGAATTTACAGTAAGAACAACAGCATGGTAAAGAAAAGCAACTTTGAAATACTTAAGTCCTATGCTCAACAAAATAACCAATCGTAGTTCTGGAGGATGCATAATAAAGCATGCTGTCCATTTCCTGACAGAGAGGTTGCATTTGTTTGTACTTTAGGTACAATAGGAGCCACAATTTTTGGACGTGGTCAATGTGGGTGTTTGTTTTGATTGATCGTGCATATTTATTCCAAGGGTTTTGTTTTCATTCCCCAACCAACCCCCAATTTGTGAATGGAAAAGATGAGAAGGAAATGGGGGATTGAGATAGGGCTGCCACAAAAAAAGACAGAGAAAAATAAAATTAAAACTATCTTATGTGCTGACAAATTCAAAGAGAGAAACATTGAGCTAATTTCTTCTGGAGGAAATTCATGGAGACAGAAGCAGAAAGGACAGTAATAGCCGACAGTAACTAGTTATATTTAGCTGGGATAGAGAATATTTGAAGATGAGTGGAGTGACATAAAGTTGTATACAGACAGCTGAGGATTTTCAATGCCAGGACCAGGAGTTAATACTTTATTCAGTAGGCAATGGAGAAACACTAAAAAAAATTTAATCACGTTTTAAGGGGATGAGATTAAGACAGAATACTAGTAGGATTATGCAGAAAAGGCCTAAAGTTTGGTAGTTGCTTTGGGAACAGAAATGTGATGACGGAGTCAGAGACATGGCAGAAGTAGAAATAACAGTATTTAGTAACATATTGGATGTGAGGGATGAGGGAAAAGCCAAAGATGACTCCCAGGTTTTAAGCCTAGGTATGTGAGAGGAGATGATAGTTGGTTAGTAAGAGAAACAGAAAATAGCAGGTTTGGGGGAAGATTAGATATGGGTTCATAGATCTATGAAGGGATCTCAGAGATGATCTTGTCTAGCCCCTTCATTTTATGAAGGAGGAAACTAAGAACCAGAGATGTCAATAATTTACTCAGGATCACACAGTGAGTATGTCAGCACCAATATTTGAATACAGGTCCCATGATTACAAATTCAGTGCTCTTTCCACTATACCATGCAGCCTCCACAAAAGTAAGAGGTGATGGACATTGGCATCCAGCTTTCTGATGGTCAGAGAGAGTGGGCAAGATGCTCCAGAGTATTAGTATTGGTTTGGGTGCTGTTAATAGCAGGCAGGGATGAGGATTTAATGCCTAGAACTTGCTTGTTCTTTACTGCTGAATAGGGACAAACAGTGCCCACAGCATCCACTGGCAGCCCCAATTCTGCGACTAACTTCTTATTCCCATAAAAAGTCATGCCTTCTGTGGGCCCTTCATTATGTCACAGCTTATTGGCCGTCCTGATATAATAGAAACCCCTCTGGACAAAGAATCTGTGAGACCTGAATTAAAAGTAACTGGATCTCATTCAACATATACTTGAACAGGAATCAATCCCTTCCAAGATACCCCTAAAAAGTAGCTCTCCAGTCTCTACCTGAATATCTTCTGTAAACAGGAATTCATTGCTTCTCCCAGGCAATCTATTTCACTTTTGGAAAGCTTTTAGTGTCTAGAAAGTGTGTATGTTTACAGAGTCCTAATCTGCCTTTCTACATGTTCCATCCATTGCTCCAAACACTGATGTTTAGAGACAACAACAACAACAAAAATCTAGCTCTTATTCCACATACAGCCCTTCAAATATTTAGTTATCCTCTCCCTACTAAGTCTCCTCCCTTACACAGACTAAGCATTCCCATGTCCTTCAATTGATCTTTGTATGGTGTGGTTTCAAATCCCCTTACCACCTCAGACATGCTTTTTTGGACATGGTCTAGCTAATCAGTATTCTCCTAGAGCTCCAATACCCTAAACTGGGTCTGACAAAGAGTTAGTAAAGCAGGACTATTTCACTCTTATTCTGGATAGTATGTCTCTTTTAAGAAGCCTAAGATGACAGCCTTTCTAGCTGAACATCATAAAAGGTTCACGTGAGCTCACAATCTTCCAAAAATCTCTGTGAATTTCCACCCTAATCCTTGACAATTGGAACTGATTTTTTGGAACCCAAGAGAAGTATTTTACATTTGTCATTACTAAATTTTGTCTTCTCTATCCTTCAGTTTTGTCAACAATGGAGATTAAATTCACTGGTCTTTAGGTTGAAGAATTCACCTTCTTAACAATGCAATCACCAATTATGACTGTCAAGACTAAAGAACATGCATTTTGTCTCAGGATAAAAAGGTGATGGACTAGGGGTGTACAATAGGACTGATTTTCAGACATTCATTTCCAGTGTGCAAATTTGTTTGTTTTTCATGATTATACTAATTTATTACAAGAAAGAGTTTGGGTTTTTTTTCCCCCTAAGAAAGATTTGACGGTGAGAGTGGGTGGACAGTGATAGTAATGCAAAGAAAAAAAGAATGCCAAATATACAAATAGGTTTATAGGCCTATGTATATTGTGCATATGTACAAATATACATTTCTCTATGTGTGCCTATGTGTACATATATGCAGTGTTTAAATTCTTATATACATAATTTTGGTAATATTATCATCACTTTGATATACATATTATAGTTGTTGGGGGGTTTTAAGCTGTATAATGATTCATTAATCATATATACATCTTTCAATATCCTGCCTCGGTAACTTTAACTCTTTGATAACAATTTTCCATTTCCTTTCTTATCTTGAAGTCAGATTTCCTGCCAAATCTTTTTGTTGTATATCTCTTAGAAGATCGTGCTCTTTGGTGGGTGATAAATAGAGTAGTTTTCCCTCTCCCCCTCATTTATCATCCCATCCAGCCCAAGAATGATTTTAACCTTAGTATAGCTAAAACTGAGATCTCAATTGTCTTTAACATTCATCCCCAGTTTTATCTCATTTCAAACTTCCTTACTTTATTCTTACAATAAAGTGTTGTTCTTTTGTATTTATCCTGCTCCATTTGTGGGATCATAGCATTTATATCTGGAAGGAACCTGAGAGTCTTTTCCCTCCTCATTTAAAAATGAGAAAACTGAGGCTCAGAGAAGTTAATTTACTTTTCCAAGGACATGTAGGTAGGAAATTGCAGATTGATTCCATTTTTTGAATACTTAATACCTTCTCAACTTCATCGGTTGAATCTCCCATCATACTAAGGGGTGCAGCAGTTAACCCTTCCAAAGTCTTCCTTTTAGAGGGTTGAGAACTTTGCAGCTAACTCTCCATTTTCCATCAGCAGCTCTGCTAGGTTTGACTCCATGGAAAATCTTGTCTCTGTGCTCGGTACCTCCTAACACTCCCCCCAATTTCAGCTTGCTTCAACATGGTACCTTTCCTCCATTAGATTGTAAGCTCCTGGAGGGGAGGGATTGTCTTTCTTATTTGTATCCCCAGCACTTAGCACCAGGCCTGGCACGTAGTAATTGCTTAGTAACTGTTTACTTGATTCAGTTCAATATAAGTCAATACCTTCCAAGGCAGCATATTCCAGGTCTGGATACCTCTTAGTTAAGAATTGAGTCCCTAAGCAATTCACTAATATTATGTCATCAGATTTCATAAGTCTTTGGAAATTCTCTGTGTCTTTTATATCCTTGAGAAGACAGCACACTTTCTTCTTGCTTATGTCAGGTTAACATATGACTCTTGGGAGGTGTAAATCACTAAAGTGTATCTCTTCTTCCTTTGGTAAATACTAATTGGCCCTTTTTTTGTCCTACACTTCATGACCCCATGGACCATAACACGTCAATACTGTTCATGGGGTTTTCTTTGCAAGTATACTGGATTGATCTTTCTCCTCCAGAGACAAACAGAGGTTAAGTGACTTGCCCAGGGCCCCATAGCTAGTAAGTGTCTGAGATCAGATTTGAACTCAGGTCTTCCTGACTCCAGGCCCCACCAGTATTCTACCCATTAACATCTAGGTGCCTTTCAAATCTATTACACAGTTCCAAAAGTTTAGTGGTCTTTCTTCAAACCATTCTTTTCTGTCTCACAATTTTCTGTGATCCCACATCTTGACAAAAGTTGGGATTCCTCTAAGCCGCTTTAGATTCATTTTTCCTCTTTGTTTTCTACTTTAGAATACTTTCCAAATTTTTCCTTTTTCCTTTCTCTTTTCTCTTTCTTTCTTTCCTATCTACCTTCCTTTTTTACTATCTTCTTCCCTCCTTTCCTTCCTTCCTTCCTTCCTTCTTGCTTTCCTTTCCCTTTCTTTCACTTTTTCCCTACCACCCACTCAGTCACCCAAGCTCACAACTTAAATGTCATTGTTAAATCCTCATTCTCTCTCCTTTCTTCCATTTACTCTGTTGCCAAGGTCTTTTGACTTTATGTTCATAATATTTCTCTTGTATGTCCTCTTCTCTCCTCTGACCTGTCACCACCATGGCTCAGGATCTCATCACCTAACACCTAGACTGTAACAGTAGCCTCTTGATTGATCTCCCTGACACAAATTTCTTCTAACTACAAATCATCCTTCACTTGACTGTCAAAGTGATCTTCCTCAAGCATGGATCTGACAAGGTCCCTCACACTCAATAAATCCCACGACTTCCCTCTCATCTCCAGGATCAAATATGAAATTCTCCATTTGGCATTCAAAGCCTCTCGTAACCTGCCCCCCAACTTTTCATTTTCCTTACACCACAGTCTCTCTTACCACCATATCCTGAAATCCAGTGATACTGGCATCTTTACTGATCCTGACACAAGTAACTCTTATCTTCCAACACTGGGAATATTCACTGTCTTTCCCCCATCTCTAGAATTTTCTCCCTCTTCATCTCTGCCTTTTGGCTTCCATGGCTTCCTTCTAGTCCCAGATAAAATATTACCTCCTAAGAGAAGCTATTTCCAATGCTTCTTAATCTTAGTTCTTTCCCACAGAGATTTTGGCTAATTTATGTCACTTGTCTGTACCTAGTTGTTTTCATGTTGTGATTTTAGATTGTGAACTCCTTGATAACCAGAACCTTCCTTTAATTTTCTTTTCAACCTCAGTCCTTAGCACATTTGACTGGCCCACATTAAGTATTTAATACAATGTTGATTGACAAAATGACAAACTAACAGTTTGGTCTCCCTATCACCCAAATTCTACCTATGTACTTGATCCTTCTCTGATCAACATGGGAGCTTTGACTTCCCTTCTAACCTAGGAAATTTGCTTCCCTTTAGGAAACCTGATGGTTAACTTACCATAATGATGCCAAACTTAGTGTGGACTTCCTGAAATGGATGGTTCCATGTATGGACGGTGGGGTGGCAGCTAATGGAGCACCTGTATTTTCTTGTTTTTAACTGTTAGGCCAAAATTAGCAAAAGCAGCAGAGAATTGATCCATACTTTGTTGCATCTCAACTTCAGAAGCTGCATTGAGTGCACAATCATCTGCAAAGAGAAAATCATGCACCAACACTCCTTCCACTTTGGTCTTGGCTTGCAGCCTTTTCAAGTTGAAGAATTTACTATAAGTGTAGTAGCTGATCTCTATGCCTATAATGCCATGCATGAGCAGCTTTCCAAAGGAATACTACTGTGAACAGCCATGTTCATCCTCATTGAAAGCATTTGACAACATGGATGAAAACATCATGCTGAAAAACATGGAAGCAAATACACAGCTTTATTTCACTCCACTGGTGACTGGGAAGGCACAAGAATATTGTCCACTACCTAGAACCCGGGCAAGCATGCCATCAAGAAATTGACAATGCTGATGAACTTTTCTGGGCGGTCATATTTTGACATAATTTTCCATAAGTCCTCATGACTAATAGTATCAAAGGTCTTGATCAGCTCTACAAATGTTGTATACAGAACTCTGTTCTGCTCCTTGCATTTCTCCTGGAGTTGTGAAGCAGCATACACTGTATTGACCGTTCCTCAGCCTTTCTGAAGCCACACTGGTGCTCAGATGACCATCTTCCAGGTGAAGGATCAGCCTATTAAGGAGGACTCTGGAAAGAATCTTAACAGCAATGACTAAGAGGAAGAACCCTCTGTGATTGTCACAGGACAATCTATTTCCTTTATCTTTATAGAGATGGACAATGGAGACATCCTTAAACTCCTGGGGCCATATAACTCCTCTTGCCCTATAACCTGGAAAATTTTAGTCAGCTTTTATAAGAGCAATGGAGCCCCTACCTTGTAAATCTCAGCTGGAATAGAGTCAGTCCCAGGTGTTTTGCCACATGAAAGGAGCCTAATGGCATTCAAAATCTCTTCTTCAGTAGAAACTTCAGCTAGGGAAGAAATGACTTCAACCTGCGGTAAACAGTCAATAACCTCAGTATTGACTGAAGATGGACTGTTGAGCCCATCTCTCTAGGATCATATCCTTATCGCTAATCAATTAGCTCCATCAGCACTGAGTAGTTATGTGGAACCATCAGTTACAGCAAATAGAGAAGTTTTGAATGTGTGGGTAGGTTCACTTACTTGGTAGTATGCTTTCCAGGGATGTACACATTGATAATGGGGTTGACACATGCATTGCCAGAGCTAACTCAGTGTTTGGGAGGCTCCAAAGGAAAATGTGGGAGAGAAGAAGTATTAGACTGACTACTAAACTGAAGGTCTACAGAGCTGTGGTGTTGACCTTATTGTTGTATGCCTGTGAAACCCAGACAGTGTATATTAGTGTCATGCCAGGAAACTGAATCGTTTCCTTTTGAATTGTCTTAGGAAGGTTCTGAAAACCCTGGAAAGGATAAAGTACCATACACTGAGGTCCTTACTTGAATTAAACTGCCAAGCATTCAAACTCTGCTTCAGAGAGTGCAACTCTGATGGGCTAGTCACATTGTTCAAATGCAAAACATACGCTTAACAAAAAGACTGTTTTATGGAGAACTCACACGGGGCAACAGTTCATATGGTGGTCAGAAGAAGTGACACAAGGACACTTCTCAAGGTCTCTCTTAACTTTGTAAATGATTGTATGACATGGGAGACACAGTCACAGGAGATGACTCAGCCTGGTGTGCCCACATCAGAGAAGGTGCTGTGAGCAAAGAATTGAAACAGCTCAAAGGAAATGCAGGATACACAAGTTTAGAGAATCCACCCCAAATGTTCACGTGGACTATTTGTGCCCAACCTGTGGTAGAGCATTCTAAGCTCATGTTGGTCTGATCAACCACAGTCTGGCACACTGAAAGTTGACTCTAGCATAGTGATGCCATTTTGGTTCTCTTCAAGAGGAAAGGACAACAACCAACCAACCAGTGTGGATATCCAATCAGCACTGATTATTACCCCTCAGAATTCCTAAGTCATAAAGAACCACCAGGCTCAATCACCCCCACAGAAGAGATGGCAGGCATGCTGAGTTTTTACAGAGTTTTGCTGTCAGGTATTACAGGTGTGCTCTGAGAGCCTCACTGTCCCCTCCTGCCAAGGTCAAACAATGGGGACTTAGTCAACAAGCAGTTCTCAAGTGCCTACTATGTGCCAGGCACTGCTGGGGATACAAAGAAAGGCAAAAATAACCCCTGCACTCAAGGAAGGGGAGATAACATACAAGCCAGTAAATACAAACAATATAGAGATAGAGATAGATAGATAGATAGATAGATAGATAGATAGATAGATAGATAGATAAATAAAAATAGAAAATGAATAGGAAATAATCAATAGAGGGAAGGCATACTTCAACTAGTAGCACAGATGAGACACCTAAACATTTTGGTACTACTATTGATGCCTGGTTTGGGAGTCAATATGGTCCTTGCTCTTCCTGTTCTCAAAGACCTCACCACTCTCACAATATTATCTATAGTAAGTAGCAGTAATGTCCAGATCCTGAAGATGTAGCATCCCTAAGGAGAAGCATTGGCATCCAAATATGGTGGTTACAGCTCTCCTGGAGTGAGAATTGGACTTCACACAGTGAGTTGACAGAATTCTTTTGATAATGGGCAAGTTGTTGTCTCAATATCTCTGGCTTCCTGTATGATGCAAGCACTGAACCAGTAACTGGATGGTGGAACTGACATCAGGTAGTTTAATGTGAGAGAAGATACCTTGCTAGTTTTAACTTTTTGTATTCTGAGTAATATATCCATTTCCCCAACTACTTTATAATATCATCTAACTAATACTAAAATTGCTTAATTTTTGGTGGAAGACATCCACTGATACTAGGACTTCATGAGCATCACCTTGAGTAGATTGAGAACAAACCAGTGGAATATATGTTGTTAGTATATAAGTAGTTGGAAATATGAGTACATATCCCTTCTTTCTAGCTCTCTTTGCACTGAAATATGTAGAGAACACAGGAACAACAACAAAAAAACCGTCACATGACTAAATTGAAGAAAATGACTTTAGATAAAAGAGTGTTTTCCCCTAAAAAAGATATCTTGAAAGAAAAGGAATACAAACTGTAAGGTATATAAGGGCAAAAACCATGTTTCATCTGAAAAAAAATATTTAAGATTCCTGCCCCCACTGTCCCAGAACTATATCACACAGTAGTGTTCTGTATGTAGTAGACACTTAATAAATGTTTGTTAAGTTGAATTGAGAAAGAAATCATTCTACTACATGCAGAATTTCTCTCATTTTAAGGTGTTTATAAATCATCCTAGTATGTAAAATAAATCATATTCTTTGTACTTGTTTATGAAGTGGTATTAATCATTCGCTATCTCAACCTTTAATTTATGACGTCCATCAAACCTATATCTGAGAAAGGTTTGTTAAGAAGTTGTTTACCTTAACAGAAAAAGATCTTAGCATCTTGTAATCAAAGCTAGTCCTTTTCACTGACCAAAATTTCTTCTAAAATTTAAACTCTTTTCTCAATACAAAAAAAGAAACAAAATTATTTCTCTTCTTCAATCAATTTGATGGAATAAACATAATTTGTTAATTGGTTTTTATGTTGATTACATAAAGATGAAAAATGCACAGTTTCTGATTTCCTCTAACAGGAGTGAAAATCCACCAATACAAGTAAGTATGACACAGGGGGACAGGCAAGATCCAAAATGGTTAAGGAAAATTTTAGGAGAATAAGTTCTGCTCCTTTACCTTTTCCTAAGATTTATTTTGCAATTATTGATTTAATTATTAATTTATTTTCAAACCTCTGGTAGATTTCCTTCCACTTATGCTTTTCTCCAAAAGTAGAATTCCACCCCACCCACCCCCCAATCATCACTGGATCTAATCTCTTTGCTCTGCTTCTTTTAATGTTCTTCTCCCTTGACAGTTTCCCTAGAGATCCTGAGAACCTAAAATTCTCCCATAATCTCCTTCCCAGGAATAATCAATTTGGACTGCCAGTGTGGAGCTCCAGTTGATCCCTGCTGACTTGCAGTCAATGAATGACTAGCCACCTTTCAGTACAAATGCACGCACGCACACACACACGAGCACACATGCACGCACACAGGCACACTGTGTGTGGGTTTGTATACTGTAGATATGCTGTGCTGTACTAAACTCTGGTTTAGAAAAAAAAGCAACTCCTCAAAGAACTAACAGTCTCGCAACTACTTTGAAGAAAATAATTGTTTGGCTTTCATAAAGAACGATATTTACAGTAACCGGAACACATACCTTTTGTCCAAAATTAAAGCTAGATTGAAGTCAATTTAAGCAAACTTGGATGTCTTTCTGAATGGTGATGCAAATGTGATCATCACTCATCTTGTTCTTCTGGCTGTGCACCTGAACAAACAAAAGGGGGTGCTTGGGAACTACAGAGCTTTAAGAGCATCCCAGGTGAAATCTCTTTTTTAGCTCCTTGGAAGTTGATTTTAGAATACAGTTAACCTAATTAGATAAGCTTATCCTTTAAACATGAGTTTTAATTAATACAGTTACCAACATTCTTTAATATAGAACATGCTGAGTATTCTCAAGATGCACCTGACAGAAGTAGTGTTGCTCTCAAAGGATCTTTTCAAGACTTCAAATGGATCTTCAACTTTACAATTGCTTGCTATGAAAACATAGCCATCTGAATGGCTTAACAGAGTAGTTACAACGCAGTTTTAAAAATACAGAAAATCAACATCCCTGAAATTGCTACAATTGAATACTTCATTCTTGTTAAATTACGTATTGAGTGATATTATTTTATTTCAAATGCCACGGAATATTTCAAACGTTACTTTTTATAGACATTGCTGCATCCCCTTGCGAAATATACATAATATTATTTCTTGATCCTAACTTAAAAACAAAGCAGGTCATATGTGAAACAACTGAGGAAATTTGTCTTTTTTCCCCAAAAAAATTTCATTGTGATAGCTTTTCCTGGACCAGAACTGGTGCAGAGAGTTTGTAATCTATTTGCATGTACATTCCCTAGCTCCTAATGTGTGAATATCACCATGAAAGCATGTACTCTATGTTTGCACAGGGAGATCTTTAGCTATCAATTTATTTTCTATGCTGTTGGT
>CM053587.1:140093116-140132406 GCA_028646515.1 Pseudochirops corinnae | reverse complement strand
AGTTTCTGCCAAGAAAATATGGAATGACAATACAATATAAGTTCAATACAAGTCAGTTATGTAACAAAAAGTTAATGCTACCCAAGGCTTCATTGGTAGATTTAGTATCCATACATAGAAAAGTAAGAGATATTTATACCTGGGCAAGCCATATGTTTTGTATTTCCTTCAGTTCTGGGTACCTGTTGTAGGTGTGGCTCTAACAGAAGCACTCTCTTAGTTCAAGTTCAAGATTGGAAAGGAATTAGTCACTTGCAAGGCACTTAACACTAGACAAAAATGTTTACTTTGCCCAAACCCAGTAAGAATATGCAACAAGTATATAGTGGCACTTAGTTTCCCCATGTGGATTTTTTTTAGCCTACTTAAGCCTTATAATGAAGAGCAATATTTTTCTTCATTAAAAACAATGCTTACTGATTTTCTTTGTAGTATTTTAATTATTCACCAAATATTTCCCAATTACATATAAGTAAAAAAAAAATTAAAACAATTTTTTAAAATTTTGCATTACAAATTCTCTCCCTCCCTCTTGTGCCTCTCCCCTCCTTGAGAAGGCAAGCAATTTCACATCAATTATACATGTGAAGTATTGCAGAACATATTTCCACATTAACCATGTCACAAAAGAAAACACAAACAAAAACAACAAGAGAAATAAAGAAAGTAAAAAGAATGATCCAAACTGCATTGAGTTCTTCAGATCTCTGTCTGGAGATGCATAGCATTTTTCATCATGGTTACTTTCGAACTATCTTCAATCATTGTCTTGATCAGAATAGTTCACAGTTGTCCATCATTAAAATATTGCTGTCACTATGTATAATATTTTCAATGTTGTTGAGGTGGTGGTTTACTTTTAATTTTAGTAATCTGTCATTTGATATTTTTAAAATATCCTTTTTGGTGTTTAATTGGGATTTTTAATTGTTTTTTATTGCATGCCCAAATATTGATTTACTCTTTCTCTCTTTTTATTGATATAAGTGTTTAGAGATATAAATTTTCCCCTAAGTACTGCTTTGGGCGCATCTCACAAATTTTGGGAAATTGTATCATTATTGTCATCTATTTTAATGAAATTATTGATTATTTCAGATTTTTTTCTTTGACCTCATTTTTAAGATTAGATTATTTAGCTTATAATTAATTTTAATATATGCATCCATTGCCCTTTATTGAGTTTAATTTTTTTCACATTATGGTCTGAAAGGGATGCATTTAATATTTCCTTTTTTCTGCTTTTGGTTGTGAGCTTTTTATGCCCTTATACACAGGCAGTTTTTATGAAGATGCCATGTGCAGTTGAGAAAAAAGGTATATATTTTTGATAACCTCTTTTTGAACCAATTTAGATATAGCTGAAGTTCATATATTGTCCAGTCTCCCACCATTTCTCCCTCTACTGTAAGAGCTTTTCTTTGCACACTCCATTTTCCCCATTCTTCTACTTTCTTACCCTTTCTCCCAGAGTATCCATCTTTTCTCTACTTTTTTATATTATCAAAACATGATCAACTCACTCCCACACTCTCTTTCTGTGTAGAATCCTTCTAGTTGTCCTAATAACGATAAAGTTCTTACCAGTTTACATGTAACATCTTCCTGTATAGAAAGGTAAACAATTCAACTTTATTAAATTCTTTGTGATTTCTCTTTAATGTTTACCATTTTTTCTGCTTCGCTTGTTTTGTATTTGAAAGTCAAATTTTCCAATCAGCTGTAATCTTTTCATCAGGAATGCTTGAAAGTCCTCTATTTCGTTAAATATCATATTTTTTTCTCTTGATTGATTGTACTCACTTTAGCTAGGCAGGTTTTTCTTGATTATAATCCAAGCTCTTTAACTTGCCAGAAAATCATATCCCAAACCCTCCAATCATATAAGGTCATAGCTTCTAAATTTTGAGTGATCCTAACTGTGGCTCCATGGTATTTGAATGTTTTGTTTTGTTTTGTTTTGTTTCTGGCTGCCTGAAGCATTTTCTCTTTTACTTGGAAACTCTGGAATTTGACTATAATATTCCTACGCATTTTCACTTTGGGACCCCTTTTAGGTGGTGATCAGTAAATTTTTTCAATTTTTATTATATCCTCTTATCCTAGGATTTTGGTGCCATTTTACTTCATAATTTCTTGAAATATTATGTCTAGGCTCTTTCTTTGTTCATGACTTTCAGGTAGTTCAATAATTCTTATATTGTCTGTCCATGATCGTTTTTTTCCAGATATTTGTTTTTCCAATGAAGTGTTTCACATTTTTTTCCATTTTTTCCCATTCTTTTTACTGTGTTTAGTTTTTTTTTAATATCTCTTGAAGTCATTAGCTTATCCTTGCCCTATTCTAATTTTTAAGGATAATTTTCTTCAGTGAGTTTTTTGTACTTCCTTTTCCATTTGGCTAATTCTGCTTTTTAAAAAAGTTATTTTCATCAGTGAAGTGTTTTAAGGTGTTATTTTCTTCAGTATTTTTTGTGTGTCTCTTTTACCAGACTACTGTCTTTTCATAATTTTTTTTCTTTTGCTTTCATTTATTTATTAATTCTTCCACTATCACTTATATTTTGTTTTAAAAATCATTTTTAGATCTTTCATGAATTCTTGTTTGGTTTGTATCAAATTCATATTTTTCTTTGAGGCTTTGCTTGCAGCTTTTTTGACTTATTACATTTTTTCTGAGTTTGTGTTTTGTTCTTCCCTGTCAGCAAAGTAGATTTTTATGGTCAGGTTCTTTTTTGTTGTTGTTACATGTTCATTTGTTCACCCTACTCCCTACTTTTGAACTTTATGTTAAATTTGGGCTCTGTTTCCCTTGCATAAGGGAGAAAAAATACTGTTTCAAGCATCAGACTTGCTATTTTCAGAACTAGATCTGAGGGGTTGGAAATTTTCAGAGCTTCTAAGGTAGTGTGATCTAGAGAGAGGTATGATCACTACTATCTTGGTCTGCATTCTGTTCCTTACCTAGGAAGGGCTCCTGATCACTTGGAATTGCAATCACTGCTACTCCTTAGGGCCCCTGCTCCCTTGGGATCAGAAATAATGCTTTCTCAGGGTTCCTGATCCCTTGTGACTTTAAGTGACACCATTATTTAGGGCTCCTATTCCCTCTTGACATGAAGTGCTCTTCTCTGCCCTTGAACTTTGACCCAGAAGTGGGTATAGGTAAAGGATTTGCCAAAGAGCATCTAGTCCTATATCTAGTGGTAGCACAAGGGTACTAGTAATTTCTTTCTAATTAGTTACTTGGTCCTCTTATTGTCTCTGGCTTGAGAGTTCACAAAGTTGTTGCTGCTTTTGTCACCACTAGTGTCTCATCTGTGTGGATTCTGGGCAGCCCACTATCTTGCATCACAGATCTCGCTTTCCAACCTTTGATGTTGTGTTAGGCTTGCAAAATGTTTTACTCTGACCTTTTGTTGGCTCTGCCATTCTGGAATTCAACTTGAGGCATTATTTTAAAGTTGTTTGGAGTGGAATGTTGGAAGAACTCAGCTGAATGTTTCCTCTTCTTCACTATCTTGCTTGAGTCCCTGGAAGTGACCCAATCCCCATTAATTTTTTTTATAATGCTGCATACTAATTTATTTGTATGGAAGAAAAAACAAGTTTGACTGTATAGACTTGTTTAGCTAGAAGAATCTCAAAAATGCTGAACCATACAACCAGTTTCACTGTGCTGCCTGAGTAAGGCCTCAAATGAAAAATATTAGGATTCCTAATACAACTCAGTACTTGAGAAACTACTATCAAAAGGATAGAATCCATCCTAACAAGGTCTGTTGGGGGGCGGGGAGGGATAGTCACTTTTCAAGAATGGAACATATTAAAATGCTGGGGAAAACACATAGTGTGTATAGGGGTATGCATGTGTGTGTGTATGTGTGTGTGTTATGTATGTGTATTATGTGTGTATCATTTCCAACTCCATTATACAAACTATACCATGGACTTTCCATTTCAAAATACCATGTCTCCCAAAATGTTAATTCTAAAGCTTCTGCCCTTAATTAAAGGAGCCAGTAGAGAAAATGTGCTCCCCATGACAAACATTATACCCTAGCATGATCTAGAGGCTTGATGGACATCAACTGATGGAAGTAGTGACTGAGGCACAATAGCTAAAAGCAGATAGTATATAAGTGACATATTTCCAGTGTGTGGCATTTGTGGGTCACTCTGTGACTGTAATTGGATTGCTTTTACATCAAAAGAGCTAGATATGTGAGCCATCATTTGACACAATCCACATTATCTAGTTATAACTTTAACAGTTCTTTAAAGATTTTGAGAGTACATGCAAGGAGAAATGTGTGTTCAATATTCCTTCACTTTTTTGTAACAATTTTCAAAATTGAGGCAATTTAAAAATTCTTCAGGGAGTATACCAAGTTTCAGACCTTCTCTAACACAAATTGTTCTTGGGCATCTTTTTTTTTTTTTTTCTAAATAAACTAGATGTTTCACATTTTGATTAATTCAGGTCAACAAACATTTAAGTGCTCATTGTATGTCAGACACTGTGTTAAGAACTGAGGATAACAAAAATAATTCCTGTCTTCCAGAAACCCACATTTTAGTTTATACTTATAACACACAGGTATTTATGCCCATATTGGCTTTATACATAATGGAGAGAAGGCAATAACTAAGGATAAGACACTAGCATCTGGAAGGACTGGGAAAGGTCTCCTGTAGGAAGTGGGATTTAAGCTGAATCTTAAATAAATCTAAGAGAAACTAAAGGAAACTAATGGGTAATGATGAGGAAGGAGAGTATTTCAAGGCATTGCGACTGCAATGGCACAGCTTTGCCATAGGAAGTGTCTACTAATAAGCCTACTTTACTTTGTCATGGTCAGATCATGTTTACAATATTGTAGACAGTTCCTGGATCTTGAGTTTGGAAAGAGCAATGAAAAGTTAGAGAGCATACAGAGGCTGGCAACAAGCATAGTCCTAGTATGATACAGAATAAATTGGAGGAATTAAAGTTATTTGTCAGTGGAGGCATGATAGGTACACTCAAATATTTGGAGGACTTATATGAAAAAGAATGACAGAGAGTTAGACCTAGAGTGAGGAAAATCTGCAAATTTAAGCTCAATAGCAAAATATGAAGTAGAATAAGCAGTCAGGAGGTACAGTGTTGTCTCTTTAACTGAAAGTTTTAAGCAGAGGTTGAATGACCATTTGTCAGTCATATTGTAGTGGGATTTGGGGGGAGAGGGTATGGGTTGGAGTAGATGACCACTGAGGTCCCTATAAAATCTGAAATTCTGTGATTCTATAATCTTCTTTGAAGGTAATATTTATGTGAAACATAGATATCAGAAATATCCTAGGGACTTCACAAAGGTCACAAATCATTAAATTAATACAGGCAATCAAAACCACAGCTCTACAAAATATGCTGACTGGACCAAGAATTGATTTCAGTGATTTTTTTTTCGCTGATTAGTTACTTACTGCATAAGTGCCAATTGATCTATTCTCTATTGTGCCAAAATTGCTTCTCAATTCTGATTTTACAATTAAAAAATAATATTGTTTTAGATTCAACTAAACATATGGCAATGTATTTCATCTTAGATGTATCTCATCTTAATTAAATTCATCTCATTTCACTTCATATTTTTCAGATAGAAAAATTTCAAAGAGTCATAAACCCCTCCCTGGAAGGGATCTCATAAGCTATCTAATCAAACACTTAGATAAAATTATTTTTCAGTCTTTTTAGTCATATCCAACTCTTTGTGACCCCATCTGGGGTTTTCTTGGCAAAGATACTGGAGTGGTTTGCCATTTCCCTCTCCAGCTCATTTTACAGATGAGGAAACTGAGGCAAACACAGTTAAATGAGTTGCCCAGGTCACACAGCTAGTAATTGTTTGAGGTCAGATTTGAACTCATGAAGATGAGTCTTCCCAGAACTCTATCCACTCTACCACCTAGCTTCCAATTAACTTGAAGACATTTCCCTTTTATGTGATCATTCAGGTATTTTTCACCAGGCTGCATGACTTTGACACTTCTCTGACTGATTTTTCCACCATACCCCAGGAAGCTCATTATTGCAATAACCTCATCATCCTATAAGATATCCTCAGCCTAAGTACTCCTCTATCTAGCTAATTAGAGGATGGGTTAATGAATTCCACATCTCCATTAAGGAGAAGGCTCAACTCAGACATCTAATTTCTCACCTCACTGTACACCTTTGGGACTTTTCTGATTAACTTCTCCACCATTACCCCTTCTCCTAACTCTCCGCATTTTCATGTACTTTTGTATGCCGTTTTCCCCTTTTTGGTTGTAAACTCATTAAGCTAAGGGTCTCTTTGTCTTTCTTTCTTTTTTCTTTCTTTCTTACTTTCTTTCTTTCTTTCATTCTTCCTTTCTTCCTTCCTTTGTTGTATTATTGTGCTTAGGACACAGTACCTTGCACATAGCAGTGGCTTAATAAATGTTTTTTGACCAATATTGTTTGATGATATGGTGGGAATGGGAGCAGAGGAAGCCATTTTTACTGAGGCATCCCATATATTGTACTTAGGATAGCACTACGAGGAATATTAACATCCCACCCCTTTTAAGTATTCTCTTTTTCAAGCAAAACATCCCCAGTTCTTTCAAACGATTTCCCAACAAATACATTAAAAACTTTGGGTAAAAAAATTTAAGGTTGGGTCTAAAGCATAAAAATAGCTTCACTTCCACATCCAGTGGTTCTCAACCTTCCTAATGCCACAACCCTTTAATACTCGTATGTGGGAGTATCCGCATGTGGGCAGATCTCACCTGGGTAGAGGAGCAGTGTCTCAGTTCCTAAGACCATCAGAAATATGTGTTTTCCGATGGTCTTAGGTGATCCCCAAAGGGGTCGTGACCCACAAGTTGGGAACCTCTGACAAAGACTATGAAAGACCAGGAATATATCTACGTGAAAGAAAGTGTCTTGTTTCCAGTGATTTATTTTGTTCTCTACCTTTACTGTTCTCATTTATCTACATGAGAGAATGGAAGAAATATGTTTTTCTTTCTCTGAGGTGTTTCTCCCCTATTCTGATGACTGGAAATATCAGGATTTCTGCTTTTTTCCCTTAAAAAAGCAAAAGAAGTCATTGGCCTTTAAAATGCAAGAGTATGGAATAGTCTACTCTTCCCAAGAGGAAGAGGAACCCCTCTAATTATGAATTCTAGCTGGTTCTAAAGACTACTTCCAAAAAGAAACTCTATAACTTCTTGCTGAGTTCAGCGGAGTTCAGTGGAACCACACTTGGCAGCAGCTAGCAATAACCATCAGAGCAACAGGACAACACTAAGAAGAGGCCAAAAGAAATAAAGCTACACCCAACAAAGATTACATACAAGAGAGTGAAGACTGTGGCAGAGTCTCCTTGTCCAGTGGAGACTATGGCAGAGACTATGTATGTACTATTCAAGACCAGCAGACATACGGGTGGTGACAACAGAACAAAGATATGAACATAGAATTCCTAAAATAGACTTTCTGTAAGACTTGTGAACAAGTTGGTAAGTGATACAAAGTATTGCATAGATATTTTATTTCCCTGAATTTCCAGGCACTTTTCCAGGGAAATATCCTTTCCATTGACATCTCATTGACTTCTATTTGGAAACAAGGGGGTAAAGTAATTCCTTGTCTTTCCTCTAAACTCCAACCCAGTTTCTGTCACCATTACCATACACTTCCTCTAAGTTTCAACCAAAACCATAAAACTTGAGAAAAGAGGCAAAAAAATAGATCATGTAACCAATTGAGGAAGCAGCTTTTTGAATTGTTCTACTGTTTTATATATATTTATATATATTTTATATATTGGTCCCACACGTAGGACCAAGAGCTTCCCTAGCCACCATCAACACACTTCCTTTTGTACCCAGTTGAAATGCCTTTGACTGACTGATTTGTTGATTCATTCAATCAAGTTGTCTAGGCCTTATTCACATAAAGTATAAATCTCTGATGTATCGATTAATTGAATCACTTAGGTGATCTCTCCCAACAAAAGTCAGCAGGACTAGATATTTTATTAGTTACTTTAAATGAAGTGGGAAACAATTAATTCAATGGACCTCCATACCCTTATACCACTCAATTTTAACTCCACTGATTTCTTTGTGGAAAAATACCTATTCAATTTTATTTAATCAAATTGTATATTATGCCTTCTATAATAATTTCTTAACCCTTGGTTGTCAAAGAACTCTTATGCTATAAATTTTTGGAAATTGTATTCTCTTCCTTTTATTTCTAACTTGTTTATGATGTAAACTTTTTCTAGAGCATGTATTTGATTGGAGCTCATTGTGCTATATTACATGTGTTCTTGGGCTAAATATAATTTATTCCAAAATGCTTTCCAGTTTTCCCAGTATTTTACATCAAAGTGTGAGTCCTTGTCCTAGGAGTTAGGGTATTCAGGTTTATAAAAAAAAAAAAAAAAACTACAATAGTATATTCATTTACCTTTGGCTATTATATACCTAACATGTTAAACTAATCAACTTTACTGGGTGTTTTTTTCATCTGTATTAAATAGAACTGGTGAGTATTGATTAATAATATAATTGGGATCTGGTACTGCTACAATCCCTCCTTTTTCACTCTTTGTCATAATTTCCCTTAAGAATGTTGACCTCTTACTCCTCCAAATGAATTTTGAAATTAATTTTTCTAGCTATATAAGGTAATCCTATGGTGGTTTGAGTATTATGGCACTAAATAAATTATTTTTAGATAGCATTGTCATTTATTAACTTTGCATAATCCAGCTATGAGTAATAAATATCTCTCTACATATTTAATCTTTATTTCTGCAGAGAGTATTTTGAAGTTGTATTAATACAATTCCTGTGTATATCTTGGTAGCTAGACTCCTAAATACTTCATATATTCTATAGTTATTCTGAATAGAATTTCTCTTTCTATCTCTCCCTACTGCGTTTCGTCACATAGTACAAGTGATAATACACATTCTTGCTTTACCCCTGAAATTATTAAAAAGGCTCTAGCTAATCTTCACTACATATATTGGTTTTATATAAATAATATTTACCACACTAAGTGTGATTTCATTCTTATTTATTGTATTTTTTTTAACAAAAATAGGTGCTGTATTTTGTCTGAAACCTTTTCCTGCATTTATCAATGTTATTCAATGATTTATAGTTGCTTTAGTTTTTTATATAGTCTATTGAATCAATCTTGCATGCCTTATATTAATCTTATCTGGTTATAGTGTAAAATCTTTTTAATCTGTTTCATCAGCCTATACACTAATATTTGATTTAATATTTAAATTAATTCATTAGAAATGTTAATCTTTTTTTACTCTCCTTATTTTATACATCAAGACTATATTTGAATAATAGAAGGAATTTGGTAATATTCTTTCTTTTAATATTTTTGGAAACATTTCATTCAATGTTGAAATTAAATATTTTTGAATATTTGATAGCAATCACTCATAAATCCAGCTGTTTCAGGGCTTTTCTCCCCTTGGGAGTTCTTATATTACTTACTAAATATCTTTTTTTTTTCTTTCCCCTGAGATTGGATAATTTAGATTCTTTATTTCTTTTCTGTTACTCTGGATATTTAATTTCATTTAAAATATCCTTATCATTGACAGAGAAGGGACTTCTTGATTCAAACATGACCTGTGCTATCTCTTTAAAAGAAGCAGTGTACTCGATGATAGAGCTGGCCTAGAACTTGAAAAGCAAAATGTGTAATATTGCTTATTACCTGAAGGGGGAGCTTACTAGCACACTCTAAAGGATAGAAGCCAATGCTCTCCTTTAGGAACTTTTTGGTGAGTAGAGAGGAATGCATTATCTAGAGGGGACAGGGGAAGAAGCAGTTTTCTTATATGAGTGCATAAGAAAAAGAGGACCTCAAGTATAGAGAGGACTTACATATAGTGAAGTTCCACTTGTGGCAAGGGCTGTCTCCCACCTGCAGTAAGAGGATGTCCTTGTGTGGCCTAAAGACAGGCAGAAAAGACATCTCTAGTCTCTCCCTCCACTTCCTACCTCCTCCAAGGGAGACTTTCATTCCTGACAGAAGGAGAAGGAAATTGGGTCTGAATATCATCCTGCTTTCTTCAGAAAAAGGGTCCAAAGTTTGAACCCTTTCTCATGAAAAACCAGTTCCACAATGAACTCACATAGGGAATAGTAAAGAAATCCATTTATCCAAATTATAACAAAACAAAAGTCAGGCAAGGTATAATTAGGAGAATATACGCTAGATAAAAGAGAGTGAAGGAGTTCTTCCATTGGGAGTCAAAGTACTAAATCTTACCCAAGGGAAAACTTCCCAAAATCTCCAGTAGAAAGCTGGGGATGGAGACATAGGAACATCATGGAGACTTCTGGTTCCCCTCATGTCTGCTCAGAGGCTTTTTCTTCCACATTTGAGTAAGGTTGGTCTCTTCCATCTTCCATCTCAAACCTGGAAACTAGAAGTGTCCAAAACAAAGTTTGAAAAGTTCCCGAGAAGACTGAAGAAAGATGGAGCTGTCCTAATGTTATTAACACCATCTCTCTACTCCTACTCTAGGCAGGGCATTCATCTCTACCCATAAGGAAAGGGTTCCATATCAATGAACCTTGGGACAAGGGTTACAAATGCTTTCTCACATTTTGGCAAAGCATTAGTCTATAGTAATTCTCTCCAATAGAAATGTTTTGGAGCCAGATAAGATGGATTCAAGTGCTACCTAGCCACTTTCTAGTTGTGTTCTTGGACAAATTAATTTACCTCAATGGGCTTCAATTTCTTTATTTGTAAAATGAAAGGGTTGAGCTAGGCTTCTGAGGTCCCTTCCATTTTTAAGATCTGTATTCCTATGATCTCATGTTTGTAGTGAGAAATTTCCTCAATAGTTCACGAATTTATTAAACACTATCTGACTTCTCACTTACCCTCTCTCTAGTTCTATTCATTTGAAAATTATATCTATTTTACTAAGTAATCTGAGGCTTTCTATGTTATTCTACCAGTCACTTGTTGAAGGTGGTAATTAGGAAGAAGAATCAGCTACATACAATGCTTTACAATGTGTATCAGTTCCTGAGAGCTGATTATTAAATTTTCATTGTGAGCATTTACACCTCAGAAATCATTAAATGTTACAAATTGAGGCTTCATTTATTTTTTTGTTGATTGTCTAGCCTTAAGAAAATTATGGAGAAAAATGTTAGTAATGCAGATTAAAAGAGTGTTGAGGCTGCTTTTTTTCCTGAAAAGCTGGTTGTTTAACATATAATAGTATACCCTTGATACATCTTGGATTTCCTTTCTGAAGTAACATCAATAACAGTACTCTAATAGAATATGTTATCTGAAACTATATAAGTACCTAATTCCAGTCCTTTAAAGTTGTTCTTTCTTTTTAAATATTTAGAAAATATACACAGGGCAGCTAGGTAGCTCAGTGAATAAAGCACCAGCCCTGGAGTCAGGAGGACCTGAGCTCAAATCCAGCCTCAGACACTTAACACTTACTAGCTGTGTGACCTTGGGCAAGTCAGTTAACCCCATTTGCCCTGCCTTCCCCCCTCCAAAAAGACCAAAAAATTAATAAAACTATATGGTGAACTTTGACCTCCATTTTGTCCACCACAGAATCAGATGGGTAAGCTACCAAAACTGTGACTAACGAGAGAGAGAGAAATAAAGGCCTCCATTTTTGACAGAGCCTGTGGCAAGGAGATATGGTGCAAGAATTTGAAAATGTTACAATTTTGAGGAAGCTGGTAATTCATTCAAATCTCATAACAGAAAATTTTTGTGCTTCTTCTATTGATATTATTCCCTAAGAGTTGAATTGGGGCTTTAGAGAAACTCTCTAGAGCTATTTCATAAATGATCATCTTCTTTCATAGTCTGATTCCCCTAATACAAACTTTGATCCAGAAACAACAAAGACTAGTGGAATTATTCAAAAATATCTACTCTCCCAGGAACACAGACTCTAGGACAAGCTCTCTGGTGCTGAATTCTACAGGATAGAAACCCAAGGAAACACACAAATTCAAATTGCAAAAGAATCAGAGTCACAGAGAAGGTAAACAAATTTTTCCATACCCCCAAGGTCTTGCTCAAACGTGCATCTATAAGTTGCACAACCAATATTTTAAAAATTCTTGACCTGTCATATCTAGCCATGACACCATTTCAATAAAAGTGGTATGTAAGAGGTTCTTTTTGTCATTGTCTTTATTATGTTCCGTGTGGATTGTGTTTGTGGAAGTAGAGATTGGGTGGATTAATTCCAAAGCCAGGCAACTACTATTGAGTTTACGTTTTATATTTTGCGTTTTGGAGAGGGAAGACAAGGGAATTGGGGTTAAGTGACTTTCCCAAAGTCACATAGCTAGTAAGGGGTAAGTGTCTGAGGCTGGATTTGAACTCAGGTCCTCCCGACTCCAGGGCCAGTGCTTTATTCATTGGGCCACCTAGCCACCTCGAGTCTACGTTTTTGCTTGTTCCCTTTGCATCGATGGTTCCTTTTGCTGCCTCTCGTTGCATGGAAGGTAAAACCAACTCTATATACAGGAGGCCTTTTTTCTTGGAGCTCCCCTGAGTTTTTGTTTGTTTGTTTGTTTGTTTTCACAAGAATAGCGAATTTTTATTTATATAGCACTTTACAATTTACAAAGCTCTTTTTTTGCAATAACCTTGAGTGGTAAGTATTGCAAGACATCATGATCCCTGTTTTATGGAGGAGAAAATATACCCAGAAAGGTTAAGTGACTTTTCCACAGTCACAAAAATTACGTGTCAAAGCTGGGACCCAAAGCCAAGTCTCCTGATTCCAAGTACCATACACTTTTCAATACATCCTTCATAGAGGTATATGGGATGCTTACTTGAGCTACTGACAATTTTCATTTATAAGCAATTCCTACTTTTCAACACTTAGTATTTCAACACTTTGCTCATTCAACACTATTCAATAAAGACCTATAATTCATGTCAGAGCAATGTTATTCATTTCTTCTCTAATTTTAACGTATCAGTATGTTGACTGGGAAGTAAAGAGAGTAAAGGAGTTCTGCCAGCTTTGTTGTTGCTGTTGTTTTTAAAAGCTCTGACAAAGATGTGCAAACAACCATCTGGTAAATGATTTGTCTTTATCCAGCCAAAGGGTCTGATTATGGCCTCCTCCCTCTACCCCATAAGCGCACTAACCCTTCAGGCTCCCACTGGTATTGTTAGTGAAGGGGAAAAGTACAAAGATAAGATGAACAAGAGGGTCAATTCAAGGGGACCCCACTCTCCAATCCCTTACATCTAAAGTCCTTATGTCATACAAAGTGACTGGTCTCTATTCAAGGCAAAATTGTCAAGTAGATGCCTTTGTTATTCATTTCCTCCTAGTTCTTTGTTTCCTTACCCCAAGCCAGCAAGAACACTCAGACTATCCAGTCTTCCACTGCATCTCAACTAGTCTGGCCTCCCAGAATGGCTCCTTCTTTCTTCCTCATCAATATTTACTAGTCCTTTGTTACACAATCTCAGGGCCCTAATCTTTGCTTACATAATAATGAGTGCTAATGGGTTTAAGGGCCATCCTTACCAGATAACATACTTTCATTATGATAGAATCTTCTTAAATATAATTATCTAACTGAAAGAAATGATGCTAAAGATAGATAGAATTGAAAGGCCAGCAGGAAAAGGATAAACAAAATCAAGAACTTTGAGTCTGTACTAGTGAAGAATTGGTGGAAAGAACTAGGAAAATTTAGCCTGGAGAAGATTCCCAGGAAATGCGGCAGCTGTCTTCAAGTATTTGAAGGAGTGTCATATGGAAAAAGGATTAGACTTATTCTGTTTGGCCAAAGAAGAAAGAACCAGGAACAATAAGATGAAAATTTGCAGAGGAAAATTTAGACTTTATATGAGGAATAACTTTGCAATGATTACAACTATCCATGAGTGGAATGTGCTGCCATAGGACATAGTGGAGTCTCCTTCATTGGTGATTTCCAAGGAGTGATGTCAACTTGTCAGGTATATTGTGACAGGGTTTGTTTTAGGGGTGTGGATCCCACTAGAAGACTGTTATGTCCATTCTAACTACATGCCTCTTAGTTCCTTTAGAGAGATTTTGAAGGAACTAAATTTTCCAGTGCCATTCCAGCACCACCTTGTAGGTGGTCCCATTTCAGATGCTCCCAAGGCTAGTTTTACACCTGGCATTATTCTGTAATAAGGTATGTTTCAGGGTTTTCCTGGGCATGCCAAGATTAACTAATATCAAGGAGCTCTATGTTTTCTACTCCATAGGTGGGTGTAGCTTCCTTTGATTGGCTACATAGACAAAAAGATGGCATCTTTACAGCTAACCAGACTGAGGTGGTGCTCACCTTCTGACTCATGCTCTTCCCTGCATGCTCCTTGCTCCTGCATCCAGAGGGTAAAGGCTGCAACTCCTCCACAGCACAGGCTCTATGAACTGAACTATGAGTAGGAATCCCTTCTCTTCCCCTTTTATTCTCTGGATCTGAGAAATGGGCCTGGCAGTGTTTGTTTCTAAATTGTGCTATGTGTTCTCAGTTTCGGGTGTTAGCAGCAATTCCGTGATAATAGGTGGGAGAGGGAAGAAGCTTGTGAAAATGAGAAATACCATTAAATCAGGTTTGGAAAGTTGTGGTCAGATTGTGGAAGACTTCAGATAACAAGAATGGGTTTATATTTTATTCCACAAACAACAGGCAGTCACAGAAGGTCTTTGAGGAGAGGAATGGCATCTTCAGGTCTTGGTATTAGGGAAATGATTTGGGAGGCAATATAAAAAACATATTTGTGAGGACAGAGGCCATTAAGAGGTTAATACTAAGTGAGAATTAATTACGGTTTAAGGCAAAAGCAGTGAAAGTGGAAAAGAGGGGCAAATATGAGGGATATTTCACAATTACAATGGACAATTTACTAGCTGTGTAGAGTTAGGGAAAGAAAGAACAATTAACTCCAAGGTTTCAAGCCTGAGTGTCTGAGAGAATCCTTGTGCCATAAATTACAACTGCAAAGACAAGAGAAGGGACTAGGGACAGGGAGGGAAATGGTGAGTTCAGTTTGTGATCCACACCTGGAAGGACGTTGGGTCATAATACTTCAAGAGCCCCTCTATTATACTTACAATATGATATTTTAATGGAGGGCTTAGGGGATAGCATGACATATTTCCAATACCAAATAAGTTATTTGCCAGTTCCTGAGTCATTCACCATCTCATAGAAGCTGCTTGGTATATTTTGGCAGCATAGAACACTAGCAATCTTCTTTATGGAGGCTATTCCAAATGTCTGGGGCCATAGTATGAGACTACAGATCTCATTACAAATGGGATAGGGACCAGAGCAAACTGGACCTGTGATTTTGATATAGGAAAACACTGAAAAAAAAGAAATTACTTCAAGTGATAGTTGGTCCTTCCTTATCAATAAAGATAGTTGCCAAGGGTCATACAGTTTCAGAATTAGTACTTGAACCCAGGTCCTCCTGGCTCTAAGACTGGCTCTCTATCCACTACACCACATGGCCTCTTCCAATGTAAGAGTGATCTGGAATTTATTTTTAGAGTTCAAGTTTACTCCCCCTTGTCCTACTAGGGCTTATCTAATAGCACAAAATAAGCATTGATTATTATTATTATTTTTATTAAAAAGGAACTAACTTGGGGCAACTAGGTGGCACAGTAGATGGATTACTGAACCTGAAGTCAGGAAGATCAGTGCCCAAATCTAGCCTTAGACATTAATTGTGAATCCTACTGTTTGTCTCAGTTTCCTCATCTCTAAAATGAACTGGATAGGAAATGGCAAACCACCCCAGTATCTTTGCCAAGAAAACTACAAATAGGCTCATGAAGAGTTGGACATGGCTGAAATGATTGAACAACATAAGGCACTCTCTAAAATTATGAAAGAAGCTTCTTGCGAAGTGCAATGAGCTAGAAATTCGTATGCCATAAAATTAAGCTAGGTATACAATTCAATTGCTGTCATTGATGATTTTCACTTCATTTCTTTTATAAGAAGATTTAATTTAAATACACAGTAAAAATTTTTTCCCTATTTCTACTGCTTTACATCTTCATCCCACCCACCTCAGATTTGATCCCACACAACCAGCATTTATCCAATACCTGTAAAGTATAAGATCCTGTTCTAGGTTTTAAGGGTACAAAGACGAGAAAAACAGTTCCTGACCTCAAGGAATTTACACTCTATTACGTGCAGAGGTAATCCTACTAACTTTCTCCTCTCACTAAATTCTACAAGTGCTAACATTCCAGTGTTGGGGGGAACCATGTGATTTCAGCAAAGTTGCAATGATGGTAACCAAAAATGCAAAATGAAGAGGAATCATTTAAAGAAATGTGATTGTTTTCCAGCTAATGATATTACAAAATACCATGAGGAATAAAAAGATAATAATAAATAATAATAACTAACCTTTATGTAGACCTTTAAGGCATCTTCTTTATATAGGCATTATTTCACTTGATCTTCTCAACAACTCTGTGATATAGAGAATAGGAGTTTAGATAAGAAAAATCAGATCTCACCTAATTCCAATTCATACATTTCTCCCCAATACTCTGTAATCTCTCTCTACTGAAATGACTGAAGTGTTTTCCAAAGATTCTAATTCTCATCCTCATATCTCCTCTCTTTTCTACAAAATGTATTTTATCTCCTTTAGTGTCGTTGGCGATCTCCAGTCAAGTGGTGATGCAGGTTATCAGAGTCAAGAGACTGAAGACAAGTTAAAGTTTAGTGCTTACGGAGGGTTAGTGGGGTAGCTCCAAAGTACTTTCATGAATAAGGAGAAATACCTCAGGTAAGAAAGCAGATGCCTAGGTCTATCTTTACTTTCTTCTATCTTCATTTCTACTTCTATAGACTCAGTCTCTTGCTCATCAGGAATTATTCTTAAGCATTCATCCTATAGTCCCTTTGGGGGTGAGGGAGAATATTACAAAAAGACTCTCCATATAAGAGGCAAGAGGTGTTTCTAAATTGTGTGCTCTCCTATTAGCCAACTTGAATTCTCAAATAAATATTTTATATATACAGGAAAAGAACTGAACAAGAAATGAGAACATCTGGGTTCTAGTCTCAACTCTACAGGGAGATGAACTACTTTGAACAAGTCTCTTATACTCTCTGGGCTTTGTTTTTCTCATTTCCAAACTGAGAGCAAAGGATCAGAGCAGTGGTGTCAAACTCAAATAGAAAAGTGGCCACTAAACTGTATATAAGGACCTTTACTGACCACATATTGATTCAGAAAACTATATACTGATAATATTCATGTTTTGTTAGGGTTTTTTTATATCATTAAAAATTTCCCAATTACAGATTCACTCTGGACCAGATAATCACTTAGGCCCCCTTTCAGCTCTAACATTCTTTAAATCAATATCTCTATACTTCTGCATGGGCCCATAGGTGGCACTGTGGATAGAGTGTTGGGACTGCAGCCAAAGAGACTCATCTTTGTGGTCTCAAATCTGGCCTTCGATACTTCCTAGCTGTGTGACCCTGGGCAAGTCATTTAACACTATTTGTCTCAGTTTCCTTATCTATAAAATGGGCTAGAGGAGTAAATGCACGCCATTCCAGTATCCTTGCCAAGAAATGGGATCATGAGGAGTCAGACAAGACAGAAACAACTGAGCAAGAACAACTTCTATATGGGAGATTCGGGGCCTCTTCACCCTTTAACATCCCTTTTCCATGTCAACACCGTTCTCCTATAGGCGAATTCCTCCCAGTGCCTACATTTTTGGGAGGGTCCTAGACCAGTAGTTATGCTCCTCTTTGCTCTACTTAGGACTTTCCAGACTTCAGCAGGACAATCTCCTCCCTATGGGTCCTACCCCCACCCCCCACCGCCACCCCACCCCACTCCCATTCTCCTCTATGTGTTATCTTCCTCTGTTATGACACAAGCTCTGTAGGACTGGGGCTATCTTTCCTTTTGCCCTTATTTATATCTCCGGTGCTTAGCCACTCCAGTAAAAATAAACACTTGATAAATTGCCTTCCCTTGAAAAACAGCAGGAAGGGCCTTGGAGGTCATTGTGACCACCACCCCATTCCCCCATTCTAGAGATGAAGAAACACACGTGCAGAAAGCCTAAATGATTTATCTAAGGTTTAAGTAGCAGAACCAAAATTAGAATTCAAGGCCACCTGTTCCAAATACAACAATGTCTTCCCCCCTCTTGTTTTTTTCAGTCTTTTTGTCTGACTCTTCATGACCCTATTAGATAAGTGGAGTGGTTTACCGTTTCTTCCTCTAGTCCATTTTACAGATAAGGAACTGAGGCAAACAGGGTTAATGACTTACCCAGGGTCACACAGCTACTAAGTATCCGAGGCCAGATTTTAACTCGGGTCTTCCTGATTCCAAGCCCAGCACTCTACCACTGTAACACCTAGCTGCCTTTTCACTCCACTAGACTGCCTTCTATCTATTTCACTGATGGTGTTATGGATAAGAAATAGATGTTTTGGTATACAATGCAAAGTCACAGGTATCAGTTCAATAATTTTCCTTAATGGTCATTGAAAACTCGGTCTATATACTACACTATATTTAAAGGAAGGTTCTTCAGTTTACTGTACCTATTATTTAAGAGGAAATATGTTGTCATGCCTATGCTTTTTAATACATTATGCTATAGTATCCTATCCTTCCTTATTTATCTCTTACTCCCATCAATTTATATAAACTGCCTAGATCACACATAAATGAAATGGCAAAGAAATTCCTCATGCTAACTAATTTGTTTTTTGTGATATACATACAGTCACCAATCTTGAACATCCTTTCTCATCTTATTGACTTTTTATTTTGTCAGAGAAAAATGAGCTACTGTAAGAGTTGAAAAAATATTTATCATAAGCAGAGGTCATCACAACAAATGTGAATTTGTTTATTAATAATACCATACATTTGCATAGTATTTTACGGTTTATAAAATTCTTTCATATTTATTATCTTATACATGACATTCCATCCTCTCCCACTTATATCTTTGTTTCAGTGATTCCCCCAAATCTGGAAAATATTCCCCCCACCTCCATCTCAGAATTATACAGGAACATGAATTTAGAACTAGAAAGCACCCCACAGATCATTGAATCCATTAATTATACAGATGAGAAAGCTGTGTTCCTCGAAGGTTAAGTGATTTTCCCAGAACCACACAGGGAATGAGTAACTGAGGTGAGATTCAAATCCAGGTCTTCCTGAGTAGAAGTCTAACACTTTATTTACTTCCTCCAAAGTATGAGTGGTGGGTCACCTCCTACACAAGACCTTTCCTATTCCTCTCAGTCCATAATATTCTTTTCCTCTAGAAATCCCTTTATATTATTTTGTATATGTTTTGTATTTTCTTGCTTGTGTAAATATTGCATGATATGAATGCTCTGTAAGGGCAGAGATAGTTTCATTTTCATCATTATATCCCCAACACCAAGAACAGTGCTTTGACCATTTGCAGTCCTACTCTGTGACCATGATTTGTATACAGAGGACTTTTGATAAATGTGTACATTTTGTTTTAATGTTGAATTGAATTATCTTCACAATAGCATTGTGAAGAAAGCTGGGAAGATATTGATATCCCTATTTTTTTTGGTTAGAGAGCTGAGATTCAGAGAGTTTAGATGCGTTATTTAGTTATGTGCTTGGTAAGGAACAGAAACAGGACTCAGATCTAAGCTTTCCCTTTCATTCCAACGTCAGTGCTCTTACCACTCCACAACAGTTACTCATACATATATTATTATACATATGTATGTGTGTATGTAAGATGTGTCACCAATATGTAAATCTTCAAAAATAAACTTATATATGTATAGGTATATATTTATTTTAATTTCTCTGTGGGTAGAAGCAGAGCCAACCTAATAATTGATCTATCCTGTCAGATAAGCATACCATGAGAAGACCAATTACACTAAGACCAAATTATACTGTTCAATTACTCAGGTGAATCAATCCATCTCAACATGCCAAAACATAAAAAAATGTTTTTAAAAAGACAGGCAACATACTAAATTTCCCTACCCATTACCCAGAAGTAAGTACTATTCAGAAGAGTAAAATGTCATTCTGTCAATAACTGTAAGGCTACTAAGGTTCTCCTATCTCATCCATCATATTGTTTTCCACTTCTCCCTTAAATATATCCTTGCAATATAATATATTCATTGTGCATCTTGTCCCAAAGGATTTTGAATTCACGAGAAAATGAGCCAGTAGTAAAATAAATGCATGAAAGGATTGTGTGCCACATTCATAAGTCCATAATATCCTAAGAATACTCAGTACTATTTGCCATGCAGTGCCTATGATATAGTTGCTCCTTCAAAAATATTTATTCTATTGTTGGTGGAGTTGTAAACTGATCCAACCTTTCTGGAGAACAATTTGGAACAGTGCCCAAAAGACAATCAAACTATGTATACCCTTTGATCCAGCAATACCACTACTAGGTCTATATCCCAAAGAGATTATAAAAAAGGGAAAATGACTCACATGTACAAAAATATTTATAGCAGCTCTTTTTGTGGTGGCAAAGAATAAGAAATTGAAGGAATGCCCGTCAATTGGGTAATGCCTGAACGAGTTGTAGTATATTAATATAATGGAATATTATTGTAATATAAGAAGTTATGAGCAGGCAGATTTCAGAAAAATCTGAAAAGACTTACGTGAACTGATGTTTAGTGAAGTAAGCAGAACCAGGAGAACATTGTACACAGTAACAGCAACATTGTGTGATGATCAACTCTGATGGCAGGCAAGCAGACAGCTAGGCTTGTGAGTGTTGGTCTGTGGGAAGACTAAATGATGGTGTGGCTCTCTGCGGTGTTATGGTGTATTTACTTCTTTGCTACTATGATGGATTTGGCTTTCTAGTTGGGGATTTGGTTTCCTGGTGTCTGGATAAATGTTTTGCTTCTGTTTTCTAAAAGAGTCTGTTATGTTTTGTGATTGAGAACTATGACAGCATTTTACAGTCGCCGTCAGCACTGTGAATATTGCATTGACACTACACTAATGTGGAAATATGTTTACATGATTGCACATATATAACCTATATCCGATTGCTTGGGGAGGGGAGATTGGAAGTATAAAAAAAAATTTGTAATTAGAAAAAATAAAATACTGTTTACAAAAAAAAAATTATTCTATCTTGCAGTTTATAAAGAAAAAAGAAAATCTGTCCACCCATTCAGACTGAAAGTAAAGGAAACAGTAGGCATGTGGTAGAAACATACTCATTTTGGAGTCAAATGACCTACATTCAAATCCTACCTCAGACATTTTCCCATTTATATATCCTTGAGAAACTCATCTATTCTCTCTTGATCTCATGCTCTTCACATGTAAAATCAGGGAGTTCAACTATGTGACTTCTAAGTTCACTTACCATCAAGGTGGGACAGAAGAAGGAATCACACCAAAAGTGGTGTGTAATATGGTTGGTTTTTTTTTAATTTGCCTTATGTAAATAAGTCTCTATATGATCTCTTCATCTTCAGCTTTCCTCCATTCTAATCCATCTCCTGCCATGCAATGATTATTCTAAAACCAAAGTCTGACCTCTCTCCTCATTGAACTCCAGATGGTTCCCTATTTCTTCCAGAATCAAATATTTAGTCTTTAAGATCCTTCCTTTAATATCCAGGACCCCTCCTACCTTTCTTGTTTTCTTAAATTTATTCCCTTCCAAATACTGTACAATCCAGCCACCCTGGCCCATTTTCTATTGCTTGAAAATAAAACTTCATCTTTCAGTTCTGTGCCTTTGCATTCATTGGTTATTCCCCCTGTGACTGAAATTCTCTCTCCTCACCTCTGCCTCTTAGATTCCCGACTTCCTTCAAGGCACTCCTTGAACTCCACATTCCCTAGGAGGCCTTTACTATTCTGCACCTCTGCTCACTCCTTATAGCTTCCCTTTAAGATTCCCCTTCATCTACCAGACGTTCTCAATCTGCGGGTCGCGACCCCTTTCATAGGGGTCACCTAAGACATATTTCTGATGGTCTTAGGAACCAAGACACCGCTCTTCTATCAGTCTCCAGGTGGGTCCGCCCACATGCAGATACACTCACATATGAGTCGAGGCATTAGGAAGGTTGAGAACCACTGACTAGTCCGAATACATTCAGCATGTTCATGGTTATTTGTCTATTTACTCTCCTAGAATGTGAGCTTCTTGGGAGCAGGCGTTATTTTCATCTTTCTTTGTATTCCTTGGTGCTTAGTACAATGCCTAACAATGCATTGTAAATACTTAATAGATGTTTGTGTACATGGTAATAAGAGCACTGGGCCTGGAGTAAGGAACATCAGAGTCCAAATCTGCCCTCCCCTAGAGCACAGGCTTCGGGTAGAGCACACAGCACTTACCGGCTGAGCGACCCTGGACAAGTCACTTAACCTCTACCTTAATCCACTGAAGAAGGAATTGGCAAGCCACTCCAGTATCTTTGCCAAGAAAACTCCACCGGGTCACAAAGAGTCAGACACAACTCACTGACAACAACAACGAGTGAAGGAGTGAAAAGAGTATAATTGAATAAATGCTGACCTTGGATTCAAAGGACCTCTGTCAGAGTTCCTCTTTCCTGGGTTAGCCTGGACAAGTCACTTACCTGAGTTGCCTCATTCTATAAAGGACTATAATAATACCTGCACTAGCTACCCCACCTTGTTTTAGTGAGGAAAGTACTTTGTAAGCCAGTAACATGCCCTGTTATCATTCAGTATTAATGTAAATTTTCCAGGAGAATATGTACAGTGAGTTGCTACTTCCAATCAGTGCAGCACTCAAGTATTTCTTTCTAGCAGAGGAAATGTGATCCTTGAATGTTGAAATTCCCCAAATTCTTTATTTGGTTGAGTCCATTTTGAGAAGCAATTTACATAACTTTACATTTTTCTTAGAAGAAAACTTGAGCGGAAATGTGTTTTATCTTGGAGATTTGTTAGTCAAGTAAGTACCTATTGGAAATAGGAAGAGTTTTGTTGTTATTCAGATTTAGTATTCATGATAATATGATAACTGACATTTACATAACAATAATAACCAGCATTATGAAGAGCTTTTAAGTTTTATAAAGTTATTTATGTGTTATCTAGTTTCATCTTTGTAACAACCTTGTGAGGTAGTTATCAATGTCCCCATTTTACAGATGTGAAAACTGAGGATCAGAGAAGGCAAGTAACTTGCCTAGGTTCACACATGTAGTAAAGGTCTGAGGCAAGATTTGAACTCAGATCTTTCTTGCCACAAGTTTAACACTCTAATAATCATTGTACCAGCTATTTGTCTCTACATAGTACTTTAAGGTTTGCAAAGTAATTTTCTTGTATTATCTCATTTAACCCTTATCATTATCATATGTTACTGTAGTTATTTTTATACCCATTGTTCAAAAGAGAAATTGAGGCAAAGGGAAGTTTAATGTCTGGGTCACAGTCACGCAGCCAGTAAACGTGAAGGGTAGAATTCAAACCCGTGTCTTCCTGACTCCCACTGAATAGTCTATGTCTCCTCCAAGCCATGACTACCATTTGTAGAAAATAAGAACCAAATCTGTGATTTCATCAGTAGAGGCAATTGCTGGATGAAGAAGCAGCTCTTTTCCAGTGTCGGTTGGCATCTTCTATTTGACTTATAGTCATAGGAGAGCTGCCTGAGAGAGGGAGAAACGTCGAGCAGCAGCCCATAAGTGTAATCCTGAGAGCAATCTGAGTCAGATCAGAGTGTAAGTGGGAAATATTTAACAAAATCAAATAAAATACACTAGTACATAGATAATGTTAGTATGAGGTTTTCTAAGTCACATGAAACTGCAAGAATCCCATTTCTATTTGTGTTTGACACCATTGGCCTAGGGCGCCGAGCGGTTGAGTCATTTGTTCAGGTTCATTTAGCTGGGGTGTGTCAGTTGCAACTTAGACCTAGGTCTTCTTGAATCTAAGACCGATTGGATTTTCACTATAACACTTAACCTCTGTTTGCCTCAGTTTTTTTCATCTGTAAAGTGGGGATAATAAATAGCACCTCCCTCACAGGGTTGTTGTGAGGATAAAAAGATATTTCTAAAGTGCTTTCACATAGTCAATACTCGATAAATGTTATTGATTATCATTATTATTTAATGCTTCTCATGCCTCAGCTCCATATCATTACAATAATAATGCTGTCAAATATGCATAAGAAGTGGAGCAGCTAGGTGGTGCAGTGAATAGAGCATGGGCCCTGGAGTCAGGAGGACCTGAGTTCAATTGTGGCCTCAGACACTTGACACACTAGCCGCGTGACTTTGGCCAAGTCACTTAACCCCAATTGCCCTCCAAAAAGCAAAAAAAAAAAAAAAATATATATATATATATATATATATATATATATATATATATGTACACACACACACAGAGGAAGTATAATATGATGAGTTTTCTATATAGATAATATAACCAATTATTGAAAAAATGATTTTCAACTTATAATAATGCAATCTAGTTGATAGTTTACTTTTTAATTAGAACAAATAATTTACCAAAAAATGATTTGAACAAATGTTTTTTAAAATTCAATTAAACAAGAAACCAAATCAGATGAAATTTCACATGCCTCTTCTGAAATTGTGCCTTGTATTTTGACACCGAATTTTCTCTAGTAGTTTTAAAGGGAATCTTGCTATTCTAAATGATTTCCGGATTTAAGTGGAAAGTCAAGGCACCTGCTTTCATTTGTAGTGGCTGTTAAACTCAGTAAGCTGTTCACTACTATCTTTCTCACTTTTTATACTCTTTAATCACTGCCCACTTTCCCTGTGCTTTCTAAGCAGCTGAAAGGGAAGGTAGAAGACTTCACTGAAAATCCAGTCATCACAATTTCATGTAGCAAATGGAAAAGGAAACCTCCTCAGGGACAAAATGCGTTATTACCTCTACCAGGTCCTTGGAATACGTTATGGTAGTAGTCGTGAAAAGGTGTCATAAAAGATAGTTGGACCTGGAGCTATGATAGTATAGCATCTTTTTTGATCAGTTGATTCTATTTTTAGTATTAATTGCATTAATATTACTATTAATCACAATTACTAATAACTCACTTTTGCATAGTGCTTTAAGATTTACAAAATTCTCTATTAAGAGTCTCCTTCACATGAATAAACGAAAGTTTGGAGAAGTTCTGACTAACTTAAGTTGACATAGCTATTTAAGTATCACAGCATAGTTGGGTAAACCTAGATCCATCAGCTCAAAGATCAATGTTCTTTCAACTACACCAAAACTAAGAGGATGAAAATCCTCAATTCGACATTGAAAGTCCTCAACAGTCTGACTCACCTATCTTTTTGATCTTATTTCATATTACTCCTCTTTACAAACTCCCATTCCTGTCAAATTAATTTGCTCACTGTTTCCTGTACCTGAGATTATGTGTCCTGCTTTCATGTCTTTGCACAAATGACCCCTCATTTCTGCAGTACATTCCTTCCTTTCTGCTCCTAGAATTCCTAATTTCCTTCAAAATACAGATTAGGTGTCGCAGTATTATTCCCCATCTCCTCTCCATCCCCACTCCTCAGTCATTAACACTCCTTGAAATTAATTCATATTACATTGTATATAACCTTTGGTCTTCCTTCCTTTTCTTTCCTTCTTTCTCTTTCTTCCTGGTTCTTTCCCTTTCTTTCTTTTTCTTTCTTCCTTTCTTTCCTTCTTTCTTTCTTTCTACCTTCCTTTTTTTATTTCTCTGACTTTTTCTTTCTGTCTTTTCCTTTCTGCCTTTGTCTTTTTTTGTTCAGTTTTCTTCTTTTTAGTTTTTTGTTTGTTTATTTGCTTTTATTTTTGGAGGGGGGAAGGCAGGGCAATTGGAGTTAAAGTGACTTGCCCAAAGTCACATGGCTAGGAAGTGTTAAGGGTCTGGGGCAGGATTTGAACTCAGGTCCTCCTGAATCCAGGACTGGTGTTCTATTCAATGCACCACCTAGCCACCCCTTTTCTGTTTTCTTAATTTCTGTCTTTGTTAATTTTATTCTTTCTCAACTTCTGTCTCTTTTAACTTCTTTATTTCTATCTTAATTTCTTTCTTTTTCTTGTTTTCCTTCTTTCTCTTAGTTTCTGTCTTTTTCAACTTGTCTTTCTTAAATTCTTTTTGTCTTTCTTCCTTAATTTCTTTATTTGCCTTTCTTTTTCCTTTCTTTCTTTCTTATTGTTCTTTCTTTTTTCCTTTCTTTCATATCCTAGTGGATAGAGAGCTGAACTCAGAACTTGCAAGAACTAGGTTCAGGTTTCTCCTGAAGACACTTACCTGCTTTGTAACTCTGGGAAAGTCTTTAATGTCTTGTTGGTCTAGACAAACTTCTAAGACTAGAGAAAGTGCCAATACACATTGATTAAGGGAGTTTCCTCATTTGAAAGGTCCCTATATCAATGAAATTACAATTTCAGTCACCATTCCTATATTTTATTTTTACTTACTTGTGCGTCTTGTATCACCTTTCTCCCAAAAGAATGTTAGTTCTCAGAAGGCAGAGACCATTTAATTTTTGTGTTTGCCTCCCCAGAACCAAAAATAGTTACTGCCCCATAGTAGAAATTTATTAAGTGTTTGTTGAATTAGAATACATAAAAATGTCAGTATAGAAAGCAGAAAAACTAAAGACCTGCAGCACCTTCACTTAATTGTCTTGTGGACACATCTCCACCACTTTAAAAAAAAATGAATTTCTGTTTCTATAGTTTGTCCTTAATCAGGTATGTATATATGTGTATGTATGTGTGTATGTGTATGTGTGTTTGTATATGTACACACACATATATACACATATAACATAAATGCATGTATATATAAACATATATAACTATATAACATTTTATGTAATGAAATATATGTGAAGTTTTTTCATCTGAAGAAAAGGAATGAAAGCCAAATGCTAGATAGAAGAGTGCGCTAGGAGACAGAAGCCCAGGATTTGAGTCCTAACTGTGCTGCTTTCTATCTGTGTGACGTTGGACAAGTCATTTAGTATCTCTCCAGCTTCCTACATCTGCAAACATGCGCAATAATACCTGCGTAGCCCTTTTCCTTAGAATAGTATGGTGAATCCAATGAGACAGTATTTGTGAAAGCACTTGGAAAAGAGTGGGTTTTTTTTGTTTTTGTTTTTTGCCATTCTTTAGGTCAGGAAGATAAGATTAGAGATTATTTGGCCATGTTTTCTACATCTTTGATTTTCTTGAATTGGCTTACCAGAACAAAAAGGTATATCAGTGTATTCAATGCTTAGTGAATCAGTGGGAAAAAGAAAAGTTGTTGGTTTTCGTTTTGTTTTGTTTTGTTTTTTAGTGAATATCTTTGGCAGAGAAATATGAAGACACTTGGGATTTTTTAAAATGCTCTATATATTTGGAGGCAGGGAGTAGGATAGATGCAAAAGTATATTTTTGTTTATAACTTCTCTTCCTTGAGTCATAGTTTTAACCTTTAAATTGTATATATAAATATGCTTATAATTCATAAACACCAAAAAAAGGGAAAGCACCACAAAAATTAAACAGAAAACAAAAGGTACTAACACATCTTTTAGTTGTCATGATCTAGTGCTTAACCTTTTTACCTGTGTGTTTTCTAGTCCAATGAGGCTCATCATTCTCTGACTTCTATGCATCTTACCAATAATTCTATCAACTAGAGCTTTTTTCCTTGAAAACTTTTTGACTCATGGTCATAATACTGAATCGATTTTGTCTTAAATTTTGTTTTGCCATAAAACTTTTAGTGAGAGGTTAATTTCAAGTCAAAAACTTGATCCTAAATGCTTTGGGGGCCTTATCTTTTGTAATAGTTTTCATTTAACCTTCAAAGACACAAAAAGCATCCAAAACATATACAGAGTGATAAGTTCTAAATATTTTCTAAACAACCATGATCTCCTTGCCACCTACCAGTTGTAAATTAAGGTCTCATGTGTTGCAGAAATCAGCCTTCCATATCCCAGTTTTCTTCCTTGAATGAGGGAAGAGTCAATCAGTAAATATATGTGGTCAACCTCAGATTTGCCTCACTGGGAGTTCACATGTATTTTTAACTGCCTTCAATTGTTAATGTATTCCTCAAATGAGATGCATCACCTTGAAGAATGACTTTTTGCCCTCTGGGAATACTCCAAACAAGTATTTCATTCGCTATGATAATCAGTTCTACCTTCAGCAACATATGAAACCGAAATCTAATAGGCACTAGTGATTAGGTTTTAAGACGGAGAGTCATCCTTGTCCACTGTGGAAATAATAAGAAAAAATACAAATAATACAGAGGAATTTGATTTCAGGATGCATAGTTATAAGTAATAAGAACCAGTCTATTTCAAGATATGAGGTTAAATGTTTTCCCTTACTCATCATAGACTTTTCTTTTTTTGCGACTATTTTTTTTAAATGATAAGAAAGATTTCATATCTTAGGTCACTCATTTTGTCCACTTAGTATGCAATATTCTTGAATTATTTTAAATTATTTTTTAAAATAAACATTTACTTTAATCTTTAATGTGTGTACCACAGTAGAAATCTATACAGAGCAATAGATACTCTTAATCTTGTACAGCCCTTTAACTGTCTAAATTATCCATGTTTTTTTTTTCAAAGTTAAGTTTTTCATTGGAATCAGAGAACTGTATAGGGCATTATGGAAAATAAGAAATCATCTCTTAAATCAGCAGCTTAGGTTGTGGACAGCCAATGATACAGTGGTTCCACTTTCTTGGAACTGAGAAGCAGACGAAAATGAAGAAAGATACCACTGACAGGGCGAGGATGATGGGAACAGGCTCGTATTATGAATGATATGTTAAGTGATTGGCTCCGATGGAATCATGGGATTGCTGCCTTTTGCAGGAGCTGATTTTCATTCGTATTGTTCACCTCATAAAGGGCTAAAATATGGGGAGAGAGAAGAGAGGATTGTGTGTGTACATGTGCTCTCTATGCATATACTTGTATACAAATATTCTGTATATGCAGGCTGTTAGAAATGAAATATTCAGAGTGGTAGAGATGAATGCCTTAATGCCAAAAACATATATCTTGTCAGCATGGTTTATTAGTTTATGGTAAGCATTTTTTTAATATTCATGCATGCCCTCTGCATTCTTTCCTGTGAATTGAAGTATCACATTCCTTTTTATTTGATAAACCCAAAGAAATATGTATTCCTAGCTCCAAAAGTAAGTGAAATAATAATTCAATACTTCATGATAATGTGTTGACGATAATAACAAAGACTAACGCCAAGGTTGTGTTACAAGCTGTTTTGATGTGCTTTATGCTATACTCTATATAATTCTCTCTTTTCAAAACTAGTAGACAGTATTTGATTCATTTGGTGTTCCTGTTTCTTTGTGTGGACACAACAACAGTAAGCTAAGAGGGTGATTAGCTGGTGAGGCGATCCATATCAGAAACATGCACACAATTAAACATATTGCTAATGTGGAAACGTTTGGGTTTTTATTAATATTTCCTTCTGCAAAAGAATTTGTCAACCCTATAGAATGTGTTTAATCCAAATCAAAGTTTCTGCAAATACAAGCTCTTCTGCCTATTAGCGTTTAAATTGGCATAGAGTTAAATGCCTGTCCACAAGGAGTAAATCAGCATTAACTGTATTATTTTTTAAAACATTTGCAATCAGAAGAGCAATTAATAGTACTTTGTGGCCTTTAATATTAAGGATAAAATATAGCAGTACAAATCACGAATCAAGAAATATTTTAATTAGAATCATGTCATTTCTATCATCTTTCAGTAAGAGAAGTATAGACCTGAACTAGTTAAATTAAACAAGCTAAGTAGCTGTGGTTGCACATTTGAATAGAAGGCCCAAGATAAGTGTATTTAATGGACAAACATGGGAAAAGATAGATTTGGGGAGAAAATGTATTTTTTTAGTTTTCCCACTTCAAGTTATTGAAACTTCACTTTCCTCATCAGTTCATTGTAATAAAGTGAAATCCTCACTATAATGCTGCAGTTTCCCCATTGAACATTTCAGCAATTACCGAAGGAGAAAATGAATTATCTTTTATGATTAATAAACATTGATAATTTGAAGTAATGAAATAACTTTTGTTTGGTCTTGGACAAAGAATAGACCCAGCTGTTCCTTATTAAAAATGCTTTTCTAATTTTTGGGGGGGCGGGACATAAGGGATTGGCAAGATGGGAAAATGAACATCAGTGGGTTCCTTTAATTAGTATGCCTTCTAAATTGATGATAGAGTTATATACTTGTTAGTATTGAGGGAAGTTACAAATTTCATTTGCTAAGATACAGCCCAGCAGGCATGCTGAAGTGAGAGGGGGCCTGAGAATCCCCACTCCACCACTCAGATCACCCCCTGAGGGGAAACGCAACCCGCATTCAAATCCAACATTTTCCTATCAAGTGCTCGACTAAAGGCTTTCCTATGAGACCCAAGCCTGTCAGTCACCCACTACCTATTTAGACAAGTTAAAACAGAATTTGTTGTTTACTTGTATTTCATTGAAGTGAGTCTGTTTTCTCATATTGAATTTGTATCCCAACCTCAGGTTGTCAATACTACTTAGCTGGAGCTTGTGTTTGCTGGGTTTTTCTCTGCATGGAATGCAGAAAAATGGTGTCAGTCATGCCAATTTCAACCCTCCAATAAATTTGTAAGCAGTGTATTAACTAATTGTTTAAAGTCACTAATGTTAATGTCAGAGGCTACGGAATATACTTCCTTTATTGAGAGCTGGTTTGTCAAACCCACGATTCATTATACACTTCAGGCCACTGCAAAGGCAAGGTCCCCATTAGGAAAAGCTGAAGGGAAAAAAAAAAAGAGAAAGTTCACCACTAATAAGGGAAGGAGGCAAAGAGTGGGCACGGATAATATGCAAACCTCTGCCTTTGGTTCTATCCTTTCTCTGTTATCTCTAAAGCATAGCTGATCCCCTTAGAAGGAAATTCAGAGACATATTTGCTAGATGTTTGACCAAGGGCTGTGGGTGTGCGTGTGCGTGTGTGTGCGTGTATGTGTGCATGAGCATGGGAGCGCACATGTTTGTGTGTGTGTATTTGTAGGGTATGTCCATTTTCTAGAGGGGAATATTTTTTTCTTGCGCTCACAAGCTCTAAGTTAGTTTACTTGTGTTTAAGACTAAATGTAAGCATTAAACATCCATAAAAACAAGAACTGTTATGTTTGATATGCACTTCAAAAGCCTAAAAGGCCAAAGAAAGCCCTTCCTTAATTATTGAAGAAGTGTCTGTAAAGGAAACATGAGCAAATAGCATTCATGCTTTCATCCCCAGTAACCTTTTATTGTCCTTTTCTTCAGATGGCCAAGTCAGTATATTTAATAAAGGCAGCAGCAACCATCAAAGAAGGCAGGGCTCTAATAAATGGTCCTGATTAAAGGCCCTGACAGGGTATGAACTTTGCATAAATTTTCTTAGGGTGTCAGACTCAGATACTGATTGAAAACTCATTAACATAATCACACATTTAGAGGAAATGCTGTAATGTATCAAAAACATTTCCCTTAGTGTAATAATTTTAAGGACATTAAAATGCAAATGATAATAAGGAGCTGTGTTTTAGTGATGTTCTGAAAGCCTGATTATTCAAATATTTAGTATGAAGTATGGGACAGCTTTAACTGAGGCATCTACATGATTCCAGAGATTTAATCTATATTTGTATTAGAGAGTCTTTTATACCCGTGTACCATATATTTCCTGTTAAGAGAAGGGCAAAACTGAACAGGAACATTAAGTTTAGACAGTAGAAAAATGCTAAAAAAAAAAAAAAAAATTTATTTTAACCCATTAGATTTTAGGGCCTGAGGCCAGGGTAGAGGAGGAAAGGAGAATCTTACTTCATGTTGCCAGGATCATTTTTCTCCAGTAAAAATACACAGACATACACACATGCACACACATGCACACACACACATGCACACACACATGTACGGGTGCACATACACACACAGAAGCTATCATTTAGTACTTCTGTGCTGGCATCCTTATATTTCATAAAAATAGACTGAAGAAACCTCAGTATCACTTTCTCTGTGCTTTTTTAAAAAATTTGTATAAAGCAGCAGAGAAAGTATCCAGTCACCCAGTCACCACAGTGCTACTGTTTAATGCTAATTCCTAACAATAAAAGAAACATTCCCCTCCCCCCCTACACACACACAAATAGCCATAATTATGTAAAGAATGACTGCTTCAGACTGATGACTTTCAATATGCTCAAGTCTAGCATACTGGTATAAGAGGCCAGAAAGGTCAACAGTAATTCATAACTGCTATAAAATTGTGTAGCATCCCAGGGCTTCTGGGGGATGCTGACATTATCACGCTTCTTCGGCTGGTTTGTATATGTAAATTTGTGATAGGAAGTGCACTGCTTTTACCGTATCGCATGCAGAGCATCAATCAGGCAGTGGAATACATCAGAGTATTTTCATTATGCCTAGTTATTTACTGCATCAGAAGAAATTACCCTGGCAAGCCAAGCGGCCTTCTCTGGGTAGCATGATACGACCAACCAGGTTTCAGCTCAGGAGTCTTGTAAACATTACAGGATTAATCTCACAATCACAATCATCAATCTTTCCTAGTCCTGCCTGGGTGCAACTGTGGAGATTGGTAACCAGGCAATGTAGATTTAAATTTAACCCTGAGCATCAAGAACTCTATGTCAGATCTATGCACCATATTACAAAACACCTATTTTTTTCCCCTCATCCCACCCCCTTTGGCTTTGGGACAAAGGATAAAACATATAATGCAAACCCTGAAGTCACTTTTACTTTTTCAATCTCATTATAGGTTCATTAGGACCATTCCTGATGGATGGAAAGCACCTCTGAAAAGGATGCGTTGTATAATGTCAGAAAGAACTTTAAAAATGACATGCTGTTGTTTTTACCAAACAAACAATTCTCACAGTTGCAACATTCACCACATGGACAGTCTAAGAGCACAGATACAACCAGTCGATTCAGGTTTGGGGAATAGTCAGTTTCGTTGGCACTGGGCCAGGGGGTTAAGGTCCTGTAGGGTAATAGACTTAGCCCCTAACAAATAGAGCATTAAATACATGTTGCTGACTCACAGGAAGACACTGGCCTTGATTGTTGAAATGACTGCTGGCTTCCCCTTCTGCCCAACGCAAAGGGGCTGTCTTGTCTTCCTTTCCAACAGAAGGAGTTGAAAGAGAGATGGGCAGAACAGGCTGGCTCTAGGAGCACTCTATCATTTTAAATTTAGCGACTGCATGGAACATAACCTATCCTATTTAGATAATGCAAAAGATAATGTGCCTTCATTTTTGAAAGTCAGGTGAAAACCGTGATGATAACCATCATTTTTCCATAGTCAAAAAACAATAAATATATAATGAGTGGGTCATGTATAGACTGCCTGGCAGTTTAATTTGAACTGTGACCTTTTATTATTTTTTGTCCAAAACACTTTCCGCAAAACACATGCCATATAGCAATTTCTATCTTTCTTCCTCTCAGTAGCTCTCCTGCTCCCCACTTTTGTATAAAAAGCCAATAAACATAAAGATGTTCTTTCCCTTTTCTTCCAATAAGGATTTTAAATCTACCAGCTTATATACATCCCACATATAAAAAGTCGATAGCTATTGTACATTCTTTAGTCCCTTAAAAAAAAAAAATTATCAGCACAGGTCCTTTGCTGTTTGAATTGTGAGAACTCTGAATGGAGTATCTTCATAGCATGTGTCAAAAATTCTTGGAGAGCTACGCAGTTCAGTCCAGTTAATCATAAATGGCTACACTCTATGATTATTGGAAATGTTTATCCTTACAAATATTGAAATGTCTTATGAACAATCACAAGGTCTTTTAAATCAAATGAATCATAAAGCAGATTAAAGAAGATCACTTGATAACAGAAGGAGGTTGTGGTTCCTGAGAGGTTAAAAGAAAGAATACTGATCTTGGGCAGTGGGTAATTAACCCACTATTTCAAAGCACTAGACCCCTTTACCTCACTTTGTTTTGTTTTGGGTTTGGGGAGGTCTTTGTGGCTTTTGTTTTGGTATTACTGGCATTGGGGGCTTTTTGCTGGAGGCCAGCTTTAACGTAGCAGATCTCTTAATTCTTCCTTTATAGGTCATTGAATCTATTCCACAAAATTCTGTCTTAAATTTGTGCTGTTTATGCATTCATGCAAGTGTATGCATTTCTATGTATGCATGTATGTATTTGTACATATAAAGCAACTACAGAGAGAGAGCAAAAATGAGAGAAAGAGAGAGAGAAGAAATGACAGAAATTCTAGCTGTGTAGTGTTATTTTTGGTGTATGTTAAATGTTTTAACATTGTTGAAATAACATTAGCAGATTTGACTGATCATTTTTGGACATTCAATATGAAATTTAAAAAAAAATCAGTTTACAAAAATTTGTTTTGATGCATATCTTCTCTTCCCACACATCTTATATATCACAACTGATTTGTATACAGCACAAGTCATCTAAGGCAAGAAAGCTGGAGTCTGTGTTTTTGTATCATTTCTTGGTTGTGTCTACAGTCCCACAGTCCAGTGATTTGAGCAACTTCCTGGATCACTTGGCCGTGTCTTATGACCCCACAGGAGGTTCTACTTCACTGGGGACTTGAAGCAGTGAGTGACCACTATAAATCCCTAGTGGATGAAGTTGGGGCAGAAGCAAAGTTAACCAAGCTCTAGAAAACTGCTATATAGACAGCAATCCTCTGTAGAATTTAAGGCCATGTAGCAGTGTGGTCATACATGTCTCAGCACAGGAATTAGGCCATGAAAACAACGGAAATTTTACTCCCAGTGAAATCACTTTCAGCCTGGATGAAATCCATCCCAACAATTAGTAATTTAATGGGTGCCATGGATCAAGAGCCTATTCATCTATGTAGAAATAAACATCATCAGGGATTCCCCAGAAATCTTAATCAATCTTTAGGGGAAAAAAATCTCTACAAATTAAAATCTCTGAGAGTCAAAAGTCTACTAATTTGCATTTGAACTATAAGTTTTAGTAAAACTTCAGGCATATTTGGAGCAAATAAAGATGATAATATCATTAAGGAATTGTATTTTCCTCTTCTATAAAATGGGAATAATCATATTTGTGCTCTTTAATCCAACTCAATCTAATTCATTAAAGGGTTGGTTGCATTCAGGATCCTATGGTAGGCACCAGGAATATAAAGACAAATTGGAAAAGCATCTCTGCCTTCAAAGAGCTTACAGTATACTTCCTCTCTCCCGGAACCACATATAGCACTAGATACACATGGACTATTATCATATCTTATTATCATAATTTGAACATTAATCATTCAACTAGATCTAGAATTTTTAATAGATATGACTAATTGAGGATTCTGTTCTTCATCACAGCCCTATTTCTCGTCTGCTTTTTCCACAGATCAGGTATATATGACCCACTGTGAATCAGAATGAGTCAAAAATTTGATCCTCTGTTTGGTCACACTCCACCACAGGTGAAGAGAGTAGGGATTCTAATGCCTCACCATTTGCTTCTTAGAAAACTTTTCTAAAAATCTTGTGAATTTGTAGAGGTGAAACAAGTGAACTTGGGATCTGTAAATATATTTAAAATAGACCAAATAACTGCATCTCTCCTTAAGACATTAGATAAAACAAAATAAGACACAAAAATATTGAGAAGTTTTTGAAGGGACTAAATCATTTTATCTTTGTGTTTTTGCCAAAGCAATAGAGCTATTTGAAAAGCATAAATTTCAGTCTATCACAATTTTTGTTGTAAACTCCCTAATTCCAAATAATTGATTTGACTGATAAAGACACATACACAAACACACAGAAATATATATATATATATGTATATGTATAGCTAGTTATTTATTCTTCCAAGGGAAATCACTCAACACCTTCCTTTGAAATAAACAAACCAATGGCAGAGATTTTATGTGTTCCTTGGTATAAAATAAAACCATAATTATGCCTTTATACACAATAGTGATCTTTTTTTAAACTGAGTTGAACCTTATAATTAAATACACCATGGATTAATAGAAATTATGCTTTTGTGAAGGGGAAGTGATTTTGAATTGTACATTGGAAAGAGAATTGAATCTAGATTCTGAAGAACCAGGTTCAAATCTGATTTGGGTGACCCTGGGCCTTCCTTAATTTCCCCATCTGTAAAATAAGGGGTTTGAACTAGAGGGCCTCTAAGGTTCCTTCCAACTCTAGATATATGAGCCTATGACCTATGCATCCATTCGTCAAGCATTTTTTAAAGTCCCTACTATGTGTCAAGCAATGTGCTAGTACTGGTGACACAAAAAACAAAAATGAAAATCTCTACCCTCAAAGAGTTTTCAGACTGTAGGATGAAAACACTAGAAGTTATACAGTCTCTGATGTTACATTTCATATATGTGTGTATGTATATGCATGTATACATATACATACATACACATGTATATATAAACATAAACGTATGTTTTTCTTTTTAGAAGATATATTAATTACCAGAAATTTGGAAACAAATATGACAGAATAAATTACTTAAATTAGCACTAAAATAAACATACTTTCAAAGTTTTACCTTTCAAAGGTATCATTTTTTTCATAATATGGTAAGGCTTATACTTAATATGTTTCTCAGTAAAAGCTCTCTTTAAAGTAGGGGTTCTTAACCTTCTTTTTGTCATGGACCTCTTGGGCAGCCTGCTGAAAACTCTGGACCTCTTCTCAGAATGATTTTTTAAATATATAAAATAAAATATATAGTATAACTAAAGGAAGCCAGTTACATTGAAATAATGTTTATCACATTAAAAAAAAAAAGAGAGAGAGATTTGCTCCCCAGGTTGAGAACTTCTGTTTATATCACAATAGCATAATGTTAAAAGAGAAAATCATTCCTTTTGCTGTTTTATTTGTAAATTGTGTACAAGTATTAGACAAAAGTTAAAACTGTACCTAATAAATATATAGATTAATCATATGCATATATAAATACCCATATATGATATATATGTATGCACACACACATTAGGTGGCACAGTGGATAGAGTGCCAGACTGGAGACAGGAAGATTCATCTCTATGAGTTCAAATCTGGTCTTAGACACTCACTAGCTATGTAACCTTGGGCAAGTCACTTAACCTTATTTACCTCAGTTTCCTCATCTGCAAAATGAGCTGGAGAAGGAAATAGCAAACCATTCTAGTATCTTAGCTAAGAAAATTCCAAAATGGAGTCCCAAAGAGTCAGACATGACTGAAAAAGACTGAACAAACACACACACACACACACACACACACACACACACACACACACACACATTAATGTTGTTGCATTTAGCTTTTATAGACATCTTAAAGTTCAAGAAACTGATTTTATCAATGTGAGTACCTCGAGAACTGATCCAGACTATAACCTTACAACATGGTATCATAATAATAGATGTTACGGCCAAAATGTCATCACCTGGCCCCAGATCTCTGGAGGAGGTCCTCTCTGAACATTCTTAGACTGACCCTCAGATAACAGCTATACAGTTATGCTGGAAACCATATCAGCTTTGTAGGACTTGCCAGATTTTGGAGCTTTCCGGTATAACCTTCAAAAATCTAGGTTTATCTTCCCATCACAACAAAGTTCTGGAGTGTGAAGTCCGTGGGCATTGTTCAATTAAAGTCTGTTCATCATATCATCCTGTGTATTTGCATCACAGTATAATCCAACGAAGTTAGGACCAGAAGGAATCCTGGGAGTCATCTAATCTAAACACTACATTCAAAGATGAGGAATCTGAGAAAGGAGCTGGTATGGGGCGATGGAAAGGGATCTGAATTTGGAGTCAGATGTCCTGTATTCAAAACCCAGCTCTGCTGATTACCATCCCTGGGACCTTATATTTTTTCTAGGTTTCAATTTCTTCTTCTGTAGAATAAGGCACTAGATGGATTGTGAGTAAGCTCTCTGCCTGCTCTAAAGCTGTGATGCTATGAAGTGATTTGCTTGAGGTCACAGAGATACTAAATGGATGACCTGGGAATCAAGCCTGTATCTTCTCACACCAAATGCAGTGTCCTTTCCACCATACCATTCCACTTCCCTAGATTATTGTTAAAACGATATGATAGGAGATTCAAAACTTCTTTGCTGATAGATCAACCCTTTATTAAGTGCAGAAATGGATTTGATCCATTTCGATTCATCTTACTTTCCCTAAGTGCTAACTTAGAGTCTTCTATATAGTAAAGTCTGAATAAATGTTTATTGAATAAATGAATAAACAAATGGAGCCATAAATGGAAAAATATGTATAGATCATATCCTAATATTGAATACAATACCAAGAATTTGAAAAATGAAAGTAATAAAAGCATACTTTAAAAGGAGAAATCGTTAAATTTGGACTTTATGTCTTATAAAATTATTGAAATAGAAATGTGTTTAAATTTTAAATGTACATATATGTATGTATGTATGTATGTGTATGTATATATATGAAATTTTTCCAGGATGTATGGAAAAAGTAGTGGGTTTGGGACCTGAGTGTGAATTCTGCCTCCACTAATTACTGCCGGTATGACTTCATGAGGCTCATTCAATTTCTCTAGGCCTCAGTTTCCCCAATGTGAAATGAGAAAGTTAAATTAGATGACCTCCAAGGTCCCTTCTAACACTGTTGCTATCATGATCCTCTGATAATAATTCCTTTGGGGATATTTAGAATAGTTTTGAAAGGAAAAGATTTCTTGATTATGTTAATATGCTTGTTAACAACTAAATATAATTTGTCTGGAAATCTAAACACATGAGGTAAAGAAAACTGTTACTTCAAAAGTATTTATAATTCTTTGTTAGTGTTAATTACATGTAGCTTTAATTTTTCTGACTAGTTTGCATAAATGGCTTTTACTGCTTTATTAAATACTGAATAGATTCCTATTTAAGAAGACATTTAACTTGGCATCCTTTCCCCCTTTTTAAAAAATGAATGGAACTTATGAGAGCAATAGCTTTCATTTTATTTTGAAATCTAGGAAAAATAGGGGCAGAAGGTTTCTGTCAGGCTATAAGAGCTCTTCTTCTCTAGGAAATACAAAAATGTAATAAAAGCTGTAAAGAGAT
>CM053587.1:140070262-140092616 GCA_028646515.1 Pseudochirops corinnae | reverse complement strand
GAAACTCCAGAACCTGTCTCTAACCTTCCTAGGAGTTTTCTTTTGGGGATCTTTTTCAAGAGGTAATCAGTGAATTCTTTCAAGTTCTATTTTGCCCTCTGGTTCTAAACTATCAGGGCAATTTTCCTTGAGAATTTCTTGAAGAATGATTTCTAGGTTCTTTTTTTGATCATGGCTTTCAAGTAGTCCAATAATTTTAAAATTGTCTCTCCTCGATCTGTTTTCCAGGTCAGTAGTTTTTTTCAATGAGATATTTTACATTGGCTTCTATTTTTTCATTTATTTGGATCTGTTTAATAGTATCTTGTTTTCTCATAAAATCATTCACTTCGATTTGCTCCACTCTAATTCTCAAGGAATTATTCTCTTCAGTGAGCTTTTGAGATTCTTTTTCCCTCTGACAAATTTGGCTTTTTAAGGTATTATTCTCCTCATTGGCTTTTTGGGCCTCTTTTGCCATTTAAGTTAGTCTATTTTTTAAGGTGTTATTTTCTTCAGTCAGGTTGGTGATTCTCTTTTTGTGATTTTCTTGCATCATTCTCATTTCTCTTCCCAATTTTTCCTCCACTTCTCTTATTTGGTTTTCAAAATCTTTCTTAAGCTCCTCTATGGCCTATAACCAATTCATATTTTTCTTCGAAGCTTTTGGTGCAGGAGTTCTGACTGTGTTGTCTTTCTCCCATTCCATGCTTTGATCCTTTTTGTCCCCCCAAAAATGAATTGAAAGTTGGATTGCTGTTCTTGCTTTGTTTCTTTTGCTTGCTCGTGTTGCCATTCAATTACTTGACTTTTGGGCTCCATAGAACTCTGCTTTCAAAAGGGAGAGCTTTGTCCCAAATCTCTGGGCTTTTCACAGCTGCTGGAACTATTAAGAGGCTGCTGTCTCTGCAGCCCCTACCACCTTTGTCTGACTGGTCATGTACTTCAGGACCACCACCCAAGACCACAATCCCAATCCAGGTAGGTCAAGGCAAGAGCACTTAGCTTCTGAATGATCACTTGATCCCTCTGCAATCTGCAAGCCGGGAGCTCTAAAGCAGCCACGTGGAGGTGGCTGTAGGTATGCCGCTTCAGACCACTTCTAGCTCTGGAGGCAGACAGCCAGACCCTCTCCCCCAAATTCAGTTGAATTCCACTGACCTTTCTCATTGTCCTTGGCTCTTATGGGTTGATAATTCTGGAAACCACCACAGCTGCTGGTGATCCGCTCTCTTGAGAGCTCCAGCCATGGCTTGTCCTGGCCGCCATGGGGCTACAGCCACAGGTTCATGCAGGTGTGGGAGCCGAGACTCAGAGTGCTTTGATGAACCCTTCCCATCCTCCTGCTGGGCTACCTTCAGCAGGAGCTTTGTTTCTCTGTGGCATTGTAGGTTTTGGAGCTCTAAAATTTGTTTAGAATCATATTTTATAGGTATTTGAAGTAGTTATGAGGGGAACTCATGGAGTCCTGCTTCTATGCCGCCATCTCTGCCTCAGTCAAATAACATTAATTCTTGATTAAAAAATAATAATAATGCTTTTAGATACACCAAGGAATTCCCTCACAAAAACAGTGTGAGGTAGGCAATGCAAGCAGTATTCACTCTATTTTACTAATAAAGACAGAGATCTATTTAGAGTGACTCAAAATTAACTGAAGTATACAAAGTCAACATTAACAATGAAAAAGTTATGTTATGTCTATCTTGTAATGAATTAAGAAATATATTCATCTTAAGGCAATTTCAATTTTGAGGTGCTTATTTTGCTATCTTGTAAGGAAATAGATTGCTTAACCTTCTGGGCAGGGATGCATATATTTGTTCTCTCTGGTCAGCTCCAAAAGACCTAATGACTTTAACTGTCACTACAAGACCTTTTGCATTTGGGCAGGGATGATCTAATCATTGAACTCACAAATTATCAGACATGGACATACTTGTATCTTTTTGACATATGTGTGCACATACACAAGTAGACATACCATATATAAACTCTCTAGGTTTTATTTTTTCAACTAAGAGTATATACATACATATATAAGCATATATATGTATGTATGTATGTATACATGCACACATATGAAAATTCTGTTCCCTTTATATACATTTTATTTATTGAATATGATTTTTCATCATTTTTATCACTATGAATTTTGCTTGAATGAATGTTTCTACCAGAGCCATGTGGCATCATAGTTTCCTTATAAAATCTACATCAATGCTCAGTCATTTCAAAGGAATAAAATTATGTGAAAGGCCTTTAGCAATCTGCCTCAGGGTTTCAGAACTCACAAATAGATGTCTGCCTACTGAGAACTTAGGGAATATTGTCCCAGATCTGATGATTTAGAATCAGACGTCTAGAACTTGGAGGGAACTCAGAGTCTATATAGTCTAATTTCATTTTACTTCTGGGGAAACTGAGGACTAGGAAGGCTTAAAAATTTGTCTAAGATTGCACAAACAGTAAGCCTCAGAGGTGGAATTTGAAACTATCCTCTGACTTCCAAGCCAATGTTCTTTCCAGTGCACCCTTCTACTTTCCTTACCCAGTCTTTTTTTTTTTTTTTAAATAATGGATCCCACTAGGTCAAGAATGATAGAAATTAGGAGGAGGGACCAGAATTTAGTCTTCTGTTTTTCCTTACTTCCTCTCTTTAAAATGCTACTCATCAGAGAGGGGCTTAAACATTGCTTGGGGAATGCTTTCCTGGAACCCAAATGATGTTCTTTGCATCTGTTTTATCAGTATCCCACAAAGTTATCCATCTTGATTTGGAACTGTCAAAGTAAATATAAAAATTAGATGGCAATGGCTCATGTTAAATATTTTTAACAGATTTAGAAAAAAATTATAAATGAAATAGGAAACCAAAATTATAGTATGACCATGATTTCTTCCTTAGGAAAAATTAGTCCTACCATTGGAGTGAAAGACTTCAGAAGGATATAAGACAGCAAAAGGAGCAGCTTTGATATTTCAGCAGGTAATTTTTCCAAGTCAAGAACTCAAGTCAAGCCAACAAGTATTTATTAAGCCTTTAATATGTGCCAGTCATTCTGATAATCACTGAAAACACAAATACAAGTAGGAAAAAAAAGACAGTCCCTGTCATCAATAAGCTTACATTCTAATGGCAAAGATACATAAAAAGAAACTGAAAAATTGGGCATAGGTAGAGAAAGTCCAGAGAGTCATGAGAGCTCCCTGGAGAGATGTTCATATATTGAGCTATATTATACTTTATTCATTTGGTGACTACTATTAGACATGACTACATTGGCTCCATTGGATTTGGTGACAATAAAACTGTAATGTTTTGCAGCAATTTTCAATATTTTCTATTTTCCAAAATTATTTCCCCAAATTTAACATTCCATCTCTTTTATCTGTACTTTTGTACAGACTGGTTCCACCTATGCCTTGAGCACACTCCATCCTAAGGTCTTGCATATATAATTTCTAGCTCCTATCAAAGTGTCACCTCAAAGAAGCAACCTTTTTTGATGTCTCCAGTTGTTGGTAATCTGTCATATTCATATTATCTTATATTTACTTATCTGTGTTTCCATTGTATCCCCTAGTAGAATAGGAAGTCACTGAGAAATAATTGTTTCATCTTTGGCATTGTAGCCCCAGTACTTAGGATAGTGCCTAGCCCACAGTAAAAGAGGGATAGGAACTCAATTCATGATTTTATTGACAAGGGGAATGAGGGGTATGCAGTCTCTGAATATTTTAGTCTTGGAGAGTTGCCTAGTACACTGAGGTTAAGTGACTTGCCAAGGGTCACATGGCAAGTATGAATGGGATGGGAAAACGTTTATTTGTTAGGTTCTCTTTATGACAAACACTTTAAAACAATGAAAATACAAATAGAATGTTGAAAAAGTTCCTGTTCTCAAAGAGCTTATATTCTAATTAGGGGAGACAACACCTTTAGCAGCATTCGTGTTTATTTATGTAAGGTTCATGGCAGATGGAAAGGCCAGGTCACACTTAGGCAGGTAAATTAGCAAAGCAGATGGTCAATCACCATCCAAAAAAAATATAGCAGGATTAAGGGTTATAGAGGAATAGGGTTCTGAGGTATCTCCAGTGAGGTAAGGCTCAGGGGGTCAGCTGGAAGTAGTGGGAACCTGGCAGAAGGACACCGAGGATTGATTGGGGAAGGGAGAAGTCCATGGTTCCTCTCACTGAAATAATGTTTGTATCTCTCCCTGCCATCCACTGGAGAGTTGGGAGGAGGGTCTTGGATTTCCCATCATGGGGTAATGAAAGCTACTCCTTCTAGGTCATCAGTTTGGGGGCCATCTATCAAAAGGTTAATAAAATGAGGCAAAGGGAGGGAAAGTCCCCAAACCAGTCCTTTATCTACTACATTGTACTGTTACTCACTGCAATAAACAGGTAATAGATACTTTATAAATATTTGTTGACTTGAATAAGAGGGTTTAAAAAAAAAAGGTTTTTTTGTTGATAGCTTTGTTTTTAAGATCATTGTAGTTCATCCCAGTATTCTTCAGCTTCCCTTTGTAGAAAGCCACCCCATATAAGAAGTAACATTTTATTTTTTTTTTATTTTTGACACTATTTTATTTTTTCTAATTACATGTAAAAATTTTTAACATTCATTTTTCAAAGTTTTGAGTTCCAAATTCACTCTCTCTCTCTACTTCCCCTCCCACTTCATTGAAAACGCAAGTAATTTCATATATGTTGTACATGTTCAGTCACGTAAAACATATTTCCATAGTAGCCATGTTGTAAAAGAAAACATGAATAAAAAAATAAAAAAAATAAAGAATAAAAAAGTGTGCTTCAATCTGCATTCAGACTCCATCATTCTTTCTCTGGAGATGGATAGCATTTTTCATCATGAGTCCTTCAGAACTGTCTTACATCATTGTCATCCTGAGAATAGCTAAGTCATTCACAGTTGATCATTGTGCCTTGCTGTATAACAGAGGGTATGAAACTACAAAAAATGGTGATGACGATGACAATGTGTGCTGAGGTTCAAAGTCTTTTTTCTCACATAATAGTCAAGAACTGGGAAGTGGGACTATCATACACTGACTCACAGTGCAGAGAGTTGCTGACCACTTGGCCACTACTCCTAATATATGAAGTACGCTTACATCATTTGTTGACTGGCAAGATATTTTGGGCAGTAAGTGTCTGCTGTTGGTTTTCATGGTCAGCAGTGGATCTTTGAGGCTACCAGGAAGAAGCATGGCAATGGCAAACGGCTCACCATATTTTCATCTTCAATCAAATGAGAATAAAACTCCATGTCCAGGAAATAGGATACAATGTGTAGGTCCTATCTTGCAAATGCCATAGCTTAGTTCCAATTTATTAACATTCAGGACATGATGTTGGATCTGTTATATACATGTATGATTATGAAGTAACAATTTATTTTAATTAAATATGCCTTGATATCTGGACATATCTGGAGGAAGGTAAAACAACCAAAAAGATAAGAAAAGTCTTAGACTATATTCTTGTTACCCAGAAGGAGAGCAAGAAAGTATCAAGGACTATTGACCCCTATGCCTACTTTACCATCTCTACAATTTTTTTAAGGGAATAATATACACTTACATCAAGGTCATCTTTGGTAAAGGTATTCGCAGGGAATAGGCAGGTTTTCATGGGTAATATTTGGCAGTATACTATGTAATTACTATGACACAATTGACTGAGATATGTACTGAATACAATGTCTCACTTGACTATAAAATAGTATTGGATTAAGCTGAGTGAAATTCAGTCACAAAGATTTCAACAGCAAGAAGGCATTTCTTGTGCATATGTCAAAATTAGACAATATTCTTGAAAGATATAACAAGATATAGGGAATCATTGCCAGTCATCCTGACCTACGTCTTGTCACTGAACTGCAATGACTGGAGGACAGAGTGAGGCTGATGACTTTGCACAGCTCTGCCACACTTAAATCCAATTCACTTATAAGTCAAGACATCACCTTCCTGATGTCATTGCTCCTCTTTGAGAACAAAGGATGAACAACAATAAAAAAAATAAAATATAAACTTTACAATGACCCTCTGATCATGAATATCTAATGAGGTATAAAAAAGTGATATGTTGTGTTTGCCAGAAGTGTTCACCACTGTCATAGAGGATAGATTCCGCATAGAGTGGAAGTCAAGGAAGAATTCTTTGACCAAGGTACTTCAAAGATCCTTGTTTGCTGATGATCACGTACTGAATGGATCAAGCCCCAGAACCTAGCAAAGGCTGTGAAATAAGATCCATAATCACCTTAAAGAGCCTGACCTAAATATCCACAATGGAAAAAAAAAAAGAAGCAAACGAAAAATGCTTAATACCCAGTGTATGGTATGCAGTTGAATGGAAAACAAATAGAGCTTTATTGCGTGTCTTTTTTTGTGTTTCTGTCAATGTGTTGTCTGTGCCCATGTGCATAAATCTATATGTCTATATCTTGAACAGACACTCTAAATGAACAATAAATTGGTCCCAGAGGATAAGAAACAGGAGGAGGAGAGGGAACATTTGGAAACTACAAAGTTCTTTTACTGACCTCAAGGTTGGTGGTACAGTGGATGGACCTGGAGTCAGGAAGATCCAAGTTTAAATCTAGTTTCAAACACTTAGCTGTATGACCTTGGACAAGTCACTTTAACTCTCTGTACTTCAATCTCCTCAATTGTAAAATGGGAATAATAGCTCTTACCTTCCAGGGTTGTTGTGAGGATCAAAGGAGATTTATAAACATTTATAAAGAGCTTCGCAAAATTTAAAGAGCTATATAAATGCTAACTTCTCAGTAATTTAAATCTAGATTAAAAATAACCAACTTCACAAGTATAAGATGGCAGAGTTTCCCTGAAAAAAAAGCTGGAGTTCTTAGTGCACTGCAAGTTCAGTATGAGTCAACAGTAATATGACACCTCAAAACACTACGTTCGTTATCCCTCGGGCTATAAAGTGAGGCATAATTTACAAGAATAAAAAAGCATTCGTTCTATGAAAGTCTATACTAGTCAGACCACATATGGAGTTCAATCCTCAATTCTGGGTGCCACTGTTTGAGGAAAAACATTGGTAAGCTGAAAAGAGTACAGAGAAGGTCGGTGAGGACAATGAAGGACCTCTTGAGTCCATGTCATATAAGGATCAGTTGAAGGAATTGTAAATGTTTAGTCTGGTAGAAAAAGGAGTGCTAGAGGGTGAACACTGTCTTTGCTAAAATATTTGAAGAGCTTTCACATCAAAGAAATTAAACTTGTTCTGTTGGAACTTACTTTATAGAATTGTCTTCAGAGCCATTTTCTGTCACAGTAGAAAATTAATTTCATTAGTTCATAACCATAATTTACCTTTTATTCAGCACTGTTATCCTACTTGGGGTATCACTATTTGCAACACAGTTAGCTTGAAATAAATTTGGGGTGTTTCAAAAATCAAATAGGCCATCAAATGATGAAGCTATGCTACCATTGAGGAGAAGTCAAAGAATGTTCTACAGTCTTTGAGAGCAATTCCAAAAGAAAAGATCTAAATATGTTTGAGTGATGGTAGTATTATTGGAATAAGTGAAGAGCTTCCCAAAGTGACTACTTTGAGAGGATCAACTTTCATTTGGATGTATAAATTATAGTATGTTTGCTTAAAAAGAAATTACTTTATAGTTTACCCTTTATACAAGCCACATTCACTAAAATGCCATATTAAGGTTGTTTTTATTGTAAAGCAAAATTCCATTATCATGTGCCTCAATATAGGTCACTTTAACTAGATGGACAGCCAAAACACAGCACCTACCCACTCAATATAATCTCATACTGTGGAAAACCTTTGTAGGTGAAACAAAATATTACAGGAAAAGTCCATAATAAAAAGGATCCTTAATAGCAAAGTTGTTTGCATGTGATGGCCCATAAAAATAATGTGTTATTTGGTTATAACAAATCCTCACGATGAATAACTGTGGTCAACAAATGGTTTTCCTGTAGTCCTTGTCCATGTAACAGTCACTCTTTATAATTAAAATGTCTGCCGAGATGCCATTTCCAGAGTAGGTGATGAGCTGATCTGCACTCATCTCATCTTGGGAGGCCTCTACCTTTCATCATGTGCTTTGAAAATAGCACACTATCAGATATGCTCATTATGGAGTGTTCCATAATGATTTTTTGTTATTGTCAATCAGCAATTACCCACCCTGCTCTCTTTCTCCCATCAAGAAAAGTCCTCCTAAATCACCCATCAAAACCAAACAACACACAAAAAGATGCAGGGGCTTGGAGGAACAGGGAGAGAGGGCATGACCATGACACTTCCCCATTCCTTATTGGTTCATAGTGTCACTTTTTACTTGTTAATTGAACATAGAAAAACTATGTTTAAATAAAGATGCCTGGGTTTGGAAGCAGAGGACCTAGATTGGATCCTGGCTCTGACATTTACTACCTTATATCTCAGGCCCTCAGTTTTCTCATCTGAAAAATTAGGGAGTTAGATTAGAATATCTCCAAGATCTCCTTTAAATTAAATCTATAATCTATGATCATGAAGGTTTTTTTTAATGTTTAGGAGAAGAGTGCTGAGATTAAAAATTGTCTTGTTTCAAAATAAAATGTTCTGCCATATCTAAAGAGAGAGGGTTTTCTATTCAGTCTCATGACCTCAATTTAGTTTATCTTTACACCTCCATGTTTGGTGAACAATCAATAGGGATGAAGAGAAATTTGTTTTATTTTGTTTTGTTTCACAAATAGTTCAGTATGTCTTGGAAATATGCACATCAAGTTGACATGATGTTTGTTTTTTATGTGCAATGGAAAACAGCTTTACAAAGATAATTGCAAACCATAAATGATGTGATGGTTTTGTGATTCTCCCTTTCCTTAGTAAGACTTATTTACATAGTTTTCAATGTATATTTAAATACCTTTTTTGAGGGGAGAGGGGACATTCTTCAGGGAAGAAGTGGTGTTTATTTGTTTCGGTTGTTTTCTATATTATATAATTGAAATCATAGGATTTGGAGTAAGCCACTTCTTAGAGTCATCCAGGCCAATGAAATTTCCCAGAGAACCTAAGGAAAGGAGTGGAGATGGCCACTTAAGCCAGTATACATGAACCAGGTAAATGGCATAGAATCATAGAATTAAATATAAGTGACTCATTTATTGCAGGATCTGTTGTCCAGTTTAGGGAACTCTGTAGGTAGGCTAATAGTTATGCACAATCTTTGAACTGAAAAAGAACAGAGACTCCACATTGGCAAAGGAGGAAGCAGGGGGAATCTTTTGTAGAAATGCTCTAATAAACTGATACTCACTAGTGGCTATATGACCAGTAATGAGCCTGAGCCAAGATGCTGTCTGGTGTCTTAGGGAACGAAAACTGACAACTGAGTTGTAACACTATCTTGGTAAGTTACTAGCAAACAAGATCAATGCCAGCCACCCATTCGAACAAGACAGGGATGAACCAAGGTCTGTTCATCCTGAAGCATCTATTTCTCTTCTTGCCACTGTCTATCTTTTTAGCAATTCAATTTAGTGAGTATTTATTAAGTATGTGCTCTCAGCATCATGTGGGAAACTAAGGAAGAAATGACATTTGCAAAGGACTTGACCTTTGACATCATAGGATTTGCAGTTTACTAGAGGGATTTCACACACTGAGAAACAATGCAATGCAAAACAATACAGTGTAAGCTGATATGGAGGTCAGTGTGGCATATTAGATAATGGAGAACTGGTCTCAGAGCAAGAAGATCTGAGTTCAAATTCTGCCTCTGACACATACTGGCTGTGAGGCCCCCAGAAAGTCACTAAAAGTCTCAGAAGCCCAGACATAAATTGTAGGGTCACTACCAATTTACATTAGTCAAAGGAATCTCCTACCTGGAAATTTCCAAGCTCAGTGAAATCATAGGACTGGTATCCAACCCAACCTCCAATAAAGTTCAAATGAGGATTAATAAAAATAAAATAAATACTACATGAGGCCCCAGGGCATAAAGAGTACATCACCTAAAGAAAGCAGGATAGGGATCAAGGAAAGTTTCCTGGATGGGGCATTTGACTGAGATTTTAAAGGATGGATTGGAATTCAAGGGGCAGGGACACAATTCCAGGCATTGGGAGGAGTCTGGGTGAAGGGATGGAGGGAGAAAACTGCAAGGTCTGGAAGAGATCCAGAGAGCAGCCAAGTTTGGCTCAACTACATGGTACACATAGGAAAGGAGTATGAAATGCGACTGGAAAGCTAGGACACTGTCTTATCATGGAGAGTCTTCAATGCAAGGCTATGGAAAATGCAGATAGAATTCTAAACATGGAGTCAGGAAGGTTTGAGTTCAGACACACCTTTAATACAGATACTAGCTCTGTGAACCTGGGCACGTCAATCACTGTTAGACTCAGGTCACTTTGTCAACTTTTAAATGCTATATAAATGACCGTCGTTATTATTGTTCACTCAGGATACAATAGGGAGGCACCAAAGTGGTTTTGAACAGAAGAGTGACTTGACTAAGGAAGTCTGGATGCCATGCACAGGATGGTAGGGAGGGGTAAGAGTGAGGAATGCTAGGAAAACAATCTCATAGTATAAATAGGTAGAAATGGGTGCCTCTATTAAGGTAGTACCTATAGTAATTGTGAGGATGTGATGAATATAGGAGATATCCTGTAGTTAAAATCAACAGGGCTTTGGGAAATAGGTTAGCAAATAACAGGTAGCATTTAAATAGTGCTTTAAGGTTTGCAAAGTGCTTTATATACATTCTCTATCTGATCCTCACAACAACCCTATGAGGTAGGATTTATTATTATAATTGTCAGATTATCCCCTCTAGCATCCCTACTTTCTCACTTATCGTCAATCTATACCTAGCTACTGGCTGCTTCTCTGCTGACTACAAATATGCCTTTCTCATCTTCAAAAACCCTTCATTTGATAGATGTATATCTGTCTACCTGTTATTCTACATCTCTCCTCACTTGCATGACAAAACTCCTTGAAAAGGATCTGACTTCATCATCCAAATGAAACAGTTCTCTCCCAAGTTATCCATGATTTCTTTACTTGCTGAAGTCAATGGTCTTTTCTCAATCCTCATTCTTCTTGAGTGAGCTGCTTTTCACACTGCCAATCACCCTTTTCTACCTGATATTCTTTTCTCCGTTTTTGTGATTCTAGTTTCTCTTGATTCTCTTCCACCTATCTGATTGCTCCTTCTTGGTCTCCTTTCCTGGATCTCCATCCAGGTTCCATACACTAACTGTAGGTATACTATTTTACTTGGTGATCGAATCAGCTTCAACGTATTGGATTTTTAGCATTCTTTGTTTCCTTTTCCTTCATTCTGCCATTTTCAGCGCAGAAAGAGAAGGAATCTGCATAGAACTGAAAACTGAGATGAATGAAAAGTCTGAGAGACATAGCTTCTGGATAACTAATTATCAGTTTATTAACTACAAGCTGGCAAACAATCAATAAATTGAGATCAATGATTCTCTCAGAAAACAAAGGTGAATCTTGGAGACCTTCAAATGGTTAAATACATTTGGGAAATGGATGGTCCCTGACAGGTGGAAATCAACTCTGGTTAACAATGAGAGAATGAATGAAATGAGAGGTGAGATTATTATAATGAGGGGCTAAGGGATGTGACTCTCATCATGTGACTCTCTTGGATAAAGAGACTCATCTCTACCCAGACCACCCCCAGTCCTGGGCAATCTAGACAAAGGAATCCATCTCTACCCAGACCACTGATGTAGTTGAACAGTAGGCCAGAATTCACCCAGAATAGATTCTCTTTACCCTTTAATCAGAAATAAACTGTCCCAGCTGGGTGCGGTCTCACCCAAAATTGAGGTGGACATCTCATTGTCAGCCCTGTCCTTCACAAGGAAGAGAAAAAAATAGGTTCTATATATAAAAGTGGTTATTAATATAATAAGAAAAAATGATTTGTTCTTGGGATCATTTCATAATTTTCATGGTTTTTTTGCTATGGTCGAAGAATTAATTATACAGTATCCAATCTAGTGAAGAGGGATTCAATTATCCTCTTTATGCAGATGATTCTCAGATCTATTTATCCAGCCTTAACCTTTCTCTTAACCTCCAGGCTCACATGTCCAAATACCTATTAGACATCTCAAACTGGATACCTTTTAGCCTTTTTAAACTGAATATATCCAAAATTGATCTGTTTTCCCCAAAGTCTCCCCTCTTCCTAACTTTCCTATTGCTTTTGAGGGGTCCACCATCCTCCCAACCATCTGGTTTCATAATCTAAGTGGCATCTTTGACTCTACTTTTTCTCACCTCCCCCCCACTCATGTGCATGGCCTCCAGACTTCCTTAGTCAAGTCACTCTTCTGTTCAAAACCAATTTGATGGCTCCCTATTGGATACCATAGGGAAATGTTATGAAGTATTCAATTATGAAACATTCAGGGAAATTTAATTCTCTGAGATACTTCAGTACCTGGACTTGGCACAGTCCTGCATAACTTAGTGAGCTAAAGTGAATGCTGAAAAAACACTTGATATATAACTCAGTAATAATTTTGAAGAAGACAAATCTATTTTGAACACATTTTATGAGATCATTCAGAATTTATAATTTAGCTTTCTCTTTTTTTTTCCTTTTTTCATTTATTAAATTAAATCTTGAATCTCCCTCTCCCTTCCACATGCAAAAGAGGATATCTTTCCACAGCATTTTGCATCAAAAACTGATACTGCTTGATCTCCTTTTCTAATTTCAATTGTTTAAGTGTAAACCTGTTACACCAATACCTGGAGCCCAAGCATATTAGCATGCTTACTTTGTATTAGAAAAACAAAAGAGATAGTTACTGTTTTTCTCTGTTAAAACTCCATTCCTGTATCCCAGCTGATCCTTGATCCTGTTGCAACTAAAATGTTGCAACACAACTCTAGTAGAAAACCAAGAAGCAGAACTCAGAAAAACTTCCTGGCCCTAAAGAAAAAATGTTTTACCCTCCTTGGCTCAAAGGAGATTAGATTGATTAGAAAAGAGCATCTTTGTGCCTTAGATGACAAAGAAAATTCAGAATTGTCCTGGTTCTTCACAGGACCTATGTTCATATTTTTTAAATGAAACCTAAGACTCCTTTTCATTGGATTTGTTGGGGAAAATTGTATTAATTGTGAGCCTAACTTCATCTTCCTCACAGATCTCCACAATAGCAATCTGTAGAGTGGTGTCAGCTTTCACCAAACTGGCATTTAAAGGAGGAAAAAATTCAAACATGTTTAACGGGCAATTGATGCAATAGAAGCAGCATTAAGGAATAAGTATAATAGTGCATTAATTATCATTAATTACGAAATAATGACACAGCTATCAAATTAATCAAGGCTTGATTTAGAATTTCAAAATGGACCCACATTTGAGAGGACTATGGTAGCAATTAATGTATCAATCTATTTAGAACTATGATTGATTAACACTTTTCAAAAAACATATAGCAAATGGCTATGCTAATCAAGGGAAATCAGACTCTGTTCACAGAGCTTTTCTTTAATACTTAAATATTCCACATTTATAAACAGATTTTCCCCCTTCTACCCATGTCTAAATGGATTTTATATTCTATGGATAGTAAAATGTTTAAGACTGACAAAATCGCCATAGTCTGTAACCTCTTTTGGAAAAGGCTTTGATTACAGTAAAATTACACAAAAATGTGTCATTAAAAGGCATTGGACAGACATAAAATCTAACCTTTTGAGCTGAAGAATACTTAATATTCTCTTCATGATCATGCGAGGGGAAATTCTTTGCTATGGAATAGCTATTTTCCTGTTAAGCAGGCTATTTCATCAATGATTTATTCCTGAGATGTAATAGGTCGTTTAAAATGGTGGTTTAAAAGTTAGGCCTTTTTGTTTAATTTTCTCACAGACAGTTGGTAATTATCATGGTCCTGTAGTTTCTCTGGAATGCTGTGGAGGGTCAAATGCCAATGAAACCCTGCTTTATAGGGTAATTAAGACAGTCGACATGGTTATTAAATATATCATGCTAAACTAAACTGGAATGCTGTGAAATAAAATCCAAAATCATAAATAAAACTTGGGTATTCTAGCAAAAGGGTATCACAGGGGGAGGCGGTATTACAAAGGGAAAATGAGTTTTATTCCTTTGGAATTGCAGTAAACAGGTCTCCCCAAACTATACTTGTTAAAATGGATCTCCTGAAATGCTCAAGACTTGCTAACTGCCTCTTGAAACATGAAAAAAACAACTATATAATAATAATAACAACAACAACAATTAGTTTTTATGTAGCTCTTTTAGGTTTACAATGTGTTTGTAGAAGCAGACGAAGAAACTGAGATTGAGATGACTTTGCCAAGGGTCACATAACTAGTAAGTGTCTGAGGCAGAATTTGAACTCAGGTCTTCCTGACTCCAAGTCTAGGACTCTATCCACTGTATGACCTAATACTTCTGTAGGTGCTCTTGCTCCCAGTATACCCAAGATATGTTTTAGTAAATAAATCCATCACAATTCCTGCAGAATGCTTTAAAAAAAAAAATCAATGGTTCCTTATGCATTGTTAATTATGAAGCATCATGTACTTAAAAATCAGACCTAAAATAGAAGCAGTCAATTAGAGAATGCAGAGACTGTTTGAAACTATTATCAGACTTTCCAGTTTTGTATCATCCCTGTGCACATACGGCTATTTACACATCCTATATCAATAACCTGTACTAACCCCTGAAGGAAGTTGCTGTAACGTTACTGTTTAGAAGAAACTGGAGACCAAGATATTTCAAGGATTGTTGATGTTGATAAATCTAAGAAGTGTTGATAGGTAAATATTGCCATCCATAATGACATCAAGCTTTCCCAAAATGTTTAACTGTCTTGTGGCTGTATGTTTTTCAAACCAGAAAGCTGAAGGCTAAGGTAATTTAATTTCTTCCAAGAAAATTTCGATGAGCATACAAAAATGGCGGCAAGAAGACTCCGTGAAATGAGAACGGCATCGAATAAAATCACTAAGACTTATAATATGCTTTGTACAGAAGATTTGAAACTATTCTCCCCTTGAGTATAGCTTGGAAGCCCATGTACTCTATGCATATTTACAGGCAAATTCATAGGAAAAGGAAAAGGACCAGCCTTAAATAGGGGAAATAAATATTTCCAATTCTAGCTGTAAAACTGGAAGCCAAAATGTGTAGTTGACAGGCACTGAGCCAGTTGACTTCAGATCACTAGCCTTTCCTTCGGATCAGTCTTCCTATTTCCACATGGAACACATTTTAAGTTAACAATGTGTAGTTTGGCAAAGGGATTGTTTTTCTTTGGCATGAAGCCGTTGTCTCGGTTTTTTTTTTTTAATGTATTTTCTGCCTGCTTATATATACAATGCCTGTCGACATTCTTTTTGAACTTTAAAAACAGTTGTTACATCAAAAAAGTTTGAGACAATTACATGCTGACTATTTTTTTTAATGTGAAAAACATTTACTATAGCCATATGCTGGTGAGCATACCTGTTCCAGTTCTGAATATTTACTCAAATATACTTTTAAAAATATATCAAATGCTAACTTAATATATCACATACTCTTTAGAAAATGAAATGAGCCTTACATATAGTGGCTGTTTAAATTTCAGTTGATAAGTATTTTCCCAGGGGTTAGCAACCATGAGTCTGATTATTTCTTCCCCTACCCTCTTTCCATCGGGATATTAAATTTGAGTCATTTTATCTATCATGTATTAATAGCACTGAAAACAGTACTCATTCAAACATTTGCAGTCGATTTGGCCGTTCCTGGCTCTTGTCTCCGAAAACTCAGAGAAGCTGAGATGCAAATTTTTCAGACATTGGTTCCACATGAAATGGGACAGACTGCTGCACCAGCTACTGTTGTGAGACCAGATAGAGCAACTGCTGCCTACACATAAAGAGAACCATTAAGGGGGGAGTTGTTTATTTCTGCTTCTGCAGAAATCATAAACACCAGCCATGAGCTTGACAGCACAAGCTGTGCCGCAGTAAATTCTAGTACTTTGCTGGCCATTCTTAGCTGCCCAGTAAAAGTTACTGTAGCTAAGTCCCATATACATTTCATGAAATAATCCTGCTCAAAAGATGGTATCATATTCATGCACAGCAGGGTGTGCAAATGCCCATAAATCAAATGTAGAATCTGAACTATCTATAAAAAAAAAAATCTGTGCAAATTTAAGCATGATCCTTTGGCCAAACAATAGGCCTTCATATGCTCTGCAGCTTAACAGACACCAAGGAATTTTGTTTGGAAGTGATAGCTACTGTCTATGTAATATTTAGAACCTATTCATGGAGCATCTGGCAGAAAATAAAAGGGTTTCCTCCTCTAACATATGCTAAAGAAGGATGTGGTCCTGTGCCGACTCCTCCTCTTCTGATTTTTTGCAAATAGCACAACATAAGAGACGGTTGTTTCTGGCTGCCCTGCTGCCTGTCATGGCTGTCAAGTGAAATCCCATGAATTATTGCTCTTCCAGATGTAAGAGATTTTCAGGCTGCCTTAAACTGCCTGTGGTTTGTGGTACTGGAGAGGAGAGAAACGAGATTAAACTTCATCTCATCAGTGCAATCTGAAAAGATCACACAGAGGACTAATAATCACGGCTTTTTCATTCCGGAGCCAGACTTGAGAGCTGTGTGTTTTTGTTTCAGGGTGATGTCACATTAAGCTTGTTGGAAGACAGTGATTAAGGTCAAACAATATTTGAGGAAGATCAAAAATAAAAAAAAATCAACTGGAGACTGCTGGTTACTTTTTGCATTTGCTTTAAAGGCAGAGGGCTTACAATTTCTGTGTAGCTGAAAAAGCACAGAATGTGAATTTGATCTTAGAATTTAAAATTTTCAACACTTCTTAACACGAGGTTAATATGAGAAAAATGGAAAATATTCCCATAAAATTGTGATGTGACCATTTCATTGTCTTCCTCAGAATATGTTCTTCATCATCATCAAAGAAAAAAATATCATATTTCTTTTTTTGTTATCTATAAAGGTCAAATTCAGAAGTCTCAAATTATGTATGATTCTAACAGTATTTCACATATAGTTAAGAAATACTCATTGTATAAAGTAGGCACTGAGACTAGGGTTTTCTAGTTGGTAAAGTTTTCTCAGCACAGTTTTTCAGCTCGAATGTGTTCAGTTTTCTTTTTCAGAGTTTGCTACAATAGCCTTACATAAGTTGGTAAATATCAATGGATACAACCATGCTAGGTACCAGCATTTAACTACAGGTTTTCATAACTGTTTCCAGAATGGCTCAGAAAATAAATCATAACCACTTCCATTATATACTGTTTGAGTCCTGAGGGAGAAAACTTAAAGAACTCATTACATTTCTACTCCCTTTGATCAAAAACAATACAGAACACCTGGAAATTATAATTTTCAATAAGAGTTGTGACACAATCGAGCATAATGCTTAAAACCCTAAGCATCCAAATATGGTTTCTGTTAGAGTTTATCATTTATGGCATCATGACAAGGTGAGTAGCTTTCTGCTCCAGCCCTATTAGCAAAATATTAATTATGGATCAGGAAAATATGGCATTTAAGAAACACCTGGAAATAATTGACAAATGTATGTGTCTTAGATCAGAACGTAATTGTCCCAATTCAACCTGCGTAACTTTTTTTTTTTCCCCTGAAACTGACGTAGCTTGTTTAAGTAATGGTTTTGGCTACCAGATGTAAAACCTCCCAGGCTACCTTCTTTTTTCCATTTCAGCTGAGGCACCTCACAAAGGTTCACTAATGTGCGGAGATCCTAGCAAAATCGTGATGAAAACCACAGGTACAAACCTCTGTGAGGGGCTCACATGAAAGCATTTATGGCTTTTCATGCATGTGTATTAAACCATAGTGGAAAAGAGCCCTTCATTGGAAATGCATTAATTATTTGACACTGGTTTTCCTCAAAGTCATTTTTTACTATGGGATGCAAGTGAAAGATTACAGCTGAAAAAATGATCATCATACTTGAGGGAGGCTCACAGAGTCTTTTCTTAGGTTCTGTGTGAAGTTGTCTTGAACTGAAACCTCTGCTCCTTAAGGATTAAGGGATTGAAAAGCAAAGACTCAAGCTGCTGTAATTTAAACCCGGTGATTCCCGAGCACAAAGTACAAAATGGACTTGGCCAATCTGTTTCTTTGCTAGTTTGGCAAAGAAATAATTTTACCTTTTGAAAGTTTGGTACTATTAACATTCCAAAGGTGTTATTATCTTTAAAGCTTCCCCCTCCTCCCCATGGCTCACAACTTGAGATCAGAGCCTGTTTAACACCAGAGATGTGGATGTGGTATCAGATGACTATTTACTACATCTCTGAAAATATCTATATATGTAATATGTAGATAGATTTTGAAGACAAATTCATTGCTTAATGCCAGGGAAGAGGATTTTCCTATTCACAAAGATATCTTATTCCCAATAAAATTTACAGAAAAATTGGGAGTTGTAGTTTTACTTTTGTCTCTGGTTCATAATTATTAGAGCCCCAAAAAGTTTCAGTACAATCTGATGGGGTCCTAAAGGCTCTAGGCATAATAAGAAATATCATTTTACCAAAACTTAGTCTATTCTTTGGGGCAGAGCAAAAGCAGTTAATTACTCTACTACTAAATAAAAGTTGTGAGCTTTTATAAGAAAAAAATGAATGCATATACATTTCAATAATTTTGTGAGATGGCATGGGGTTTTTTTCCATTTTTTAAAAAAACTGACACAAGAAGATGGCAAATCTTTCCATTCTATGTGTTTTAAAATTTGTTTTGCCTGTTATTGCTTCAAACAAATTATCATGACCACAAATAGTGTTTCGGGGAAAACCGGAGGCTAATTTTGCTACTCTTAACACTAAAGTTTGGGTTTCAAGATTTCAGACTGTTTCCAGAAGGAATCACAGAATCATAGAATCTTAGAGTTAGAAGGGCCTTCAAAGCACGAGTAAGTTTGTTATGTGTGTGTATTTCTAGATCTATGACTTCATTGGTGTAGGTAACTTCCATAAAGACTTCCTCTGACAGTGTAGATTGGTACTTTCCTTGTAACTTATAACCATAGAGAGTTGTCTGTTCACTTAGGCTAAGGGACTGGCCCAGGATCAAATAACCAGTATGTGCCAGAGGTGAGATATGAACCCAACTCTCCCTGACTTTGAGGGTGGCTCTTCATCTACTACATAATATTGTCTCTCCAAGATTATCTAATACAACATAAACCTAAACCCCAAATCCCCTCTACAACATCCACGGAAGTGACTAGCCAGTTTCTCATTCATTTAATAAACAAATTTTCATTAAGTGTGCACTCTTCCAGATTCAGGGCATACAAAATAGTCCATCTGACAATATAATAGCAAGTGAAGATCTATATCCATATCTATATGGCCAGATAAAAGTGTAGATAGATAGATAGATAGATATGATATGATATGATATGATATGATATGATATGATATGATATGATATGATATATGATGGAAAATGAGATAAGAACAAAGGAGACATCCAGGCCAAAAACTAAGAGAAAGTCTTCACTTGTGCATCTCCTGTGTCAGAAAACTCAATACTTCCTGAGGCAGCCCATTTCTCTACTGGACAACATTAATTATTAGAAAACTTTTCCTTAAAACAGAGCCTCCATTATTGCTTCCACTAATTGGTCTTCATTATGACCTCTGGAAAAGCAAGCAAAATAAATCAATAATAGTCATTGTGTAACACTTTAAGGTGTACAAAGTACTTTAGCTACATTATGGATGATCTTCCCAGCAAGGCTGTGAGTTAGGTGCTACAGCTATTATCTTAAGCCCTGTTTTATAAAAAGCAAACTGGTGACCTAAGAAACTGCGTTTTGCCTGGGACACACAGTTTAGTACTCATCAAAGGGTAGATTTGAAGCCAAATCTTTCCTGACTCTGAAACTCCTTCCATCCACATCTCATTGCCTCTCTAATCCCATTTCAATATCTCCTCCACCTTCCATATCCAAATAATTGTCAAGTCCTGCCTATTCTACCTCCAAAGCATCCTTTACATTCATCCCATTTCTCCCCACTTTATATAAACACTACTCAAGTAAAATCCCTTATAATTTCTTATTGGATTGTTATAATGTTTATTACCTTACTAATTAATAAATTCCAATTGATCCCCCTTCTTTCAATCTCTCTATTCTCCAAAACATCCTCCATACAAGTAGAAAATGGATACTCCTACAACATAGATCTAAAATATCATTCTTCTACTTAATTAGCTTTAAAGACTCCATATTGGCTCTGGGATAAAACATAAATTCCTTTATTTATTATTTAATGCCCTTCCCAAACTGGGGGCTACCCTTCCATTGGGGAATCACTGAACAAATTATGGCACAGGACGATGATAGAATATTATTGTGCTATAAGAAATGATGGAGAAATCTGAGAACACTGGTCTGAACTAATACTAAGTGAAATAAGCAGAATCAGGAGAAAAATGTAGATACTAACAACAATATCGTAAAGATGATCAACTTTGAAAAGTCTTAAGACTGTGGTCAATACAATAACCAGCCATGATTCCTGGGGGCTCAGGATGAAACAGGATATTCACCTCTCAATGGAGAGGTGATGGATTCAGAGTGAAGATTGAAACATATTTTTTGGATATGGCAAATCTGGACATTTATTTTGGCCATATGTGTTTCTAACTGGTGAACATTTGGGTAATGATTCCTGGAGGGTGAAACAGAAACAACATTGTCATCAGAGTAAACTTCAGATCACCTGGACAGGAAGAAGAAATAAATGAGGGATTCAAAAAAACAGATCACAAGTCTGATACAAAACATGCTTTGGTAGTGAGAAGAGACCCCAGCTATGTAGAAACCTGTTGGAGTGCTCTTACCAAAGCAAAGTAGTTCCTAAAATATTGACTTTTCTTGAAGACATCACCCTCTGAAGAGCAGAAGAACAAATGAAGAGAATTGTCGTCATGTATTTACTAATAAATGTGTCGATTAAATGTATCTCAGCAGCAGCAGCAAAGGCGCACTAGCTGCTGGGATAGAAACAGTAGGAACATAGAGGAGAAGTAGACACTGTATCTCATAATAGAGAAGGAAAATGTCAATTCCTACAAACCCAAATGTTTACTTTTCCATCTTAAAAAAATGGAAATTATCTACACACACATGTGTCAAAGGTATGCTTGAAGAAAATATAGAAAATTAAGTCAGGCTTTCATTAACAATATCCTGTCTCAAAACATTGATACAATTGGCTGAAAAGTCTTTCTTCCTAAGGTTTAACTTCTTTTTATCCCCTTGCTGACCTTCTTGGAGTATATATATTCAGTAATGGAATTTCTGAGTCAAAGAGTATAAACAGTATAGTGAGATTTTTTTTTCCCATAATTCTAAATTGTTTTCTAGAAGTTAAATCAATTTAGAGTTTCACCACCAGATTAGTATGTTTCACTTCTCATAGTCCCTAGAACACAGACTCTTTCAATCTTTGATCATCCTTGATAATTTGCTTGGTGTGAGGTATAATATCATGATTATTTTGTTTATTCTTTCTCTTGTTATTGGTGTTTTGGAGATTTTTTATATTGTTACTGATAGTTTGCGAGTCTTCTTTTGAAAGTTCTTTGTTCATACACATTGATCATTTATTTATTGAGGAATTGTATGTGTTCTTATACATTAATGGCAATTTTTCTATATATCTTGGATATGAGGATCTTATCCAAAATATTGATCCAACTAAACTTTTTGATTCCACTAGTTTTCATTTCATCCCATCTGCGATGATTTTTTTTCTGTTTCTTTTGAGACTGAATCATTGTTCCATAACTCAGAACCATAGGATATCAGCAAAAAGAAAAATACTGATCTCAAAAAGTTTAAGAAGAAGTTTGGGATCCTTTAAAGTATTCTCTAATTTCCCAATGGTAAACCTTCCCTGTCATCTCCTTCATTGTCTTTTCACAATGTCTGTGTAAGAAATAGGTAGATGGGCCAGTTATCTTTCATAATCAGCTCTATAACTGGCCCATCTACCTATTTCTTGCACAGACATTATGAATATACAATGAAGGAGTTGGAAGAGGCAGAGTTACCATTGGGAAATTGTATGGCTCTTGAGTTATGAAACAATACTTTGGATTCTGAAGAATACAGTTGAAGATCACCCAAAGGGCAACAGAGAAATGCTTGTTGAACAGGAATGGTCTGCAACATATTACAGAAAATATTGTTCAGAAGCAGTCCTGTAAAGCATATCATCAGAGA
>CM053587.1:140030193-140069762 GCA_028646515.1 Pseudochirops corinnae | reverse complement strand
CAAATATTCCACTTGTATCCACTCCATGTCAAGAGATCAAGAGAAAGGTCACCAGCATGCTAGATGTATCCCTGTAGCAAATTTATTGAAGGGCAATGATAAGAATTACAGACAATGAAACCGGTGGAAAGAGCACCCACATCTATGATATCTTTGATTCAACTAAATATCACAGCATCCAGTCCTAAGGGACCGATCCCACTGTACTTTGACCAGATTATATTTGGAGCCAAATTGTATTTCCTTGAAGCATTGTATTTTATAATGGACAACAGAGATTATCTAAAGAGGGGCAACAAGGATATGGACCATCTATCTCAAAGTTCTGCCATATGAGTTCATTAAAAGAACTGGAGATGTTTAGCTTAGAGAAGACTCAGCAGGAACATTATAATCTTCAAGCATTTAAAGGGATGTCATATAGGAAAGGAATTAGTCTTTCTGTGCTTGGTCCCAGAGGACTGAAGTAGGAATAATGGATAAAGATGAAAGAAGATAGATTTTGGCTTTGTATATGGAGAAAATTTGGAAAAATTAATACTATTCCAAAACAAAATGTCGTGCCTTGATAGCTTTGGGCTCTATCACTTTGAAAATTTTCAGCAAAGGTTGGATACACAACTTTCAGGCATGTAACAAAGAACATTTTTTGTTGAAGTATAGGTTGGACTAGATGGCTCCTGAGGACACTTAGAATGTTGAGGTTCTGTGAGTAGAAACCTAAATCTGCTTTTACATGACCTCTGTCCACTGCTCCTACTTTTGTCCTTTGGTGCCAAGGAGAAAAGACCTAAGCCTTTTTGTGTATGAAAACCCTTCAAGTACTTGAATATACTCATTAGACAACATTAAGCCCTTTGTGCTTCCAGCTAGATGCCACCCATTCTTTCAACTTGTCAGCAGATGCCATGGTTTCCAGGCTTCTCATCAAAATTATTGAACCTATTTGACATGGTCTAAACTTTCTGAAATACAGAACCCAGAACTGAGCACAGTGCTTGAAATGTAGTTTGAGCAGAGGTGAGTACACTAGGTCTCTCACCTCCCCTGTTCTATATGCAATATATCTCTTAATATAGCCTAAGGTTGCATAAAATTTTTGGTTACTATGTGAAGAAACTATTCACTTCTGTTACTCCATCCACTAAAACCCCCAAGTCTTTTTCATGTATTCTGTTGGCTATTAATGCTTTCTTCCTAACTGGTATTTATGAAGTTGATTTTTTTTTAAACTCAAGGGTAGTATCTTACTGTTACTTCTATTAAATTTCATCCTTTATGTTTCAGCCCATCATTATAGCCTGTTGATTTTTTTTAAAATACTGACCTCCATTCAAAGACTGTCCTGATTCTGTCCTGCCTTAATGAACTGTTTCAGAAAATGACTCATTATATAGACAGTTCTCTCTTTATGTAAGTGGACCCTTCAGCAGACCTCTATGTAAAGCAATTTTTATTCCCCATAGACGTGGGGAAGGGAGTGAAGGAAGTAATGAAGTATGAAGGGAACCACTTGGTGGAGGGAGAGAGCTAGCACATTGCTGAAGGACACATGGGGGCCCAAGGCAGAGAAGGGAGAGCAGGAAGAGAAACACACAGATTGGAGCCAGCCTTGTGGGGGCCTGGATAGAACCAAAAGGAAGAAGGGGCACCAAACACATGGGGACCAAATACAGACACAGATAGAAGGGAAGAGGCAACATGCAGGGCTGGGGACAGATATGTTGTAACTGAGGACAGACAGAAGACAGATGCAAAAACAGGACGTGGCAGCCAGGTGGATGGCACAAGCAGGGCAAAGTTCTCTTCTCTTGGACCAGAGGTCTCAACCCAAGCCCCAAGTCTGCCAGCAGTGGAGATAATGGTCTCTCATTGCTTCCACTCTTCTGCTTTCACATGAAGGGTATGTTTTATAGGTATTTGCTGTACAGTAAAGTTAATCTAGGTGGCTTTTTAGATTGCTGATTTCCTTCAGAATTCTTTATATAAAATTGAATTTGCATAATATAAACTTACCTAAAGTGAAAATTGTTTCTAGTCCTATCATATCTCTCACAACCCTTCAAAATAGAGCTTCATGATCCTGAACTCCTCTCTCTGATCCAAACTTTTTATCCTTCCATCTCTTCTTTCTTGGTACTCATAAATTCATTCTTCATTCTCACCCTTACGCCTAACCCATTCACCCTTTTCTTCTTTTTCTAGTCATTCACCCCTCCCAGCCTCACTTTACTCCCTGTAGTTGACCAGTTTAACCATACAGTGTCCTCCATCCTTGATTCTTTTGCTCTTCTTACATTATCATATGATCAAAGCCTTAGAGATGAAAGAGACCTTAGAAGCCAATGAGTCCAACCTCTTCATTTTTACAGATAAGTAGAGTAAGGAACAATGTGATTAAGTGATTTGTCTAGTATCAGACTGTTATTAAGTGTCTGAGGCAGGATTTGAACTCAGGTCTCCCTTATTCTAATTCCACTACTCTAACAACTCTCATCAGTCATGTTTTCCCATACTCCAGTCCTGGGGCTGCTATCTTCATTATCACTATCAAAAATCCTCCTATACTACTGCTATGTTTTTAAATGAAGCTGGAGGACAACACATAAATGCACTGAGTCCACTGTGAATTTGTTATCTAATATCAATGAGGCCATTACTGCAGCAATATCTTTTTATTTATTTCTCCCTTAATTGATTCTCTTTTGCATTCACTGACATGGCTTTTCCAAATTTTCTCTTCTTTCCTCAAGACCTCTTTGCCATCCTTCCTGTTCCTTTCAATAAAAGACCTTGCCTCCTTCTTTACTGAGAAAATTGAGGGCATCTATCATGAACTCACTCTTCTCCACTATTCCACAACTGAAAACCTATATGAATGATACCTCATTCCCTTCTCCTTTTCCCCAGTCTCTGATCAAGAAATGGCCTTTCTCTTTGAGAGATGATTTATTTCCTATTACTTTCCTTCATGTACCCTACATTCCTGTCCAACTGGCCAACTAGCTATTCCCACATTCAGTATTCCATCTCTGTCATGATGCCTTCGTTAAGTCCCGTGCCCCATGCCTAGAAAGTATCTGCCTCTTAGGAAGTATCCTTAACTGCTTTCAGGGCTCAGATCAGATGGCACCTCTAATATAAAGCTTTTCCTGTTTCTTCCAGCTGGAAGAGTTCTTTTCCTCATCTAATTACCTTCAGTGAATAACGGAATCTCAGTGTTAGATGGGATGCAACATTGTGAAGTATATTAAAAAAATATCAGCCAATAAACAAACAAAACCCACTGGATTGGGAGCCATAAGACACCCAGGTTCAAATCCTGGTTCTATAACTTACGACTTGTATGGTTTTGGGCAAGTCATTTAACCTTTCTAGTCTTCAGTTTCTTCATTTATTGAAGGAGGTATTTGGATAAGATCACCTCTAAAGCCTCTTTGAGGCCAAGATTTATGATCATATAATCCACCTACTCCAACATAAACCTGAACAAGAATCCTCTCTCCCTCAAAAGCCCCAGAGGAGTCATCTTCAGCCTTTGCTTGAAGATCTTCAATGAGGGAAATTCATTGCCTCATCAGAAGGATTGTTTCACCTTTGGGTAGTACTAGTGGTTAGAGGAGCTTAAACTTACCCCTCTGCAACTTCTAGCCATTCACTTCTGGTTCTGTCCTCTGTGCTTATCTAACCTCTCTACTACATAACTATTCTTCAGATACTTAAGGACAGTTTTCAGATGTCATCTAAGTCTCCTCTTCTCTAGGCTAAACATCATCAGTTCTTTCAGCTTAATATATGACAAGAATTCAAGGTCCTCAGATATGGTGGTTACCTTTCCTCTGGCACTCTTTCTTTGCAATGCCTTTCCTAAAAAGCAACAAGCAGAAATTAACATAATACTCTTGATACTCTTGCTGTGGTATGACCAGGATAAGGTGAGACTACTACCTCCCTATGAATGGACATAATGCTTATACAGTTTATACAATTTAAGAACACATTACCTCAGGGGGAAAAAAGAAATTTTCATGATAACTTTGCTGTATATTTGGATGGAATGACAAGTTGTGCATGGCAGATTTGCAGTTTCACGTGCAATCATCTTTTTTTATTGTACTGTGTTATGGAAATGCTTGTTTTGTTCTATGAATTGGAAATAAAATAAATTTTTTAAAACATGGAATTATATATATATATATACATATATATACAATATATATGTTATATATACATATAATATATACTCTTTCTTGGTTCCGATATCTTATTCAGCTAAACTAAAGTCCAGACTCACTTTCCAACTTATACTTGTGAATTTTACTTTTAAGCCTAAACTTCGATTTCCATTTATCCCTAATATATTTAATCTTATTAAATGTAGATCAGTTTTCTAAAAGGAAAAGGTCTTTGCAGGTAGTGAATAGCACCCAGTGCCTTAGCTTTCCCTTCAGCTTTGAGTTATATTCAAATCTGATAAATATTCTCATGTATGTCATTGATTTTTTTTGTTAAACAGCACAAGGCCATGAATAAAGTCCTGCATTTACTTACCTATGTCCATTTTGTTTTCATCAAACAGAGTGAAAATAAATTCCTTTAGGGCAGAGATGGTTCCCTTCTGGCCTCTGTCTCCTTAGAGCCTAGTTTCTTGCTCATAGTAGGCACTTTTTTGTGGATTTTAATTTAACTGAATCTGACATGTTCTCTCTTCCAGTTCCATGTGACTTCTAAATTTGAAAAAACATATTAACCATTTCTTCATCTTATCATTTCTAAAAGTGTTGAAAATCCAGGCCAAAGATGAAAATTTGACACATTGTACAGGAGACATCATCAGGTTGAAGTCCATATATTATATTTAGCTATAATCATAAAACTGGGATTTTTTTTGTTGTTCAATGTTGTTTTTGTTTGTTGTTCAATGGTTTCAGTTCTGTCTGACTCTTCATAACCCCATTTGGCAGAGATACTGGAGTGGTTTGCCATTTCCTTCTCCAGTTCATTTTACAGATGAGGAAACTGAGGCAAACAGGGTTAAGCGACTTGCCCAGAGTCACACAGCTAGTAAGTGTCTGAGGCCAGATTTAAATTCAGGAAGATGAATCTTCCTTACTCCAGGCCCAGAACTCAATTCACTTTGCCACCTAAATGTCCCAAAAACTGGACTTGAATTCACCTAATTACTATCACTTGAACATTTTGCTCATTTTGATAATGTTAATAACAGCATCTTTAGAATTAAAGCTTCAAGATTAAATCTAGAAGTCACATTGAAGCAATTGATGAAGATAATACCTACAAATATATTGATCTCCTGCAGCAAGATACACTGAGCACAAAGAGATCCGAAAGGAGCCTGTGTCTAAATAAGCTGAAATTTATTAGCATCTGGAAACCAAAGCTGAATGGGTAGAACCCATTTAAAGAAATTTCTCTTTCTACAATGCCAGTCTTAATCTATACCTTTGGAGTTATAAAATGGACATTCATAACAGATTTAGAAGCTATCCTAACAAAGATTCATATTATTATGGGGCCTATCATCTTAAAGCAGTTATAGAAAGGTTAATACTTCCATACCAAAGAAAGAGGAAGAGGACTGATAGAAGTTCTTAATCAAAAACATACAGAAGGGCAGGTAGGTGGCACAGTGAATAGAGCACCGACTCTGGAGTCAGGAGGACTAAGTTCAAATCCAATCTAAGACACTTAATACACACACACACACACACACACACACACAAACCTAGCTGTGTGACCTTGGGCAAGTCACTTAACCCCAATTTCCCCCTCCAAAAAAAAAGGTGCCAAAAAAACCCATACAGAAACACCTAGGCATAAGCAGACTAATTTCACCAAGAGACAGTAAGGTACAATTCATTGAATTTGTTTAATGTAACTGAAAATAACTTACCTACATATGGAGTCAGTGAAATAGCTATGATCCAAGAATGGGAACAAAAGGACCCCTGTGACAGAGGAATCATCAAACAAAAAGTTGGGTCATGTGGATCTGTTTATAGAAACTAATGGGGAAAGGGAGAAGAGGATAATGGAAATTCAGGATCATGTCATTGCCAGTAGAAATTATAAAAGGGTTATCCTTAAGGAGCTAGGACTTAGTGATTAATATAGATTAAGTGAGGAAATGGTGAAGGAGATTATCCAACACATCCCTGCAGGCTATAAAAGTTTAGCACCTGTGAAATACATAGCAAGAAATAATGAGGTGGCTAGAATTATATATTAGATGCTCATTATCTTTCATGGATTGACAGACAACAAATCCCCATGCTGCAACTACAGACCTTAAAATATCCTAGAGAATTTAATCAATAAATTGTACTAGAACGAGACCATCATCAGACTAACTGTTGACCACAATTACCTGGACATAACATTGATTCATAAAAATTCAAGAACAACTTTTTAAATCTATGTATTGGATGTTTATAATCCTAGATGCATATAATCTCCAAGTTACATGGAATGCAAAAGTTTCAAAGTACACAGGTGTGGCTAATGCTATCAAAATCATGTAGGGATAGGATGAGATATATTGTCCTATCTGCTACTGGAGTGATTCCAAAGATGAGCCTACAGACAATGAGCTTATAGCCTAACTATAAGCTACACTTATACTACACAAAGCATCTACTTTATCTGTCTGTGGTATAATCAATAAAACACGGAATAAGAAAAAATAATAGCAGGCTAGCGGTGCCTCCTCCCAGGATCCTTTCCATTTGAACTTCATTAAAAATGGTGAGAAGTATGTGAGAAAAAGGAGGAAAAAGAGAAAAAGGAGGAGGAGAAAGAGGAAGAGGAGGAAGAATACAAAGAGGAGGAGGAGGAGGAGAAGAAGAAGAAGAAGAGGAAGAAGAGGAAGAAGAAGAAGAAGAAGAAGAAGAAGAAGAAGAAGAAGAAGAAGAAGAAGAAGAAGAAGAAGAAGAAGAAGGTAACGTGGAATAATGGATCTTGAATTAAAGGAAGGAAGACTTGAGTTCAAATCTTGCCTCTAACACATACTGGCTTTGTATTGTTATTGTTGTATATTTATTTAAATTTTATTTATTTTATTTTGAGCTTAAGAAATAAAATAGCATTCCCATAACATAGTAGAATAGGAGAAAAAAAGATTGCACATGAAACTGCCAATCTGTTACGTATAACTTGCCATTCCTTTTAAATATATAGGAAAGTTATTATGTAACTTTCTTTTTTCTTTCCTTTTTTTCTTCCCTTGCCTCATCTGACTTTGTAACCCTGTAAGCATCATTTAACTTTACTTCCCCTAAACAATTCTCCAAAACTAGAGACTGTGGAATAGTCAATGATCTTCATTGGTAGAGGAGATCTTCACAATAAGATTTTCCTATAGCGATGGAATCACATGGCTACATGTATGTATGTGTATATAAAATACAACTTAAGCATATATCATTCAATCAATCAATAAGCATTTATGACATGTTTGTTATGTTCTACACATGGTGCTCAATGCTAGGGATTCACAGAAAATCAAAACCAATACCTGCCCTCCAGCAACAGAAAATAGATACAGTGTAGATCAGTGGTTCTTAACCTTCCTAATGACATGTCCCTTTAATACTTGTATGTGGGCATATCTGCATGTGGGCGGACCCTCCTGGAGACAGAGGAGCGGTGCCTCGGTTCCTAAGACCATCGGAAATATGGTCTTAGGCAACCCCTGTGACTCCTGTGAAAGGGTCATTTGACCCCCAAAGGGGTCACGACCCACAGGTTGAGAACTGCTGGTGTAGGTGGAAGATAATCTTAGAGGTGATGGCATTAGCCCAGCTTTTAAGAAAAGAGCTCTTTTGCTGTGCTCTTTTTAGTTAGGAGTCTTTACAAAGTATCTAACAGGTAGTTATCTGGCCATTGCTTTAACACTCCAATAATGGAAAAGAAACCATCTTGCATCACTTTTATTTAAATTATTTAACTACTTTGATTAATGTAAATATCTTTAAAAATCAACTTTAGACCTGAATTATCCATAAAGCTAGCTATAGTCCATAAATTTACTCCAACTGTTCTACCTCCCCCAGCAGTCTCTAATTCTCTTTCTAAATTCTCACTGACATATTCCTTGTCATTTTTTTCTGATGTCCAAATCTTCCTTCTTTTGCCCTACCTTATCACTGCAGTCTAGCCATCCTCAGATTACTTAATCAAAATTACTTAATCAAAATCATCCAGTGCATAAAATAAAAATGAAAGTCATCCAAATTTACCCTTTTAATTATGAGTACAATCTGTCCTCATCAGTTTTTTAAAAATTAATAGGAGTACCAAATTTAATTGGAACAACTATAATTTTTATGTGACAAAATGGAATTTGGGGAATTGGTAGTTTTCAACATTTTGGCCTTTGCTTATTGTAATTTGTTTAAATTTCAAAGCCTAAGGTAAAATTTCAAAATGATCCTCTTACCCTTTCCAAATCATAAGCTCCTGGAGCACAAGAACATCATTTTTCATTCATGTATTTCTATTACCTAGCAGAGTGCTTTGCATGTAATAGGAGAGTAAAGTAGTTTTTGATTGCATTTTTAAATTTTAAAATAAAAGGGTCACCAAGGATGAAGGGCTTCCCTTCTTTTGCCTCCCTCCCTATGGCTTACCACATGAATCTCTTCACTCTCCTCCATCTCCCACTAAGCTGTCAAAGTGATTTTCCAGAAGTATATGTTTGACAGTGGCTCCCTATTACTTCCAGAATCATGTATAAAATCATCTGTTCAGCTTATAAAGGTCTTGACAACCTTCTTCCTATCTTTCTAGGCTCTTTAAACTTGAATTCCTCAATATATACTCTAGCATCCAGGGATGCTGTCCTCTTTGCTGTTCCCCAGATAAAACACTGAACTTTTTCATATACTCCATGCCTGTAATTCCTTCCCTCCTGATCTCCAGTTCCTGGATTCACTGGCTTCCTTTAAGAATTAGCTAAAATCTCACCTTCTGCAAGAAGTATTTCCCTCCTTAATGCTCTCATCTCCTCTCTGAGGGTATCCCATATTTATTCTGTACGTATCTTGTCTGTGCTCAGCTGTTTGTATGTTGTCTACCCATTAGATCATGAGCTCCTTGCAAGCAGGGCCTGCCTCATCTTTCCCTAAGACTTAGCACGAAACCTGGAATGTAGTAGGTATTTTAAATGCTTGTTGACTTGACTATTCTATTTACTAGGTGTGTATCATGGGGCCAATCATAACTTCTCAGCCACACACACACACACACACACACACACACACACACACGCAAGAATACTTAATCACAGGAGCTCCCAGTTTGCTGGTCAGGGATGCCTACAATAGAACCAGGAATGTACTCTGGTTCCTTGCTGAAGGACATGTACATTCTGAGATGATACAGGAAACTCCTGACTTGGACTTCCAGTAAAGGTCAAGATGAATCAGTTTCTGTGTCCTCCCTGCCCCTAGCAAGGACTAAGACCTGAAACACAAAGACGTCTGCAGAAGACAGAAGAAAGACCCAAAAGAGAGCAAGGTGTCTTTTCCAGAGTTCTTCTAGACCACAGAAAAGGTGGCTCGCACCAACAAGAGTTTAATTTTCCTCTCAGTGACCAACGTAGCTTCAGAATCTCTCTATCAGGAACCAAATCAGGATGTTCTGTTCCCATGTTCCTTGTCAATAAGAAGCACGCTCCCTCAGAAGGCAGAAGGCATGTTGAGATCCAGGAAATGCTTCTTAGTCCAGCCTATCAAAGATTTCCCTGACCATCCTGCTATAGGAGGAAAATACTTCGTAAAATGAAAAGCACTGTCTAAATGTGAGCTGTTATTAGCATTAAGTTCACAAGTACTGACTTATTCTATCTTGTTTGTTTCCCATCATATAACTGTGTATCTTTTTAGGGTTAGCACATATGACCACATGTTGGATGTGAATCTGCCCCTTTCATTGTCCTGGTGTGTGTGTGTGTGTGTGTGTGTGTGTGTGTGTGTAGCAGAAACTTAGAAACAAATTCATTAAACTCTATTATCCAAGTATAAGTGGGTCTTTTGTGGATTATTCCATGGAACACATTAAATCCCAGGATGCCTTCCTGTATTGTGCAGTGTACATCTGAGCACTCTCCCTCCCTACTGTCAGTTGGGGCATGCTCAGGGAATGCTAACGAATTTTAATTGTAGTCTAAGCAAAACCTAATTAGGAAGATAAATCTGCTGTCAGAAAAATCATATTGCCCATCCCAAGGCCAAACATAATGATTTTCGCATTATCTACTATTTTGGATGATCTGTACCATTGCCCCCCTCTAACAATTAGAATAATTACAAGTTGTCTGATGTCACATTGGATTTGTTTTAAATTTCAGTAAGTCTATGTGCAATATGTTATTGCTGTAGTCACCACTACTGCATGTATCTAATTATCTTTTCCTTCTGTTTAAAAAAAATTTAATTCTCTTTAACAAGTAACACAGAGGAAAGAGTATTGGATTTAGAGTTAGAAGGCTTGGATTCAAATCTTAGCCTGAGAGCTTTAGCATCTCTGTGAACAAAGGCAAGTTACCGCACCTGATTGGGTCTCAATTCTTTCATCTGTAAACTGAGGTTGGGTTTAGCCAGACAGCCTCAAAATCGCCTTCTAGCTCTAAATTTGTGAGTCTAAAGTATAATCCTGTGATTATTCTTATTTTGGATATGATTATAATTCCCATAAGCAAGAGACTATTAGTTGCTAAGGGTTCAAAATCAAAATAAGGCACAAATTTATATCCCATGAGTTTAAAAATAATGTTGAATGAAGAAACCCAAAATAACAAACTAAATCAGTGGTGTTAGAAATTTATCCTAAAGTCCCGACTATGTGAGAAAACTCTTTTCACAAATAGCTACATATGGACCTTCTGGTTCTGCTTGCTGTAGTAGTCTATAGTATTAGTGACTAACAGCAGAATGGATTTCCCAGTCCTTCCTACTTATTACTACCAAGATGTACCTGAGGGGCCACCCTCCCAGAAAGAGAAGTCATTTCATTTTTATACTCAATCACACCTCTCTCAAGGCCAGCATGTAATGCTAAATTGTGTTGAATGATACCAGATAGTACCAGTTTATCATATGGGCAGCTGACATGAACCTTTTTCACTTAACTCAAGTTGCACTGCATCTGGGTTCAGAGATGAAAGGTCAGTTCTTTATCCACTAAGTCACCTAGATATTCTGAAATCCCCAGTACATTACAAATTTGAACAGTTTAAGCTCTCTTAAATAAAGAATCTCTTCTCAGGGTAAAGTATACAGTGTATATAGATACAGTGCAGGAGAAACATGTGAAAGGTCACAGCCATGACCTTTTAACATCAATAGTTTTATTTATAGTCAAACGCTCAGTTTATAGGGCTTAAAGTAAAAGCAAGAAAAAAGACAAGGTATCTGATTAGCTATTTAATATCACCTACATTACATAAAATTTGCCTTTTTACTCTTGAGCCTTGGAGAAAGCATATACAATTAAAATGACAGCTATTTTAAAATAAAGAATACCATGCTTTGGAATCAGTATTTTAAATTGAATGTCTAATCCAGTTCTCTTCTGATATGGCCTGAAAGAATTCAACTGTGTTTAAAAGTATATGGAGAGATTTATCTCGGAACATGTGTGATACATTTTAAAAGGACAGAGTCTCAGTATTTTATTTTTATTACTGCTTGCTTCCATGTCACCTATTTGTTGCCTTGTTGTATTTAAAAATATGTCTTGGAGAGCTATGGCCTATAGTTTCCTAAATCCTACTTTATGGATTTTTAGCAGTTGAGATAATATAACAAATAAATGTATATGTACATCATTTTGCTGTTTAAAAAATATAGTAAATTAGTCCATGATTCATTTAAAAACAATAGGATGGCATAAAGAATATCTTCAGTTAAATAAAAAAGATTTTGAACTACTATAAATAGGTCTAGGGGCCACTAGGTGGCACAGTGAATAGAACAATGAAACTAGAGTCAGGAGTACCTGAGTTCAAATACAGCCTCAGATACTTGACACTTACTAGCTGTGTGACCTTGGGCAAGTCACTTAACCCCAATTGCCTTGCCTTCCCCCCTCCAAAATAAACAAACAAATAAATAAATCTGAGGAGCAATTAGAGGAAATGAGTTCAAATCCTGACTCTACCATTTACTTCATCTGTGACTTTAACAAGTCACCTCATTTCTCTGGTTCCCGATTTCTTTCTTTCTTTCTTTCTTTTTTTTTTGGCTTTTTGGAGGGGGGAAGGCAGGGCAATTGGGGTTAAGTGACTTTCCCAAGGTCACACAGCTAGTAAGTGTTAAGTGTCTGAGGCTGAATTTGAACTCAAGTCCTCCTGACTCCAGGGCTGGTGCTCTATTCACTGTGCCACCTAGCTGCACCCCCCCCCCCCGATTTCTTTAGTTGTAAAATGGGCGTCTTGGACAAGATACTTTCTGAGGTCCCTCCTGACACTATGGTTCTATGTTAAAATGATCATTGTTTAAAGCATTGCACCTTACAGATGACAGATTTTCATTTTGATAGGGACTTCCCAGAAATAATGCCTCAACCTAAAGAAATTATTCTAAAAAAGAAAATAAATTATTCTAACAGTATGAATTTCAGGTTCCACAGAAAGCTGTTAAGGAGGTTATTTGGGACTGGCAAGCTTTTTGAGTGCCTATTAAATTATACAACTCATTCATTTTGACTTATTTGTAGGGCTAGACTATACACAAGTTACCAAAGATGATCTTCCAAGACATATTCATGAACTGAATATTTGATAATATTCTCCTTTTCTAACTGCTAGACTTTAATGGTAACTCTGACAGATAAATAGATAAATGATAGATAGATAGATAGATAGATAGATAGATAGATAGATAGATAGATAGAAACATAGATAGATATATAGATAGATAGATAGACAGACAGACAGACAGATAGATAGACAGATGATAGAGATAGATAGATGGATAGATAGATAGATTAGATAGATAGATAGATAGATAGATAGACAGATAGATTAGATAGATAGATAGATAGATAGACAGACAGACAGACAGACAGACAGATAGAAAGAACATTTATTAAGCATTTGCTTTGCATCAGGCACCATGCTAAATGCTAGACGTCTAAATACAAGTGTAACACCTTAAACCAAGCAGCAATACAATGGTTTCTCAGGTCCCTGTCTGTTCCCTCTTCTGTTGCCTTAGGAAGTTTCTATTAAATGAATAATCAGGAATACTATAATAATTGGTACAAAACCCAAGTTGGAGAAATTCTTAACATTTAGGCAGGAGGTTGACTCTTTGCCTTTATTTACATTTATATTTATCTCTTGCTAATGCCTGGCCTCTTTTTGGCTGAAGCAAAATTGAAATTACCAGAAACATTTGGGTCAAGATATACTAGGGTATCTGTTAATAGATAAGCACCAGAAAGAGAAGATGGCGGGTGTGGCGGGACCAAACAGACCTTTTCTTGTAACTTCCCTTAGTCTTTGAGGAGGTAGAAACAACTGTTGCCATCAGCCCAATACTTCTGTTCCAAGTTCCTTGTAGGGCATCTTGCTCTCTCCTTGTGATTCTGTAGTTCAGCTATATTTTCTCTTTCTCCTTTCCCTGGTTGCTCATATATTTCCAATTCCATCTGGCTCGGGTCTTGATCTCCCCACTTCTTCTTTTCCACTGTAAAATCTCTCTTTAGTTCTGAACAAACTTCTTTTATTTTTATATAAGTTTCTGGGATGTAACCAAGTCCCTCACCTAATCAGAACAGATGTATTCTCAAACCTGATTGAAATGTCTTAATTTATCAAAGAGATGCTTAGGTCTTGTTCAGACCTAGAGAACAATTGGGATATGTTCTCACCTGATTAAAGTATGAGTGCTTAGCTTTAAGTGGGATGGGGCCCTTTGATTCATTCACTAAAATTACACTCTCATTATCAACAGTAAATTCCTACACTCAAATTGTTTACATCCTGATGGGGGAAGTCAACACATAAAGGAGAGGTGGGAAAAAGGTAGGGATGGGAGCAAGATGGTATGTGGCCAGCCCAAAAGTAGCAAGGAAATCTGGCTCTGAGCAAAATATGTAAAAATTTCAACTATCTGATTCAGGTTCCTCAGATACAGGTTCTAGGCTTCTGGTATGTGGGAGATGGTGACAATGTCCCAAGTGGAGACAACATAATGGAGAGATGCCTAATGTTTAGCACCATGCTTGGCACATACAAAAAAATTAACTATTTATTTTGCTTTTTTTTTTAAACCTTCATGTCTAAATCATGGAGCTATCCTGAGCTTATCTTGAAATACAGTATGACATGTTGCTCTATGTCTAGTTTCTGAAAGACTATTTTCAGTTTTCCAATAGTTTTCATCAAATACTGAGTTTTTGACCTAATAACTGAGTGTTTATCAAACACTAGGCTGCTGAGCTCATTTGCTTCTGTATATCCTGTATCTAATACATTCCATGGGTCAAGTTCTCTATTTTTGACCCACTACCAAAATATTTTGCTGATTGTAGCTTTGTGGCATAGTTTGAGGTCTATTTCTGCTATGCCCCTTCCTTTCAACTTTTTTTTCATGCATACCCTTGACATTTTTACCTTTTGCTCTACCAGATGAATTTTGTTATGTTTTTTTTAATTCTATAAAGAATTTTTTGACAATTCATTGGTATGTCACTGAATAAGTAGATTAATTTAGGTAGTATTGTCATTTTTATTATATTCACTAGGTCTACTCATCAGTCATTAATATTTCACCAACCACTGCGCTACTTATGAAGAACACTTTAGGGAAAAATAAAATTTATATTTTCTTGAAAAAAACTTCTTTTTAATAGTTGTCTTTTTTTTTTTTTGAAAAGCTGCAGAACAGTGTCATAAATTTCATGTTCTATCCTTTGGTGTTGTTTTTTTCAACTAAGATATGACTAAAAAGCAGAAAGAAAACATTAGTGTGTTAGACAGCAATAATAGTATAAAACGTTAACCACTGAAGAGGGATCTGAATTTCAATGGACTGCATTCTGAACATCTGCTAACTATAAAGCCCACTGAAGAAATAATGGAATAGAATTGCCCTTATTTCCTTGTATATCAGGCTTCTGCTAGGTCATATTAGACTATGCTCTGAGGGTAGATGTAGTCCATGCCTGAGTAGCCAAAGCTTCCCCTATTGTCATTCATGTGTGGAGAATCACTGTTCCTTTTCTGGTCCACCCTGGTCCATGGTGTATGGATCATAAATAGCACCAGTGTGGGCAGGCATTCACTTCAAAGCCACAACGGGATGAAAAAGTTGCTTTAAATAGGAATCGTTTTGGGACCCCTGTTCTCCCTCAACCTCACCAATGTGCCCTTCCTTCCACTAATGCTACCATCGTCACTGTGTATATCAATCTTCCTTTTGCAAAGCTGAAAATCAGAAGTGATCATCAAGCAGAAATTTAGATTTCTTTGCATGAAAAAGACTTCCATAACAGCTCAATGTTTTGCCCTTCAAATTAAAAAAAATAAATTTTGATTTTTAAATTTAAATATTCTCTCTGTCTCTGTCTGTCTCTCTCTCTTTACACACACACACACACACACACACACACACACACACACCTCTAACTACACTGTATCAGTGATGATAATAATACTAAATGGCTGTGTTTTAACAAACCCTTGGGATCCCAAAACATATATGAAAAATGACATTCCCACAATTGCCTCCAAAGACCTCTAAGTACCCTGGAGAGTCAACTTTACAATTAGTGCTTAAATTTCCAAAAGGATTTGTTTTGTATTGTTTTGTTTTCCTTGTAGAAATGTTCAGTCAGCTGAAGTTCTGAGAAGTTATTTTTCTTGGCACTTCATTGAGAATCACATTCCCTATCTCATATTTCAAAATGTTATTTGTGGACAAGCTTCATTACAACAAATAATTAATATTGTGATTAATTATGTGTTATATGGAGCATGTCCACTTATTCTTATCATCATCATCATAAGATTTATGTAGCCCTTTAACATCTGGAAAGTGCTCCCCCTATGTTATCTCATTGGAGACTCTCAACAACCCTAAAAGGAAAGTCCTAATATTGTCCATAGAAGTAGAAACTGAGAGTCAGATAGGTTAAGTGACTTATCCAGGTCACACAGCTACTAAGTTTTGGAGGAAGCATTAGAACTCACATTACTAAATCAAAGACTAGCACTATATTCATAGTTCCACACAGAGCCATTGTCAATCCTTTGTACCCACCTAATTAATTCACTATTCCATTCAACACATCTTCCACACACTATTTTAATCCTCCTCATGCCTTGCAGTGCCCTCCCACCACCTTCTCAGATAAGAACCTCATCGCATACTGTCCATACTAGACCATTTGTTGAGAGTTTCTACTTCTCCCCTCCTCTTCATCTGACATTGCTCAGACTACCCCCACCAACTCCTTCACCTTGTTCTTATGTGAAGAGGTGGCTCTTCTTGCCAAGGTAAATCTTTTTCTGTTGTACCCTCAATCTCAACTTATCTTTCCAGTAGATTTCCTCCACTACCATTTGTACTCTCTAATTTTCAATTTCTCTCTATCTACTGGCTCCTTCCTCATAGTTTATAAACTTGCTCATGTCTTTCCCCTGCTTCACTTGATCCAGCCATCCTAACCAGCCATCATCCAACATCTCTCCACTTCTTCTTGGTTAAATCTCTTTTAAAAAGCTGTCAATCATCGGTGCTTCCACTTCCCCTCTTCTTTCCCAATTCTCAACCTTCTGCAATCTGCCTTCCACTATCATTTTGCTGCTGAAACTACTCTCACCAAAGTTACAAATGATCCCTTAATTACCAAATCTAATGGTTATTTCTCAAACCTCCTCTTTTTTAACTTCTCTGCAGCCCTTTGCATTGTCAATCACTCTCTGATTGTGGACATTCTAGGTTTTAGGGAAGTTTTTCTCTCCTGGCTTACATCTTACCTGTATGACAACTGTTCTGTCTTCTCTCTTAGATCTTTATTCATGTCATATTTACTACCTATACATGTTTCCTCAGGCTCTCTTTTCTTCTCCCTCCCCCTTTTCTTTCCTCTATATTACCTGATGATCTCAACTTTCATGTGTTCAATTATCCTCTCTTACTGTAATTCCTATGTGTGTATATCCAGCTCTAACTTCTCTCCTGAGATCTTGTCTCACATCGTCATTGGTCTTTTAGAATCTGTCAGTTGAATCTCAACAGTATATTCAAAATAAAACTCATTATGTTTCCCACCAAAACTCTTCCCTTTTTCATAATATTATCAAAAGTGCCACCATCTTCCCAGTCACCCACTCTCACAATCTCAGCGTCATCTTTGATTCTTCACTCATGTAAAGCCAAGGACGAGCACCTTTCCAGAGGATGGCTGCTGTGAACAGCTTTCAAGGTTCTGATTACACAGTATGGTGAACACTCTATTTACTCAATAACAAATCAGAGCAAAACATTCACAGAAATCAAAATACAGCATTTACAATATTATGACTTATCACAGAAAATCAAAATATAGCATTCACAACAACTTATCACTAAAATGGCCACATAGTTTTCACCACAGTGGTCACCCAGTTTTGAACAAAGCATAATCATTTAGCCAATTAATCACTTAATAACTCAATCATTCAGTCAACTCAATTATTCAATCATCCTTAAGGAGTCTTGCCTCCTTAAGGGTCACAAAATACAAAAGTCAAAGTTGTCCACTCATGTAGCACACTAAGTTACAATATCAGTCACTACTCAGCACTCTCTTAAGGCATAGTGTAAGATCCACAGGCCATACATACTTCAGTCACAAATAAGTTATAATTTCAAGGTTATAAGTAAGTTACAACTTCAATCAGTCACTACTCAGTATCCAAGGAGAGATCTTTTCATCTTGACCCAGAGTAGACTCGCAGATTCCCTGGATCCCCTTCTATGGTCCCAGCTTCTACCTGGATTCACCAAACTGTTACCTGAGTTCAAAGGCAGACAGCTCCCAGCTCCTTGTCCAGCTCTCTGTGCAGTCTCTGTTCCACACTGAAGCTCACAATGTCCAGTCCACCCTAAATCCTTCAGAGTCCCTAACCTTGGGAAGTCAAAGCTTAACAAAGCCACAAACAGACAAAATACCAACAGCACAGTCATGCTTCCTTAGTCTTCTGCAGCTCTGACTGGTCCTCAGAAATCCTCAGCAGCTTGGCTGGCCCTCAGACTAAGCAGAAGTTTCAGGTAGTTCCCAGAATCAAAACCACTTCATCCAGGTTCTCAAAATAAAAATCATTCTCTCCAGCTTGGGCCTCTCTTCCTCAGCCTCCAGAACCTGGCTCCAAGAACATCTGTCTGACCCAGCAGGGGCTTCTCCTTGTATACACATGGCATTAACTCCTTCCTGTTTCAGCCATTTCCTGTTTCAACACCTTCCTGTTACATCAGCAACAGGGGTTCATTCCTTCTGTTTCTTTAACAGAGGCTTGATTAATTACTAAGTGCTAAATACCTGTTACCTTTGCCAATACAAAGGGATCTTCAAATTCAAATTACCTTACTATTACAATTCACACTTATCCCACATATCTAAACTTGTTTCTACCTTTACAACATCTCTTTTCTCCTTTTGTATAGTCTTGTTACAGGTCCTCATGACCCCACACCTGAACTATTATAACAATCTTTTAATCTCAATCTTCTTCTGCCTCAAGTCTCTCTTCACTCCATTACATCCTGAAGTGTAGATCTGACCATCTATCTCATTCCCTGCCTGGTGAGCCCCAGTGACTCCCTGTTACCACCAGGATTAAATATAATGTAATGTTGTCTATCCTGTCCCACCTTGCCTGAAGGCCATTTGTGTTATCTTTCACCCTCTTCCTCCAGAATTCTCTGGTACATTTAAGCAGATTTGGAGTATCTGTCTCTGTCATTGGTTTCAACCCCTATCAATAGTATTCCTCCAAATTGCAGATGGGTCCCCTGAGCCCCAGGTCTATTTGGTCACTGACAGTTGGATTAACATTTACAAAGAAATATGTACAAGTATAATAATAAATATACAAATAGCTTAACCTAGTTCCTATAGGGCATATATTTATAGGGTTCAAACACCAGGCATTTAACTTCTCTGGATTTCCCTAGTAGGCTATCTAGTTATCTGTGGGTTGCAGCACCTTTGGAGTCAAATGACCCCGTCGCCTAAGACCGTGGGAAAACACATATTTCCGATGGTCTTAGGAACCTCCTCTATCCCTCTCCAGGAGGGTCTGCCCACATGCAGACACGCCCACATATGACTATTAAAGTGTCACAGCATTAAGAAGGTTGAGAACCACTGAGGTAGAACATCCCACTTGCGATCATGGCTTGAATTCTCAATCCAGTGAGGACTGTCACCCACACTTGAAAGTGAGAAGAACAAACTAAACAGAATAACACAAACTCTCTTATCCCAGGATCTTTTAAAAGGTGAAGAGGAGGAAAGATAGCCCCTCCCTGTTCCGTTCATGGTGCCTGCTCTGTGGCTAAACTGTGATCTCCACTCTCTGGAAGTAGCAGGAAGAAGAAGACATTCAAAACCATTCAAAACCTGACCCCTTTTTACTTTTCCAGCTTTTATTATACTTTAATTCCTTCCCCATAACTCCAAGATCCAGCTAAACTGGCTTTCCTGCTGTTTCTTGCACATAACATTCCATTTCCAGACTCCATGACTCTCATTGGTTATTCCCCCTGCCTGGAATGCTCTGCTCTCCCTTCTCACCTCTACCTCCTGACTTTCTTAAAGACTCAGCTCACATTTTACCTTCTGCAAGAAGCCTTTTCCAGTCTCTCCCCACACCCAGCACCTTCTCTCTGAGATTACTTTTCAGTAACTATATCTTATATGTGCAAAGCCATTTGTATACGTTGTCTCCTCTTCTAATGTGAGGACACTGAGAGCAGGGATAAGTTGTACTTAATTTCATATCCCCAGAACTTAGCACACTATATAGTAAGCACTTAATAAATGCATGTTGACTGACTGATGTACTGTTAAACATCCTAGAAAGATATTGTCTGCTCTTAAATTTCCAATGGCTATTTCATTTTCCCATTCTGAAGTGTTGAACCAGTTGTTTTTCTAAGTAATCTCTTTTTTTTTTTATACTTCCTTGGGAATCCTACTTTATTCACATTCTTTATATTCTTTATTACAAATCTGTAATTGAGGATTTATCTTAAAGGTGAACATTTATCCAAACTGTGGTATATTTATAAAATTCTACAAAATGCATCAAAGACATGAGAACAGATGTAACAGCAAAAAAGATGAAGTGGGACCCATTTCAAAATATTCCTATAGGTATTAAATATTGAAAGTCAACATTTCAAATAATAGTAAAGATATTATATACTGTCTTCCCTCCATCCTAATTATAGGAATGCAGCATCTCAAAGTTGGAAAGGAACTCATTGGTCATGTAATTCAGTACATAACCCCCAAACAAACCCCTATTACAACACAAATTCTAGGACAGATGAAGTTTTTTTTTTGTACAATAATTTCACAACTATTTTGGACATACAGAAAATCTCAAAAGTGTCAGGATCAACATGCCTTCTAATTTCCTTCTTGTGCAAGCACGGAGACGTGCTATTTGAGCACCAGAAGGCTTAGTATATATGAATAGATTTTTTAGTGTCATAATCAAATAAAACAACACAATTAATCTGACACATATTAATGATATCCGTAATAGTTACTATGTGTATGGTAATTAGCCATAAGTGGTAAGTAGTTCACTTAAGTGACTATAATTAGTATTACTTTTACATTGGCAACCTGTTCTTTTCTCTGTTAATTCTCCTCTAGCTGCAAACAGGTGTCAGTGTTGACACCATGTACAATTTAATCTTTATCACATACACATACACACTCATTAGAAGGCAAAAGCTCTGGATCCGACTCTTAGTGGCAAGGTTTCCGTGTGCCTATCCCCATGGCCCATGATGGTGGATCCCTGTGCTTCCTCACCCTCTGGCCCTCACTATTTCATGGTCTCCCTGCCCCAATCACAAACATACACCTGGAAGATTGCTAAGCAGCCAACCTATGGAACTGCTTCATTCCGCATGCCTCTAAGCCCAAAGGACTCCATTCTCATTTCCAAAAGAGCTGGAGGTAGTAAGAAAATGTTGACAATAAAAGTGAGAGCTGGAAATGGTTTAAAGATCACCTAGTCCAACTCCCTAATGTTATAGAAAAGGAAACTGAACCCCACAGTGCATGGCTTGCCCGAAGTTACATAGCCAGCTAGTGGCCAGTACTTGACCTCTTCTCCTTTTTTGGACAAAGAAGAAATTTGTCGATTCCACTTTCCAGATTGTTAAACTGGGATTATTGGGGATGAAAAATGTGATGACAGGTATGCAACTTCTTGACAACTTTCCCAGTTCACTTAGGCTGTTTACCAGGAATTGGCCATATGGGATACAGTGTAATATATAGAAAAGAGTGATGGATTTGAAATCAGGGTCTGAGTTGGAACCTCAACTCTGTCATTTATTATGAATGTGACCTTGAGTAGGCTACAACCTCTCTAGGTCTCAGTTTCCTCATTTATAAAAAGAAGAGGTTGAACAAGAGGAATACTAAGATCCTTATTTTCCAAGGCTCTGATTTTTCCCAAAGCACAGTCTATTCTTATCTCTTGTGATTCAGATAGCAAAGAGTGAATTCCAGGTCAACCTCTGAGACTTATATACATAGTGAAAAGGGAAGAAAACATGAAGATCAACCAGTCCAACTCTATCATTTTTTCAGATGAAGAAAATCATGGCCATGCAGGTAAACTGGCTTATGTAAGGTTTACAAAGATGGAAAATGAAAGATAGGATTTGAGCATGATTTCTAATTCAAAGTTAAGGCTCTTTCCATTACACCACTCTATCATAACCATGGTGATTCCAGGAAGTTGCTGGAAGCACACTTAGCTCAACCTACCTTTCTCCTTACCCCCACCCCACCTACCTAGACACATATACAAAGAAATAGGCCTGGAAGGTCAGCAAAGATGGTGAAATAGAAGGAAGAAATACATTCCAATTCTCACCAAATACTCCAACAAAGACTTGGAAAAGGCATCAGATTAATTCATGATTTGAAAATCCAAGAAGAAAAGATAGTAAGTTCTCTAGCCCAGGTCAGTATAGAGAGATAACTGAAGGCCTAAAGGCATTAGAGACCAGTTCTAGCCAGGAAACTGCCGTGAGGAGCCTTCTGTCTCAGGGACTGAGGTTGGACCTACAGCTGTGTGCTAGTGCAAGCAGCAGTCCTGAATCCAGTAGATATATTCAGATAGTGTAAGGAATAGGAGCCAACCAGTAGCCCTGTTGGTTTAACCCCAGAACTGGGTTGTAGACCAGTTATTAACTTCAGGGTAGACTGAAGAGGAGTTCTACATGTAGGGGTTACTGTCAAAGAGTGTTTGCAGGCCTGAAACCACATACTATGCAAGAAGAGAGAACAGAAATAAGCAAAAGCTATGTGACTGTAATCTTGTTCATGGTCTTCCTCCAAGCCCCAGTCTAGTCTGAGACCTGCATCAGAATAATACTACCAGATTGCTTAGATCAAAAGCTACCCTGAGATTGTTGAAGAACACAGCACCTAAAATACAGAGAAATAAGCAAAAATATCCCAGAGAATACAAATTAGGACCAAAAGAAAATCCCAAACTTAACTTTCAGAGTTTCACAGCCCCAGACCCTAACACAAATTCCTTATCTTGGAGGTAACCATGGAAGAAGGAATAAACAAAAAATACTTCACACTGTAAAGTATTATTATCAACACTGGGATGACCAAGACACAATGAAGAAGATAATGACTCCAAAACATTTTCAAGAAAAACCTCAAAGAAAAAGAAACCTTGACCACAAGGACAACTGAATTTCCGAGAAAAAAAAGGAAAACAAGTATTTTTAAAAGATTGTATAAATGAAAGGGATCCCTAAAGGAAATAATTGGGGTATGAGTGGATGGCAAATTAAAGATATAGTGGAAAAACAGAGTGAGAGTTGATAATACAAGAGTACAAGATATTGGTAATAGATTCCTTGAAAATTAGAATGGATTAAACAGAAGTTGATGACTACATGAGACAAGAAGGTATCACATATGAAAACAACTGTCCTGGAAAATAGATCAAAAAGAGATAATTTAAGAATCATTGCATGACCTGAAATTAGAACAATGTAAAAAGAAAATTTGGACATCATATTTCATGAAATCATGAAAGAACACTTTCTGAATCTATTGGAACCAGAGGGAAGAGTTAAAATAGAAAAAAAAAATCACTAGTCATCTGCTGGAAGAAAGCCCAAAATAAAAGCTTCCCATAATTGCCAAAATCAAGAGCCATAGGGTTAAAAAAAAAAAACAAAAACTAAAATCTGCCAGAAAGAAAAAGTACCAGTACCAAGAAGAAACAATCGAAATCACACAAGATTTAGCTAGTAAAAAATAAAGGAATGTAAAGTTTGGAATATAATATTGAATATGATATAAACATACAAGTAAAAATAACTTACCCAGCAAAACTGAGCATAACCTTACAAGTGAAATAATAAGCCTTTTATGAAATAAAAGAATTCCAGGAATTTCTAATGAAAAGACGAGAGCTAAATAGAAACTAAAATACAGCATAGGAGTTTTTTAAAAGGGGAGGAAAAGGTCAATGAAATGAGCAATAACTAAAAAAAAAAAAAAAACAGCAACAACTAGAAGCCAATAAATTTTAAACCCTAGTAAACACTAAAAAAATAGAAAATCTCAAAATCAAAGAAAAGATGAACAAAATTGAAAGCAAAAAAATGAATTAATAAAACTAGAAGTTGCTTTAAAAGATTAAAATGAACTATTACATAAAGATTTTAAAATAGTAAAATAAGAAGTCATTCTAAATTTCTTCTATCGTGCAAGTACGGTCTTGATACCTTAGGAGGCAGAATCAGAACAGAGGAAAAGAAAGCTAGACCAATATCCTTAATGAATATTGATGCAAAATATTTGTAGCTTTATTTATTAAAATAATATCTCTGGCTTATATTTTAAAACATCCCAGATGAATCAAAAGAGACAAGTATAGGAGAGAAATAATTATGGTAAGTTGTAGTAATGTCTATAGATATAAATGTTCTAGTATTTATATAATAAGGAGAAGAAAAGAAATTCCTTATTAAAATGCACTTCTATCTCCACTGCATCTGAGACACTGAGCATAATTTGCAGGACCTAACTAAGATAATATGGCTAAGTCCAATGATGACTCAAAAGCAAATAGACCAGAATTTGGAAGACATTTTGCTCTGAAGTCCACAGGTCACCTGGAGATTGGTCAGCTGAATAATCTCCAAATAATTGAAAGTGTTTGATGGGACTGACCGTGGATGAATATGCTTATGCTCTACTTTTATCTAGAGGAGTAAGGCTTGATAATCTCCATGTCATCAACAAGATGGTCCTGGGCATTTGTTTCTGCCATTCCACTAGTTTTACCAGCCCCATGTCCTGGCACACCTGAACAAAAAATAATAATAATAATTAAAAAATAATATCCTTCCATCAAGCCACTGGGTGGGGGCCAAAGTCTGGAAGAATTTGCTGTCATTTCATATCTGGCCCCTGATTGATCACTGCAAAATTTCTAGCTCCGTGAATTTTTACTCTGGATGAAGTTCAAATTATTTGCCATAGGTAGATGCACAACCTCTGTTTCTGTCGTATAATTTTCCTGTACCGTCTCTTTGAAGAACCAATAAAATTTGGTGCTGATATAGTAACTACATTGAGCAAATTCTTGAAAGTTCTTACAAATCTTTGTGGCAGACATCACCTACAGACTAGAACAACAGTCTGCATTCTATTCTCCAGGAATAAATTGGGAGGCTGCTTAGAATCAGAGGACATCATAGAATCCATGTAGTATGTCATTGTATCTCTATTTCTGGCTAAGATTCAATATACAAAAAAATTTCAATGAAACAAAGAGGCTACAGCAAAGCTATTACAAATACTATATGCCCTTAGGTTTGACATGCCAGAAATTTGATGTTATTTCAATATTAGTAAAATAATCAATATAATTTTGGAAACATATTTTTTAAAACTCCTTTTTAATGCAACCGAAAAATATTAAGAAATAATATTTCTCTTGTCTAAAAGCCCTTTTCAGGGCTTATTCCCACTCCCATTCTCATCCCCTTAAAAAGATGAGCTAAAGGTCCAAGATAAACACCTTTCTTAAGTAAATTGTTAAGGGTATAAACTGAAATTTCAAAAAGAGCATGTCTTATTAAGATCCTTGCCTTCTCCATACCTTGAAGCAATGGTACTATGACCTACCCTTCTCCATTCAAAATGGATTTTCTATATTGATCATAGAGAGGAAACTCTTTAAATCCTGAGGGTGAATGCTTAAGGAAGAAATGGAATAGTGACTATTGCTCTGGAATATTAACCAAAAATATCTTGACATAATATGACATTTTCCTTTTTGAAGTCTTCTATAAAAGTCACCTTGACTTGGAGTAAAGTGATGCCTGAAGGCATAGGTAGACTATGTTAGTTTGGATATTTCTCTTTCTATGCTAGAAATAGCTTGTATTTAGAAGAACATTAAATTAGATAAGATTTTTCTCTGGTGCACTTATGGCTAAAATGCAGAATACAGCATTGATATTTTTCTTCTATATAATATACCATGATGGTATTAAGAACAATAAAAATCATATGATTATATAAAAATATTCAAGAAAGGCTTTTTGACAAGATATATCACCAATTTAATCAGAAAACAAGAATAAATATAGCCTTCCTTAATATAAGTAGTTTCTAGCTAAGCCAAAAGTCAGAATTAATTTGAATGGTGATAAAATAAGAAGACTTTCCCATAAGATTTGGGGTAAAGCAAGGATGTCTACCCTCACTACTACAATTTGATATAATGTTAGAAATTCTATCTATAGTAATAAAACAAGAAAAAAGAAACTGAAGGGATGAGCATAGGCAAGGAGGAAACACATTCATTACTGTAGATGATATGACAACTTACTTCAAGAACTCCAGAGAGTCAACTGAAGTCAATTAAAATAATAACTTGAGACCAAACAAAAGATAGATAACATCATGAAATGCAAAATGGATAATTTTGATTACATTAAACTGAAAATTTTTTGCACAAATATTGTGCAAAAATCTGCAACCAAGATTAGAAAGGAAGCAGAAAGTTGGGAATTTTTATAACGAGTGTCTTGATAAAGGCCTCATTTCTAAAATGTATGAAGAACTGAGTCAAATTTATAAAAATACAAGTCATTCCTCAATTGATAAGTGACCAAAGGATATGAACAGGTAATTTTTAGAGGAATAAATTCAAACTATCTATAGTCATATGAAAAAAGGTCTAAATCATTATTTATTAGAGAAATGGAAATCAAAACAACTCTGAGGTACCACATCAAACCTATCAGATTGACTAACATGACAAAACAGGAAAATGGCAAATGTTGGAGATGTGGGAAAATTGAAACACTAATGCATTGTTGGTGGAGTTGTAAAATGATCTAATCATTCTGGAGAGCAATTCAGAACTATATCCAAAGGGTTATAAAACTGTGCATATTCTTTGACCCAGTAATACTACTTCTAAGTATGAATCCAAAAGAGATCATAAAAATGGGGAAAAGACCCACATGTACAAAAATATTTACAGCAGCTCTTTTTGTGATGGCAAAGAATTAGAAATTGAGGGGATGCCCATCAATTTGGGAATGACTGAACAAGTTATGGTATATGGACATAATTAAATATTGTTATTCCATAAGGAACAATGAGCAGACAGACTTGAGAAAAACCTGGAAAGACTTACATGAACTGATGCTAAGGGAAGTGAGCAGAACCAGGAGAACATTGTGCATAATAATAGCAGCATTGTGCGAAGACTAACTTCGATAGACTTAGCTCTTCTCAGCAATGCAAGGATCTAAGATAACTCCAAAAGACCCATGATGAAAAATGCTGTTCACATCTGCAGAAAGAACTATGGAGTCTGAACATAGATCAAAGCATACTATTTGCTCTCTCTTTTTTTGTTTCTTTCTTCTTTCTTGTAGTTTGGTTCTAATTCTTCTTTACAACATGATTAATGTTAAAATATGCTTAATATAAATGTATATATAGAGACTATATCATATTGCATGCCATCTTAGAAAGGGTGAAGGGGGGGGATAAAATTTAGAACTCAAAATCTTATAGAAGTAAATGTTTAAACTAATAATTAATTAAAATTAAAAATAGTAACAAGCAAAATTTCAGGACATAAAACCAATACAGATAAATCAAAATTTTCTATATTTTCAACAAAACTCAGCAGAACAAGACAGAAAAAGAAATTCCATATAGAATAACTGCAAAATATACAAATTATTGAAAGTCTTCTTACAAAACACACATAGTAAGTGTATGCATATAATACACAACTTTCCTTATAAAAATAAAGATGAACCTAAATAACTGGAGAAATATTTGCTTATTGGGAAGCAAAGCCAATATAATGAAAATGACAATAACACTTAAATTGATTTACTTATTCAGTGCCATACCTATTGATCAAAGTAGGAAGTTCATCTAAAAGAACAAGAAATTCATCCAGAAGAATAAAAAGTCAAAAATCTCAAGGGAAATAATCAAAAAAGCAGTAAGGAAGGGATCCTAGCAGTACCATATAGCAAACTATCCTGCAAAACAATAATCATCAAAACAATTTACTATTAGTTAAGAAATAGAATGGTCAATTGCTGGAACAGATTCATATTCATGTAATTCTTTAAGACATGCAAGGTGTTTTACATTTATCATCTTTTTTGTATTACATGACAATATTGTGAGATAGATGCTATTATTATCTCCATTTTACAGATGAGGATATAAACGCTCTGAGAAATTAAGTGAATTGGCTGGGGTTACATAGCTAATAAGCGGCACTGCTCATTCTGTCTTGAACGACCCCCTCAAGAAGTGAAAGAGAATTATTCCTATACTCAATATCTTAATTGTTAAATGGAAAAAGAGCACACTGTCCTTATGCAATCCACAGTACTAATCATTTATAACATAAAGGAAACTACTGAGCTTATCTAAACACAAACTAAATTTTACTTTCTACCCTTGACCTTTGTTCTTTACCTACTCTCCTAAAAAAAACAACTCTGGAAAGGGGTTTAGATATACTCTTTTTTAGTATCTCTAGTTGAACTAAAAAAAAGATTTTGAATATTTATATATACTATCATGTTAAAAAAAAATAGCCTTGCTTCTCATCATGTTATGATCTAACTTCTTTATTTTTGTTGAGACAGAGGAGATACTCAAATACCATACCTGATAATTACTAACCATGACCCTGAACTTCACTTAAGCACTTTTGACCTCAATTTCCCCATCCATCATATGGGACTAACCAATGCCAATAGTACCTACCTCACAGGATTATTGGGCAGATAAAATGAAATAACTCATATAAAATGGTTTGCAAACTTAAAGGGACAATATAAATTTGTTTTTGCCTTTATCCTTGTTTTTTCCTTTGGATCCTTTATTTTCTTTTCTTTTTGCCTCACTGGCTTCCAGATATATTTGAGGAAGTCTTTGAATAAATAATTTTCTAAAAAGAATGATCCCAGGAGACTCATAAAGCCCTTTAGACAAAAAACAAGCATTCTTATGGTCAAATAATTTCATAACATCTCATCAAAACACTAAAAAATTCAATAAGATGCTTTATTTTTATGGTAGTGAATGGGGGGTGGTGATAAGCTCAACTGATTTTTTTCCACTGAGTTGGATCATTCTTCACTGATTTTTTTCAGTTGTTTGGTTACATTTTTTGATGTCACTGTATATCTTTATTTTCCCCTTACTCTGTTATTTCTTTATATAGTTTGTTGTTTGGACACAGCTTCAGGGCAGGACAGATATTAAAACTACATAGGATCTCCAAAGATCTGAGATTGAATATCTTATTTAGATTAGGTAGTTTCTTTGTGGATCTGGAAAAAAAAATATGGAGGACATTTGTGTGTTTGTATATCCCTGAGTGTCTGTGTATATATTTCAGGTTCTGACAATCATGTTATAAAGGTCTAATACAAATCTGTAAGACTTCTCCATTCTCCTATTAGCCCATCTCACATATATAATCTCATGACTCTTGAAAGAAAATTTGTTCTTTTTATTCTGAAATTCTACATTTCTATTAAACTTGAGGTCCCCCCCAATAATTGTAGGATGCATTCGATGTTGTTTTTATTTTGTTGTTCTAATGGCCCAACTTGGTTGCAGACATTTTAAAAGCAGATCATTCAAATTTGATAGTTTCTGTAGTTTTTCAAACATCAGATCCTCAGATAGAATAATTTTGCAGGGGTTGGATCTGTTATCAGTTGAGGCCACAAGCCAAGGTCCATGAGAAAGCACTAATCAGATAGTGTCATGTTAGTACTGCTCCTCTCCCCTGTTATTTTAATCTGTCTTATGCTAATGGTAAAATTGTCTGACTCTTTTGATGATAACAGACCAAGACTACTTGAGTCATTACATCTGGCAACAGCTTTTCCTCATCCTTTCTAGTTGCCAGAGCCTTTTCTGATTTGTCAAAGAGGAGAGCTGATTACTGTCCCTTTTTGCCTCTTTTAGCCCTTTGTCCTACTGAGATCTTGTCTGCCTGATTCATAATTATAGCCAAGCGTTATGGTTTTTATAAGAGGGAGTAGATGAGAAAGAAAGAGAGATGGAATAAAAAAGGGAAGGAAGGAGGACAGAAGGGAGGAGGGAAAGAGAAAGAAGGAAGAAGAAAAGGAGGAAGGAAGGAGGGAAGGAAGGAAGGAAGAAAGGAAGAAACTTTTCTTTAGGAATCTGCCCTTTCCCTGTTTTATTTCTGAGCCCGTCTGTGAAATGAATGTATAGACCACTAGGCCTAACATAGCATTCACTTTCAGTCCTGCAAATCCTCTGTAGTTTACACTGTTCTTTCCAGGAATGACCCTGATTCTATAAGGTTTTATCTCTCCCTTTGGCTTATGCAAAGGACTCTGGAACTTGTCCTTGAAAGAGTACATCCCACCAGTCAATAAACATTCCTTCTCTATACTTCTCAAAATACAAGTCCTACATTTCACCCACCAATCTACAGCATGTCATGCTACAGAAATGGCTATTGAGTTCGTTTCCTGTTTAGCTTCTCATTGTCTTCATTTATATAAGCCATGGAGGAAGTACTTAACTTTCCATAAATATGAGAAAGCATGATATATATAATTTAGACAGTTCTTTTATTGAAATTCCTTCTCTCTGCCACCCGTTCCTTTCTCACATTCACCTCCACCTCTTTATGACATGCCACAGTGAAAAACAGGATTTGAAACAGGAGCACTTGAGTTCAAATTCTGGTACAAATATGCATTAGCTGTATAAATTTTGAGCAAATCACTTAACCTCTCTTGGCTTTAGTTTTCTTATCTATAAAAATAGAGAGTTTAGACTAGATGGTTTTCACTTATGATAAAAAGTCTTGTAATGTCCTTTACAGCTCTAAATCTCCTGAGCCCAGTAGATCTATAGCTTAGACTGGTCCTTTCAGATTTTCAGATGCCCCCGGCCCCAAGTGTCTATTTTTACAAATAAGTCTTTGAATAATTAATTTTGTCATTTTACAAACATGAAGATGACCAGTCAGTACAGGATAAAACAAATTATGTTCAATTCAGTTACTACCTTTTTTGTTCTAAGTTTAGCCTGTTCAAAAAAGCTTTCTCTTTGAAAATGATATATCAGAGCTAAAATTATACTTTCTAGAGGAAACCTTTCCAAATCTTTCTTAATTCTAGTGGCTTCCTTCTATTGATTTTTTTTCTACACATCCTGTGAGTAGCTTGTTTATAGAAATTTGTTTTCATGTTGTCTCCTCCTTGAGGGAAGAGACTGGCTTTGGCCTGCCTTTGTAAACCCTTGGATTGGACGGTGCCTGGCACATTGTAGGTGCCTAATAAATACTTATTGACTGACTGACAGCAATTGTATTCATTTTCTTTGTAGTTGTTCATCTAAATAATTTAGGTTAATTGACTTCAGAAGATTGTTTTTTTTTCACTTACTACTAACAAATATCACTAATAAAGATGGTTGTCATGAGTGCTGCCTGAACAATTCCATTTTCTTGAATTCTTCATGTTGGCAATTAATTTGGAGTTAACCAGTTTTTATTTTACACATTAAAGGGGAAAATGTGTGTAGCATTCTTCAGGCCAGGGTTGGGGAACCTGCAGCCTTGAGGCTACATGTGGCCCTTGAGGTCCCCAAGTGCAGCCCTTTGACTTCTTCACAGGAAGTTTGTATTCAGTAAAATGGCTGTACTTGAGTACCTAGAGGGCCAGATGTGGCCTTGAGGCCCCAGGTTTACCACCCCTCCTTTAGGCTATTCAAATAGAAAGATACCTAGGGACAGAAATGGACCCAGGCAAAGGTAAATGAAATGAATAATAATTGTGAATGATCTCCCACAGTAATATTGAATAATGGAACATTATTTCTGAAATAAACCTGGGAGAGCATAGAGTAGAGCATTGCCAATGAGAAAACGGAGGCCAGCAGAGATTAAGTGATTTATCTAATTTCACACAGTTAGCTAGCAAACAATTCCAGACCAGAGCTTACTTCTGGTTCCCATCTTCTCCCCTCTCTCCCATTCCCAACTGCTCCATAGTTAGCACAATTTAAAAACAAACAAAAATCCCAGTCTCAGTTTCATCTATGTAAAGGGTTCCTAAGTTGATATTTGTGATTTTGTATGTGTGTATGTATGTATATGGAGAGAGACAGACAGACAGAAAGACAGAAAGACAGACAGAGACAGAGAAAGACAGAGAGACAGAGATGCAAAGGGACTAAGGGGCATTTGGAATATGTCCTGATGGCCTAATGTCATGGAAGCATCCTTAAGGAGGCTTATCTGCACATGCTCAGGTCTCCCAAAATGGAAGATCCCTTTTTCCCCTAGTTAAAACTGATGATAATGAGACAGTTAGTCCCTTTGTCCTGTGCTCACTTACTAGCTCATGTTCTTTCCTGATGTATCCAGAGAGTAAATGTGTGAGATGAAAAAGTTCAGTCTGAATCTGAGGTCAGAGAAGGTCTTTATTCTCTCTCATGAGAAAGGACTCTGCCCCTGTAGCCCACATGGTGTCTGCAGGGAGAGAGCCACAAGTAAAAGCAAGGCCATGGTTATATAACCTTCTAATGCAGAAACCCAACCCCCCAACTGGCCTTCACTCTCATTGGTAAGGAGGCTGGCCCACAACCTAAGGACAGGAATCTCTCTCTGAGACAAAGGATCCAGAAGAGTGTGGGTGTCTGATGTAAGTAGTCTTAACCTTATTTGGCATATCTTGTGCTGAGTGGCACTGGGGAGGGTCTCCATTGCTCTAAGCCCCAGATTTCTGGAAGGTTAGGTGACCTCTAAACCTAGGCCTAGTGAATACTAAAGCCATTCTAGATTTGATTTTTCAGAATGGGGAAGTTTCACTATAAATTATCTCTCACAGTGAAGATCACAGGTCTTTCAAAGTGCAAGCAACACAAGTTGAATGGATGAGAGGGAAAGACCTCCTACCTCTGTTCCTTTTCTTTTACCCCGGCTTCTAGAAATAGCCTGGGGGGGGGGGAAGGAAAGGGGGGTGGTGTTTATGTTCTGTGTTCTTTACCCTCAGTTTCTAAGCACAGATAATAGTCCCCATTAAAGGGGTTGCCCCGTGGCAACCTTGGAACCAGGATTCCAGTCTTTTCTGGAGAAAAGAGGATGACTAGGACTGGAGTCCAAAGCAGATTTTGGACTTGGAACTGGGAATGGGCTCTATAGGAACTGAACTAAACCATGAACCTAATCCTCCTCCCCTCCCCAGAGACTGAGGTAGTATAAGGAGGGGGATTAGGGAGAAGGATTATATTTCCCACATATTCAGGGAGTAAATTCTTATATTGTGATTATACCATCAAGTAAATATTTATTTATAAAAACTAATATGAATGTTCGTGGATAAATGAAACTAAAACCAAGGGACTTTCCTACATTTGGGGTAACAATTTTGGTAGGTACTGGAGCAGCTTGCAGAGAGCTTAGACACTCCAGTGCCCTTAAGGGTACTAGAGAACCCTAAGAATGTAACCTACCTGACCTTCTAGACAGTGAGGGCCAGGGTAAGTCATATTAGATATAGGTTAGATAGACATAGATAGATGGATAGAGGGATAGCTATATTACATTATAATTGGTTTCCTTTGTACTACTATGTATTAATTTTATGCATTTAAAAACATTATTCTAGGGGGCGGCTAGGTGGTGCAATGAATAGAACATCGGCCCTGGAGTCAGGAGGACCTGAGTTCAAATATGGCCTCAGACACTTAACACAAAAAAACTAGCCGTGTGACTTTGGGCAAGTCATTTAACCCCAATTGCCTTACCTTGCCCCCTCCAAAAAAAGCAAAGAAAGCCCATTATTCTGAGATAAGGTTAATGGGGTTCAGCAGACTGCCAAAGGGGTCTATGACACAAAAAGGGTTAAGGATCTCTGGTCTAGATACTTCCATATCAGAAGTGCTTCCTGATCTTGGTAACAAACACTAAGAAAATCATTTTGGAACTGAATTAGTTGTTAGGGGGGAAAAAACAAAAACCTTTAATGTTTGTCCACAATATCACTCAAATGTGTCTTAATAGGGAATGTCCTGGGCAGAGGTTTAAATTGTTAATTCTAGAGGTGATGTCTGGGGACAAGGAACTAAGGAGTCACATTACTGAGTCTGTGGAATGCATTTAGGAAGCAAATATAAGACTATCCTTAAAAGGTACTGTTTGTAATGGTGATAGGCTAATTATATATGTATTGCCATTATCTGTTCTTTTAATTGGGAAATGACATACTCACCGATATACTCCTGCCTTTTATGTGGAGTTCTACTGCATAACTCCTAGTCTTCCTTGTTTTTCTTTGCATGGCCTAAAGATGCCATATTTACATTTTACAATCTTATCATTTCAGAAAGAAAGTGAAAGGAAAACTATGACTCCGGTTTTTCTGGAAATTTTAAATTGCACTCCATGTGCTTAAGAGTGGTGAAATATTGGATTACCTATAATGATTTCAGAGATAAAAATTATGAGGGGAAATTAATTATTTAAGACAGTCTAAAGAGATACAATTGAATAAAGGAGAATTTAAGTTAAACATCAGGTTTAATTTTCTGAGCAAGTATAACTCAGATCAGGAATATTCTTACATGAGGTTATAGGAGCTTCTTCAGATGAGACATTAAAAATGAGACTTATCTTTCCCAGTTTAATTTTAAATGGGGGCAAACTATATTGTAAAGACAAGGAGTAAATGATCTACTAGTGTTTTGAAAGTGTTAATATTTATGAAACCATAATAAGAAAGTTCAAAAAATTCTCCTACCCTCCCCCATTTTCCCCCCATAATCAAAGGTCTGATTTCACACAGAAGGGATCTGAGGTTTTGCAAGGTTCAAAAAAGGAACAGTTGTGCCATTTTTTTTTTTGGAGGGGGGGAAGGCAGGGCAATTGGGGTTAAGTGACTTGCCCAAGGTCACACAGCTAGGAAGTGTTAAGTGTCTGAGGCCCAATTTGAATGCAGGTCCTCCTGACTCCAGGGCCAGTGCTCTATTCACTGTGCTATCTAGCCACCCCTTAGCTGTGACATTTTGAGCAAGAGATATAGAAGGGACATAAATTGGAATAAAAGGGCTAGAGGTCTGAAGCAATCAGGAAGACCTGGGTTCACATCCTTTGTATGACCCTTTCTGTGTGACCATAAGCAAGTCATTAACCTCTCTGAATGTCTAGTTTCCTCATCTGTAAGATGCGAATAATACCTGTAGTACTTACAACACAGGACTATTGTGAGGCTCAAATAAGAAAGTATATATAAAATACCACCTAAATATCCATTTTTATTACTTAAATTTTATGCTGATTTTTATATGCACATTAATACTTTTCTGCAAATCAATTATTACTGTCTGTGTTTAAAAATGCAATACCAGACTAGTATTGTGACATTCTCAGTATCCAAAGAATACACAACTAATATCTCATTACTTAAACATAAACTAGTAGTTATACAGGGATTGTTTTTTTGGTTTGTTTGTTTCCAGTAATGGAAATAGATTTTCCTCATCTATTATCCTAGTTTGAATATTTTAACAAAACAACAATAACAATAAAACAAGAATCAGTCATTCAGTCTATCAATAAGTATTTATTAAGTGCCTATGCTAATTACTCTTCTGGAAATACAAAGGAAAAAGTTAAATAGTCCTTTCCCTCAAGGAGCTTAGATTCTATCACAATCTCAAATAAATTATTAGTGAACAATTACAATGGAAACACATCATCTGGGACTTACAGCATCAGAAAATTAGATATCTGAATATCTAAATGGATCAAGCTGAGCTTAGGATTCCCTAATGGAGTACTCTTTGTACTTTGCTTTGTCTTAAAGTGTACATCTTTGCCACAAACCTTTTAAAGTGTGATCTTTGATTATTTTGATTAGTTGAAAGGAAGTCTAAAACTGTAAGCAGCTGAAAAAGAATACTTTAGCTACATCAGTACTTCTCATTTCTGCTTGTCAATATTTAGTTAAAGAAGAGAGAAAATGAGCTTTATGTACTAGTGCACAGTCAGACCTTGATTATTCACGTTTACAAATCATTTTACACTTTGTCACATTATATTATTAAAATAAAGAGAATCTGATAAAAAAAAAAAAAACAAGGAGAGAAAGCCCTTTAGACTAATCTAGGTGAGAGAGACAAGTGTCACCATAGCATGGTGTTTTGCCTCAGGGGGGGAGATGCTGCCTGTTCCTACCATCTAAAAGGGAAATGGAAGAACAAGTGAAATGAATGGAGGATGAGGAGGATGAAAAAGCTGCTTTCTCATTTAAGGACAAACTTCACAGTCCAGTTTTGATTTTCAGTTTAATGTATAACGGTGTCTGGAGCATTGAAGAGTGCCTCAGATGGCATCTGCATATATTCAAACCTAGTTATAAAGGTGTTTCAGATTCCAATGATCAAATAATGTTTACAACAAGAATAAAAGATGAAGGTAAAAACTGATGTGTGTAGAAACAAGTAATAAATTGGTGTTATGGAAAGAACACTGGATTTAGAACCTAAAACCTAGATTATAATCCTGGTTGTGGTATGTAGTACCTGTGTGAGCTATGACAAAGCCTTTAAAATATCTGGGCCTCAGTTTCTTCATCTGTAAGATCAAGAAAGTTGAACAAGATGACCCCTAGAGGTTCCTTCTAACTCTAAATCTATGAGTATATTTGCTTCTAGATGCAACAATTAGTAAATATATGTGTGTGCATGTATAATATTTTATATAATATGTAAATTGTACACACAAACACACACACACACACACACACACACACACACACACACACACACACACACCAGACCTGGCCCTCTCTCTCTCAGATCCAGGTAGGTTACCTCCACCTTTCAATATTCCAGGTTATGCTCAAGAGTTTGATATGGTTCCCTCTGCTTCTATCAGCTTAAACCCCCACTACCTATGTTCCTTCCATTGTTAGAGGCACCTAACAGTTCCATTTAACCACTTAACATCATTTAGCTTTTATAACAGGATAATTACTTTGATAATATAGGCTGGACAAATGTATAAACATTTCACCAAAAATCATGGGGACGTACTTTCACCTTGGTCACAGAGAGTGGAGTAGGGATGGGAGAAAAATAGACTCAACTTAGCTTACCACATATGTGCGTATGTGCATAAAATGTGTGTTTATGTGTAAGTGCATGTATGTGTGTGCATACATACACACATATCAACAATGTCATTAATCTCCTCAAGTTCACGTCCAGAGGTAGCACAACTGCCAGATCCTTGTCTCACATTTCACTGGCCAATGTCCAGAAGGTAATTCCAAAAGGTGGATCCTTGATCCCTGGGGCATCAATGATTCAGTGACTCTGACACCCAGATTCCAGAACACCAAAGGGCCCTCAGGATCCCAAGGTGGAAGGCTCCACTCCCTTCACCTAAAATGGAAAAGGACAAACATAGATGACAAGGACCAAGGTCCATTTCTTGTGACCACATGACCTGATATGGGAGATCACAAGGCCTTTCTTTTCACATTATTTCTTATACAATGTCACATGAGTGAAGAATTTAAACCACCAAAACTCAGAAAGCTAATCCAAAGTTGACTCAGCCTTTTTAACACTCTCCCTACCCAATTCTGACTATTTAGTAAGTTTAAAGACTCATGCCATCCATATGATTAGCAGACCAGACTCAGTTACAAAATGACTATACATGTTAAAAAGTCTTCCCCTTCAATGTCATCGTGGCTCTCCCAAAAGCAGGCTTCCCAAATGCTCTACGTGGGGAAGCTTCATCAGGTTGGTAACTTTGTAGGGTTAGTACATGCACCAGACCCAAGTTACACAGAAGTTCATGTTTTTGTACAGTCTACCCATCATTTCTGATTGTCCATGTAACTGCTTCTCTCTACGTAGGGCATTATACAGATCATTAAAGTGAGTTTGTTGTGTGACATTAGGAAAGTCACAATCTCTTTGAACCACTTTCCAAATCTAAAAAATGAACAGATTGACCTAAATAGTATTAATATCTCCACATGCTTATTTTTTCATATTTAAATGATTCCCTTGGTTTCTAAAGGTTTGTCACTCAATAACTCTCCATCATCCTCATACTTATGAGATGGTTAGAGAGATTTAGACATAAAGTCTGTTATTATGAATAACAATGAAGTCAATTCATCCAATTGGATTCAATATTTTTGAGCACATATTATATGCCTAATATAGAAATCAGCATAAACTAGCTTAGTTTTAGCAATGCCATATTCTAACCATCTGAGTCTGCTTATCATTTATTATCCTGTTTAGGGATTTCTTTTTTTTTTTTTGAGAGGAGAAGGCAAGGCAATTGGGGTTAAATGACTTGCCCAAGGTCACACAACAAATAAGCATCGTGTCTGAGGTCAGATTTGAACTCAGGTCCTCCTGATTCCAGGACCAGTACTCTATTCATTGCTCCACCTAGTTGTCCCAAGGGATTTCTTATGTTACATAACATACATACATACGTGTATGTATATATGTTAGCTAGTTCTAATTTTGCAGGAGGGTTTATTCCCCCAATAGAAATGTAACCAAATTTTGGTAGACCCCATGCAAAGTCATGTTATCTATTTCAAAGCCTACTTTGGAAGCAATATACTAACAAAACATTTTAAAGTCACTATAAGTTTTGGTAGTTGTAACTTTGTGCAATTTGGCACGGTCTTGGTTGTAAATTATTCTATTTCAGAATAACTTTTAGCTTTCCTTCATATATTTTCATTCATTCAACTGGAATTCAGTGTAGAGACAGGTTCCCCACAAATGAAAATTCTGGTAATAATTGAAGGATTATATGTTTACACTTAAACTTTTGAGGCACCCTATATATTATCTCCTGAGCTTCACAACACCTCTAGAAGGTCGATGACTGTTGTTATTCCCCTTTTATAGAGGTGGAAACTGAGGCTCACTCTCTTGCCCATGGTTACACATCTAGTAAATACCTAACGGAGGGTTTAAAACCTGATCTTTTCTGATTTTATCTACAGTGTCACTATCCTACTTGACTTCACTGAATAATATATTCCACTCTTTTTTTGTTGGGGATGGGGGAAGGGCTTTGGGAGAATGTAAAACTTATAATACAAATTATTTTTTAATCTCTCCAAGAATTTCAAGTAAAAAAGATTCATGGCTTTATGAACAAAGGTATCTCTAGCATCATATAGAATTACACAGCAGCAAAAGGAAAGATGTGAGAACTGTCTAAATCCCATAGAGAAAAGCATGAAAAAATCAATGTTGAAATGGATAATTGAATGATGCCAGCAGGGCTGAGTAGGTCATCATTACATATGACATGATTGTAACAAAATGCCTGGGGTCATTCAACCTGATGAACGAGATATCGAGTAAGATTGGAAATTACATTTTTCTACCTACATTTACATAGTGCTTTTGAGAATCCAAATGTAGTCATCATGGTGAAGGGGAGACACAATGAAAAATTAAATTGTATCAGTGATATATTGGAGTTGGGGGGAGCTTGGTGTTACGCAATTGTAAGAGATTCCTTCTCTTGTGGTCATTGGAAGAATTTTCTATATAATGACATCATAGGAAGTGAAGCAGAAAATGACCACTAACTTTGTCATATAAAGAATCCCAGTTAATAAATAAACATAAGGGAAGAGCTTCTACAATATACTTAAAATAGAAATTTAATCCCCTACTGAGTGCTATTGCCTTATTTCATTTGTTGGTACAGC
>CM053587.1:140001680-140029693 GCA_028646515.1 Pseudochirops corinnae | reverse complement strand
AGTTAGGGTATATCCTGTATTATAATACAAGGTTCTATCATTTTTAAAAACTTATTTCATATTTGAAGAACCAATCTGATTATGAATGGAAACCATACATTTTTTAAAACAACCTTTGTGATTTCAGGAAAGCATTTTTTTCCTACTTACCTTATTTGTTTAAAAATAAGTCTTTTGAAGTTATAAATGAATTTTTTTATCAATACATTAAAAAAAACTGACCTAAGCAGACGGTTATTTTAAAATTTGTATCATGAATATGAGCTATGAAATAGAATAATCAAAATCATAATTTGGATTTTTAAAAATACAGGAATCATAGCCATTTAAGGAAATAGCAGATATGTTCATTATTTTAAAGACAACTACCAAAAACATATTCCCTTAGGACTCATAAATAACTTTAAAGGAAAACTACCACCATCAAAGATTACATCCTTTGAAAATGAAAATGTGGAATATTTTGGTTTTAATGTTTAATATATTTGGACCTAATTTGAAGCTAACATTTTATACAGATAGCTTTTTAGTTAATCTAAAAAATTAATTTTCTTTTGCATAGTGCTACAGCATAATTTTTTTTAAACAGCTTTCTCTCTGTTTGTATTTTTTGGCATATAATTTGATTGGAAAGATTGGAATGTTGTGATTAATATGTAAATCTATAAAATATATCTTTAACAATATTATATTACAATATCACACAACAAATGAAATAAAATTGGATTCTTAGTCCATAGTGTAATTTGAAAAGGAATTTAGTGTATAAATATAAGCAAAGAAATCAAGAAATATTGTCAACAAAAAACCCTTGAACTGATTAGAAAAAATATTGATGACCAAATAGTGTTGATGAATTTAGGATTTGGCATAAATATAAATGTGTATATGTGTGTGTGTGTGTGTGCACGCGCGCGCGTGTGTATGTAGCCAATGATACCCCTAAATAATAAACACAGTGGAGGGCAGCAAGTGAAAATATTATAAATTCCTAAACCACCACCTGCCCTTATTTATGCTTCCTTGAATATGCAGTTACTGTATTTCTCTTTTCTGTATATGTTTTTCCTTTGGCATCTGAACTGTTCTTTGTAGAACCTTAGTGATGAAAAAACTGTTATATGAGTGTCAGGTTGCAATAAATGTGTGAGAAGATGTATGGGCAAAGGTAGACTGGTCATCTTTCACCATACCTCTCTACCTGGGGTTCAGAACCCTACCTCCCATTCAGTGAGCTTTAAAGGGGAAAGAAAGCAAAACAAAGGTCATTCAAAATTTACCCGTAGCATTTGGCAGTCAAAAATGTATAAAACCTTTGAACATATATTTTCTATAATTATTAATGCAGTTTAGTGATATAGAATAGCTGCCAAAGGGCATTTAAAAAATGATTTTCCTCATGTGAAATGGCCATTTTTAAAGCAATTATCTTTTATTTTCAAATGTAGTTATCTTCTCCTGAAGACTTCCAAAATCCAAGATTCTTATTCTCATATTCCCTTAACAAACATTTTCTCCAATACAAACATGGAGAATTGAGGGCACAAATATTACCAAAGACAGCATTGTTTAGATTTTTTAAATCCCCTCTCACTTAAATGTTAACCTTTATAAGAAAGAGGCAAATTACTTTTTGGAAACTTTAAACATAAATTTCTAAGATGATTTCCTTTTTTTTTTTTTACTTTTACTTTAAACATATAAAGCAATAAAATGCTAATATTCATGCGCTGGTGCCTCTACATTTACATGTAAACTATTGAGTATGTATTACACAACCACCAAAGTATTTTAATGCATTACAGTTCATCTTGAAGTATTTGGAGAAACTTTAAGAGATGTTACATTATTATTGCTTTGTGCTGCTTTATTATAAGGCAAATTTGAATTTTTATTTGAATCTTCCCTCATTTTCCACACTTGGATATCACATCATTGGGTAATAAACTAGTAATGAGAGAAGGGACAATTCTAAAGTGTAAATGCTCTTCTTATTCTACTCTAGCATCTCTCTGATACAAAAAGAAAGGACTTCCCTTATGTTCCCTAAGCATCTCACTGTTATCAATATAAGGAAAATATCTGTTGTGATGGCAATTTTTTGAATGTGTGAGATCTTTCCTCAGAATTATTTTCAAAATCAACTGGTCTTAGATCTTATTTTCATTCTCTCCAAAGCACTAGATTTTGTTTCTTTGTAAAATATGTCCTCATAGCATCTCTTAGTTTAAATCACTTTTAGCAAAAGAAACACCCAGGTTCAATCTAAAGACCTCCTTCCAATATAATTTAGCTAGACCTTTTCTTAGTAAAGGTTTTCTGGTTTTCATTTTCACTTCATATTCTCAAATAAAAGATCCTTTGTTGTCTACCATTTGATTGGACTTAATGAAAAACATTCCATTTTAACTTAACAGTATTTCCCTTTGAATTTATTATATTTAAGGACACTGTCAAAAAATCAAGCATTTAATCTCAGGTTTTTTATACTTCAAAATATATTACTATCATATGGCTCAATGAGGTGATGTAAAAAATGTAGTGAAAAGATTTCAAAAAGAAACGGCAAGTGAAAAACTAGCTTCATTTTAATATGAAACTAAATACTATGGCTAATGTGCAGATTGGGTATGGTAGTTGGCTTTAAAGACTAACATGTGACAGGGTGCCAACAGCTGAATTGTGCAGTATTGACTAAATGAGGTTCACTGATTTGTATTGAGGCTAATATCTTCTTTAAACAATTCCGTGTAAATTGTGCGTATAAAGTCATTGGAAGCTATTTCTCAGGACAGCCTCGCTGGCTAGCTACCTGCTGGAGTGAGGAAGATAATCAATAGAAAGAAATAGAGCTGAGCATGAGACTAGGAAGCTTCAGAGCAGTTAGTGCTGATAAAAGTAGATGATGTCAATATTTGGGAATAGCACAACTCTAGGATAATAGACAAAAGAGAAGTGCATATGTTGGAGAGTGTTCAAACAGGAGTAGAATTAACACCTAAGTGGCAGATGTTGCCCCAGGCTGCAAAAGACATTATTTATTCCAGGTATTGTTAAATTTCTACTGAAATTCGATTGCATAGCAGAGTAGAATTTTTTGAAAAAATGTAATCTATCCAACTTTTACCAAAAGCCTAAGTTTCTATTTAAAAGATTTCTGGGACTATGAGTTTACAAACATGCTGATTAATATAGGAGATGTTTTGTGTATACTCATTTGGTGAGTTTATGTTTGACTTTGTTAAACCACATATCTCCTCACTGAGAGGGTTGCAATTACACATTGTTAATTAGCATCTCTAATAAAAAATTAAAAGTAATAGAAGAAAATTTGAAATGAAGATTACTTAGTAAAATATCTGACTGCCAGAAGACAATACATCTAAAGTTTTCTTTGCATGTAAATCTGATTAAAGCAAATGTTTCACTGATATACAATCAAATGTCTAATGGGACTTGTTTTTAAAGGTATTATCCTTATTGGGAATGAAGTAATGGTATATTTTTTGCTAATTTAATATGAAAATCCGTTTTCCTCTTGCTGTCAGGCAATGAAATTTTGTTCTTCTGTGCTGATCTTTCTGCTGATGTATTATGACATAGTCTGTCAACATGAACAGATATGTGAAAGGAGATTGGATGACTGAGACATACAACCTGAATCTGGCTCTTCTTGAATTTTAAGCATGTTATCATGTTTGGCTACAGTAAGTAAGAATATGCTTGCTTTAAAATGCTATTACTTTGATGTAATTTAAACAAGAAAAAATAATAAACCAGGTGGACTATTGACAGGGTTCTAAAAGCTGACTGAGTGAGGTAACTTTTGAATATATTAATGAAGCATGAAAATACTCTTTCAACATCCTATGTTAATAGTTGTTTAAAACAAGCACTTGTAAAGAGATTTCTATGTGAAGAGGAGAAATCAAGGCAAGCATATTTGATTATTAAATATAAGTATTTCCTCCTAAAGTTAAACAATGCCACTAATGTTACATGCTTTCTTTGTCGCAAATATTTATGTTGTTTAGTGTTAGATACCTGGATTATATCAGACAAGCGATTACTATGTTCAATAAAAAGGTCGGGTTCTATACCTTTAATTTCAAATCCCTCTAAGAAAGCTTTTTTAGAAGGGCACCTATGCACCGATTTAACCTAATTTCTTCTATGGGAAATACAAACAAAGGAGAAACAGCACACTTCTATAATTTATGCTTTGAAAAATGTGCAAGCAGCATTTGTTTGGGAAATGATTATTTAGTACACTGAGTGTTCATTAAAAGCAACAGATGGAAATTAAAGGTATTTAATACATAGAGTTTACAATGCATGAGCTTTGGAAGTTTCACTATAGATAACATTAAAAAGAAAGATTGTTGACTGTCATACATCTCATCTTTCCATCTTAAATTATAGAAAACTATAAGATCCTAGTTTATTATGGAATTCTAAAGGAGGCTTCATTTCAGATAAAGTATGCATTTTGATTTAGAGACACAGAAAAAAAAATCTTTTAAGATCTATACTTCAACTAATTTGTTAATCTTGTGCCACTTTCAGCATTTGTCACACATATAGACCAGGAAATTGGCTCCATCTCATTCTAGCTCTGTGTTGAATTAAAAACCTCTACTGCAAAGAAGAGCATGATGTGGGGAAAGAATAAATTTAGTTCTTTCTTTAGTAATGCACATATATTTCCATACATTTCACATCCTAAGGGAGCCTATGAATGCATTCAATAAATACAAAACTATAAAAAATAATTCCAGAAAAAAAGGAAAAGGAATTCTTAACTTCTGTATTTAATACGTGATCTTAGTTCGAAGACAAATAAAATAAATAAATATTTTGATAGGTTGTGCATTTCAAAAAAAAAAAATCAAAGGTACTTTCAAGCATCAGGGGAAAAAATCAAAAGCAATGATTTTTAGGTGAAACTTCTACTTTAGATAATATTAATAGGCTTATCCCAAAGCAAATTAAATTGGAAGTAGAGTATTGTACTTTCTTTAAAGATAGGTTTCTGCATTATGGGAACCTAGATTTGTATTCAGTTGATCAAGGTCTACCTTGTTAATTTTTTTTAAAAAAAGTGTAACCCTGTTAAACCATGAATGTGTGTTTATGCAATAGGATCAGCTAGACTCACTTTACTTATTAAAGACAACAAAAAGAACAGTTTGTGAATGAAGTGTAATACTAATGAGGGAGACTTTAAGCATGATTAGTTGATGACTAATAAGAATTTGTTAAAATGAAATATATTTCACAGGTGAAGGAGATTACTAACTCCTACTATGAAGATAGACTTGTCATGTATATATTTCACTATACTTTAAAGTATTCGAATTTGACTGCATTCTGAGAAGACAGTGCAATGTAGTAGATTTATGAGAGTCTGACGGAAACAGGACTAGGAAAGATTATGGCATACTTGTTTAGAAAAATTGTGAACTGAAGGTTCCTGATTTACACTGACATATATCTAGATGAAACTATAGTTTGCAAATTGCCTAGAGGAGCCATCTTTTATTAAGTGTTTGATGGGTACTGAAATGTACATATCTATTCTAAAACATATCAGGAATCCTGATATTATATTTGCAAATGTGGTCTTCACAGTTTCAGATTAAAATAATCTTCTTACACTTGCATTTGCTTTTTCAAATCAAACTTTACAAAAATTCTTTTGTCCATTAAATGATCCAGTTCTGGTAAGGAAGAACATTTAGGAATTTTCTGAAATCTATGGATGAAAAGATTCAATAACATTATAGAATTTTGAGAAATTTCATAGTGCATTTATATGATTAAGAAGTTCAATGCTCTTAAATGTTTCTGGCATTTTTCTCCCTACTTTAGAGATGAAGAAATAAAACTAAGAAGGTTATGTCTACACACGTCAACTTCTATTTGTAAAACTTAAAGGTCTCCATTTCTTTTTAACTGGATTGACTCACTATGGGCTTCATTTGAAAGACCTGACTGATTCACCCCCATCTTATCAGGTTGGTGAAGGTCCTACATGGTTGGATTGAGGAATGAAGAAGAATCATTATTCCCATAAACATCTCCTAAGACTAAGCATGAACCATACATTATCAGCAATCATTTAGAATTCAGTCCAAGGTTGTTTCACTTGTGGAGTGATTCCTAACCCTGTTTTTGGAAGACTTGAAGGTCTCCAGTTCCATTAAAAGCTTTTAAAACATCTTCACTACAAATTAAAGGTTACATTAAGTCTTCTAAACAAATCTTTATAAAAAAGAAATAAAATTATGTCGCTGAACCATTTCTCTTTTTAATCAGGCAAGGGAGATGTTGTGAAATCAGCTAATAACTGGTAATCACAAGTACAAAAGTACTTTTATCTTTTCCTTCAAAATCTTCCATCTCTAGGCCCAGATTCCCTTGTGCTTCGCAATTTGCTATAAATGAGATGATACTTGGAGTACAGTAAGGTTTCTTTAATTGCATGAAATACAAATTCACAAAGTGGCTTCTTCCCCTGACATAGCCAACACATCTGTCTGAGTAATTATGCCTAGTTTTTAAATTATTAGTTACTATTTCTGCATTATTGTTTTTGTCAATACAAAACATTTTTGGATATTTTCTTACTGTTTCAGAAAGACCAGTAGTGTTGTTTTAAAACACAAGCCTGGCCAAAAAGTGACTGTGGGGAAGCTACATTTCTGGTACGATAGTCTCCCTAGTCACAGGGGTGGGGTACCTGTGACCTTGAGGTCACATGTGGCCTACAGGCTTCAGCTCCCCACCCCTAGCATCTTCCCTACAAACACCAGGAAGGACTTTTATTAATTTATTTAAAGATACCTTGTTATAAATTTGTTAGAGTTCTGACTTGGAATCAGGAAGGTTTGGATCCAAGTACTGCCTTTGATACTTATCTGATATCTTTCTGATGTCATTGGATGAAAAGATTCAATAACTATAGGATTTTGAGAAATTTCTGATTTGTTCATGTCCTCCCAAATAACTCTCATTATATTGTAAGCTCTCTTGACAATGGCAGGACTGTCTTTTGACTCTTTTTGTATCCTTAGCTCTTAGCACAGCTGCATGGCATAAACTAAGTGCTTAATAAATGTTTATGATTAATTGAAATAACCTATTGATCTCAGTTTCCTCATCCATAAAAATAGGGCTATCAATACTGCACCTGCAGTACATATCTCAGATGGTTATTGTTAGTCTTAAAAAAAATATTTTGCAAATGTTAAAGCTCTATTTAAATATTCGTTGTGATTTTGGACCCATCCTTCTGGGCTACCCTAATGAATAAAATGTTTCATTTTACCTATACAAATAAAATAACTTAACAGAATCATCTTGAAAGGTAACAAGCTCAGCTTACTGAGGACCAGAACTTTTTTTTTTTGTCTTTACATCCCCAGTACTTAGAACAATGCTTTGGACATAATAGTTTTTAATGAATGCTTATGAAAGGAAAAATCGTAGAGGACTTTTTTTTCTCATAATAATAATAATATGAAAAACTCTAGAAGTTTAGTTAATAGAAATGCTTAAGAAGAAAAGGCCCAGATAATATTATAGTCATGGAATCTCAGAGTTTAAAGGGCTTTCAGTAGATATTAACTTTTTTTTTTCATTTAAACTGATGTCAAACCACAATCTACCATTTTATATACTTTGAAAGTTGATTTAAAAAAAAAAAACATTTGTGTAAGACTTTGCATTGATAAGAAACTTTGATCCATGATGTCACCAGTGTGGCTACTTCCTTCAACAATATTAATAAACCACCCCGGTCTTGTCTCCCTTTCTCACCTACACCATGTTCATGTCCTCCCATATTACCTCTATAGGTGATATTTGCAGTATACAAGAGGCTTTCTTCTAGGCTTTTTAATACTCTGTGGACACAAGTGGAACATTCAGGGTACTTCTTTATACTTTTATATCATTAGTCTACCTCTTTGCTGATAGTAAATTTCCAAGATGGTATTTTTTTGTCATTTCATAATGACAATAGCTAGCATTTATATCGCACTTTAAAGTTTGTAAGGCACTTTATATATGTTCGCTCATTTGATCCTCACAACAACAATGCTTGAGTGAAAGTTATCAGTGGTTATTCTTGCCTTACAAATAGAGACTTTACAATTATTCTATTAAATTTCATTGTATTAGATTCAGCAGTCATTTTCACTACTTGAGATCTTTTTGGATCCCTTCTTTGCCATTCCATATATCAACCATTCATTTCAGCTTTGCACCATTTTCAAAATGATAATCATGACTGTAAAGTAATTTTTTAAAATGTTAACTATGTACGGCCAAGGACAAATTCACGAGACACTAGGCTAGAGACCCTTTAAGATTTTGTCCACAAGGATGATATGACAAACTTCTTTAAATGCTTTGATGAATTCTAAATGGGCTACCTCTATAGTGTTACATCTTATATTAGGCTATGAATCCTGTCATAAAAAGAAATCAGACTATCTGACATCACCTATTTATGAAGAAGTCATGCTAGCCAACAGTGATCAACATTTCCCTACCTAATGCTCATATGATTAACATAATGGTAATATATTCTCCCATTTCCCAAGGATTTTAAAGCAAGTTCACCAATCTTTAGGCTTCAAAATCCACCTTTTTCTTTTAAAAATTGGAAAAGTTGAATTTCTTTCTTTTTAACATTTTTATTGGTCTTCTGTTTTTATATCACCTACACTTCCTGGTGTATCATTCCCTATCTCCTCCCTTAAGGATGATCCCTTATGATAAAGGAATAATAAAAAAGGAAAAAATGCTAACATCAAAACTAATCAACACATCAACTCAGTCTAACATTTGGGGAAGTGCTTCACATCCTTAGTCCCTCAACTCTGCCAAGAAGGGAGGAAGGTATATTCTAATATTTTTTGTTTGGGGCAAAGCTTAGTCATTATAGTTCCACAGAATTCAGTGTCTTGTTTTTTTGTTCTTTCTTTTTAAATTGTACTCATGTACATTGAGAAATTTTCTCCATTCCCTTAGCTTGTGACATGTTCTCCATGATTTTCCAAAGATACTGCCAATGACTCAGCAATCACATATGTCAATCCTTTCACCATGTTCTCAGTTCAAACTCATTGATGCTGCTACATATTCTTTTATTTATCTCCTGACATGTTTAATTTTAACTCCTCATTATCCAATTTTGTCCTATCCTTCCCAGTTGTGAAAGCATTCTCCTCAGAAGAAGAAAGTGAAACTAAACAAAAGCTGTATACCACAGAATCACAAATTTGGCAAAGACCACTGTGGTCATCTGGTCCATCCCACACAGGAATAAGAATCTCCATCCATCATCCAGTGATTGAATGAAAACTTCAAGTCAGGAAGAAATCCACAATGTCCCAAAGGAACCCATTACACTTTTGGATAACTCTAATTGTTAGGAAGTCTTTCCTTATATCAAGTCTATTTTTTTTCCTTCACTTTTTGCATCTTCCTCCCCATCTCTTCAAGTTCTGCACTCAAGAATTAAGCAGAAGAAATCTGTCATCTATCATGTTAGTTATTCCTCATCAGTTGATAATTATGCCATCTCTACCTATATTTGTGGTTCTATCTCCTTTCTTTCATCTGTGACTTTTGTGCTATTTCCCAAACAAAGTAGCCTAATACTTTTCCCCCAACCTCAGTACCCTCCCTTTTTATTTTTAGAATTCATTGCTAACCTTAGCTTATCTTTAGCTTTCATGTTATGTACACTATTTTCATGAAACTATGCCACTCTTTTTCATTCATCTTCTATCATCTACTCTTATATCCATCTTTCATTCTTAAAGACTAGACTAGAATGAGAACTATATTTGTGATTATTTTAATGGTCTTGGGAATTTCTGGGTTAGAAAACTCTATCTATAGATATAGGTTGATGTGTGCTCTGTGACCAATAGTCTTGAGTGTTGCCTATGAAAATGTGATGTCAAGTGACTTTCCCAGGGTCATACAACCAGTATGTAGACAAAACAGGACTTAAATCACATATCCCTGATTCTAAGGCCAACTATGTGATGATGCCTCTCTGTCTGTGTCTTAAAAAAAAAAAAAAGACTTAGTTGGTCAATAAGTGAGTTCATACCAATCTCTTTAGATAGCTTCCCTTTTTGATTCTCTTTGGAATCATTTGTTTTTGGTGTTATTAGAATTATGTCCTTAATTGATTTCTATCCTTCCATCTCTGACTGATCTGAGTCAAACTCTTCTGTTTACTCACTTCTCAGTGAACATTGCTGCACCCAGGGATTTGTTAAATGTGCAGATTAAATGTGCAGATATTTGATGACTTCAAGTAATCATGCAAAGTAGACATGTTAAGATTATCAACAAGTTGTCTTTTCTAAGATTCTCTGTGTCTTACTACTGATCACAGGGAAAATATCATTTAATGAAGTATGGCAATTCCTTGTTATTTTTCTCCTAATCAGGATTGCATCACCAACTTACTCCATCATCGCTGATGTTCTTTTTTTAACATTGTTTGCTCCATTCACTTTCATACAAAGGGCTTTCTGATATATTATTTATATGATGTACTCAGAAAATATGCTATTTTTATAATAATTGACAGCAAACATCAATCCCATACCTTGCTGAAGTTCTAACAGAGATGGTATTGATTCTGTCTTTGGTGGATAAAATTAGCATTAATTTACATAGATGCCATAATATTATTGTAGTCTTTTATGCTTAATATTAGTCATTCATCTTTCACAAATTAAAAAGCATGTTTTTTATAGAAAGTCTTAAAAATAGAACTTTGCATCTGTTCCTGACATAAGGATTTTAATAGTGCCTTAATTCTGAATATTATGACTAAACAGAGGATCATTATAGTCTCCATATAGTTATTTAACTTTTAACTCTTAAACTTTAATAACTAAGGTTGTTAGGCATATTCATTATATTAAGTATAATAATAAGATGACCTGCAAGTGGAATTTAAAGGTACATTGATATCTACTTCATAGATAATATATTTAATTTTGTTAGCCATAGGATACAGTTTACATTTATAGTAGCTAGCAATTATTTATTTGTCCCAACCTGCATATATTATGTGTGATGGTTTAATTTTCATAAACTTGAAAAATGTTTTTAAATACAATTTACTTTCTCATTACATCTAGCAAAGCTACAACCTGAGTTATTCTAGTTAACAACTATACAAAGACCTCATGAACACCCTATACTGTGAAATTTAAAACCAAACAATTTAGGTATTATAATTAGACATCTACAGCTATAGAGTACATGAGATTATAATATAAGGGCTGGACTTCCTCAATGTAATGCATCAAACATTCTTGATTTTGTCAAGGAGAGAACTCCTTTCAATGATGCAGATTTCAACCCATATAGACCTTTACAGATGATTTTGGAGAATCTCTGGGGATTAAAATTTCAACAGTCTGGGACCAACCTGATGATAAACTTCTGCAAACTCTAACTGGTCTGGTCCTCAGAACACAGGTGCTGAATACTTTAATCCTTTCCAACTTTCTACTATCTGATCCAAAGTTCTTGTCGTGTGTTAAGCGTCTACTCCCAGTTTGGTCCTCAGAGGAGAAGAGGAAGGGCTTAACAGTCACAAGTCTGCTTTCTAAGGACTCTACCCTTCCACTGGAGAAGATTATCAAGCAGAAGAGCAGTGATTATGTATCTGACAAGCAGGTGAAACCAGAACAAATGATTCGGTGATGTTGTTGGGGATTTAAACCCAGGAGAGTGGAGTTGCACAAGAATGAAATGTGGAACCTTGAATCCCTGAGTGAATCCAGAGCACTTGATGACTCAAAAGCTGTCTAGTGGAGTCAGGTTGGGTGCACTTCCTCACTTGCAAAGTGCTATGCAATGTTTTGAAGGCCCAACAAACTCGTTTGTGTAAATCTGATGATAAAGTGAGACTGTAGCAAAGTCAGAAAGTCTTTGAGAAAGAGATCTTGAAAAGGAAAGGGAATGATCTTCATGTACAAAATAGAAATTCTCTACTTTAGGAAGAGAGGAAAGCTTGAATACCTTAAATGCATATAAAGAAACCAGAAAGACAACAAACATGCTTCCAGAGCACAGATTATATTCACACAATTGTTGCTAGCCATTTATCTATACATGATTGCCAAAGGAATATGAGAGGTGAAAAATACTGCTTACCCTAGGGAAATGTGGTTGTTTTACAGAGCAGAAATAATTTTTTGAAAAGGCAAGACTTTCTCAACTCCTGCCCAAAGGTGACTACTGACCCCAGAGCTGAGGTCTTAGGAAGTCAAAGGGAAGAAACTTCTGTTGATGCTAAGATTGATGCTATTGCCTTAGCTCAAAGAGCTTTTACAGCATTTATACCTGAATAAAGTTGTCTGCCTTTAGCCCAGTCTATGGCTAAAGGTAGAAATAGATTACAGTTACCTATTAGAGTGTTATTGAAGAACAAGCCCAGGAGACTTGCAACATTAACTCTATTTAGGAGGTAACCAGCTACCTAATGAAAAAGGTGGCTCACCTGGCCTCCTTGGCACTGTCTAGTGGTCTTCCTGGTACTGTCCAGCAGCATCTTCCCAGCTCAGTTCAGTATCCATACAGCCCAATATGGAGCAGATACAAGTACCAAGTGATCTGCCTGACTCAGCCCAACAGCAAATTGTCCTGTCCAGACAAAACACCATGTACCCCAGGAAGAGAAAGCCAAGCTGACCAGTGGGTACAACTCATATTGAATTTTGTGAGGATTTTCTAGAAAGATAAAGGATACCAAAGTCCGCTAGTTCTAGAACTGTGAATTATCTTAGCCATGTATGTCCCCTACTTGTGTGCCTTATTACCATTGTATTTGTATTGAGCTAGTGTTAAGAAGGATAGACACCCACAAGATTACCTAGAACCTTAGAGGTAGTTCCTCTGGGGACCCAACTGGCTAGTGGCAAAATGAGCAAGCTCCAAAAGGGCATTATATTTGGTATGAAGAGATCTGAGATTCCTGCTCCATTATTTCCATGAAACTGACTAAGTTCTACTCCTTCTCTTTGGGAAGGTATTTGCTTTGCAAAACAGTCTTCTTTGTCCTGCTCTAAGTACTTTATCCATTCTCTGTAGCCTCAGGTCAAGGATACTCCTCCACTGAAGATCGCTAGAGCCTGGAAAGGATGGTATTCTACCAGTAGGGAGATAGACCAATGAATTTATTTTCTTTGTGATTCCAAATACATTCTGAGATCCAACCCCCCCTCCCCCCCCCAACAAACAAACCCCAAACTCCCTCACTTCCTGGGAACGAAATTTAGAATATCTTTCTGAGGGCGTTTATATCACTCACTGGTCATCCTTGATTACCTTCTTTTCCTAGAAGAATGAATTGTCTTTGAGTTCCAAAATGACTGTACCCTCAGCATTTTCTCACTTTCTGTGAATAAAGCTTTCCACTTCCAAAGCGCATGTGATCTTCTTTTGGAGGGAAGGGAAACAGGGACTATGGAAAGAGAAGACTGTGAGCAAGGGAAGACTGGGGCTTTTGATCAGGAGGAAGCCCTTTTGAAATCTTCAGCAGTGCCTGGCCCTAAAAGAGCTACAAAACCTTCTTGCATCAGTTCTTTCATATTATTCTCAAGAATTAATTTTTCTGAGTTTTCCCCCCTATATTTTAGCACCTTTATTTTCCATTTTTAGTGAATGCTTTTAGGTTTTTTTCTAACATTTCATTCCCCTCCCTTTGAATCCTTACTTCCATCAAGGATAAGCATGAATGCCGCCTCCCCTGTTGTAAGCACCTCATTACTTTGTATTTGCTATGTACGTTTATCGTATTTACTAACCTGGGTACATGCTATGTTTCCCCAGTAGAATATAAACCCTTTGAGGATAGAGTCTGTTTTCCACTTTTATCATAGAGCCTACCATGTTTAGCACATTGTCAGACATATAAGCATGCATTAAATGTATGTTTACTGAATTGAATTATTGAAGTTGGCACAATATACCCACTACTGGAATAGCTCAAGAGATTCCTAGGTCACCTCTGTGTCATTATAAGACATTATAAGACATTGACTCAAAGAAGATATTAAAAAGAAAAATAATTCCATTTTAAAGACTCTTCATAGTCTGGTTCCAACCTCTCTTCCTTGAGTGACACATGACTCCCTATCATGCATTCATCAATCCAGCTGTCTCAGAAACAGTATTTTATTTCCCACTCCTGTGCCTTTGCACACACTTTAGATGTTCCACCTCTCAGAACCTCTAGATGTCAGATCAAATGCCACCTTTTTAAAGGGATCTCTCTTAATTATCCCAATTGCTACTCCTCCTGAAATAATTGCATATTTATTTTGTATATATTCTGGATGTACTTACCTGTGAATATATCCTATTCCCTTAGTAGGATTTAAGTCCCTTAGAGCAAGGACCATCTTGATTTTGTATACAAATCTCTAGAGCCTAGCAAAGTGCCTGGGACATAGCACAGGTTTAAAAACATGCTCATCAATGACTCAACTGATGGATTAAAATATACATGGACGAGACATAACAAGAAAATAACAATAAACTTCAAAGATATTCGTGACTAATTTTCTGAAACTGTATCCTCCACAATATAGCAAGAGTCACATAAAATTTCTTTCATGGCCAAGTATTAAAAAGCAGCTTTGGGAGAAGACTTTGTCTCTGGTCACCTTCCTCTCTACCTTGACTGAGTAGCCAAAATCTTCCCCAGCAGAATATAAACCTCTTGAGGACAGGGTCTGTCCAGAGACTTGGGAGCATCAATTTATTAGAAGAGCAGCAACCTAGGGAGTCTATTTCCCCCACGCTCTCCCCAAGTTTCTGGATACAGAGGCAGTATAGGAAACCAGCCTCCTTAATAGAATGACAGCGAGGTAATCACTGAAACTTGGAAAAATCTTTTCACCTTCATCCTCAAGGTCCAAAAGGAGATGACAGAGCTTAATGTACAACTGCTGTTTTCATCTCTCTCTTTTCTCTCTGTCTCTTGAAATTTCACATGCCATGTCAACTTCTGTTCTCTAGTGAGGTAGCTTCCAGTCTCTCTACCACTTGTCCTATAAATATTCCCATCACCCGTTGTATGTTTACAGACTTTTGGAAGAGATGAAATACCCCTTAAAACAGTGTAAAGTGAAACTGTAACTAGGAATAGTTGAGGTTGTTTTGTGATTGTCCTTTGTCCTTCCTTCTCAAAGAGGACTGACGGTGACATCAGGTAAGTGATTCAATGACATGCAAGTGAATTAGATTTAAGTGAGAGGCAGGATGTGCAGTCAACAGCCTCACTCTCTCCTTTGGAGCCATCTGGGTCCAGTGGCAAGATATGGATCAGGGCTACTGGAGATGGCCCTGGATACATTGGGAGACCCTGACCTTTTTAAGCTAAGGTCTTTCCAAGGTCTCGATTTTTTTGTTTTTTACAAAACCAACAAAAATGAGAAATTATAAATATGTGGAAAATGGGTGGGAAGTGGGGCAAGGACTAGCAGTATCTAAGACATGGTACCTTATTTCACTAGAAAGACAACTGAATAGAGCAAATGGAGTGCAGTACTTGGAATTAGTAACACTTGAGTTGGAATTCTTTCTCAGCTGTAGATCAGCTGTGTGACCTTGGGCAAGTCACTAACTTCTATGTTCTTCCATTTCCTCATTTGTAAAATGTGGACAATAATAGCACTTAACTCTCAAGGTTGAAGCGCTGATCAAATGAAGTAATGTTTGCTAAAGTGCTTTGCAAACCTTGACTATTGAATTTTTTTTTTTCAAAGGTAGGTGGAATGGATTTAAGTGTAAAATTCTGAAATAGAATTAATAGTCATTAAAATTTTAACTTAAAAGTTTAATTTAATGAATTTACATAGGATTTTAAATTTGGAGTTGGACAGGACCTTAGAGATCATCTAGTTCAGCTCCCTTATTTTACAGATGAGAATATTGAGGTCAAGAGAAGTTAAGTATCTTAACCCAAGTTCACATTAGTGGTAAGTGACAGATCCAGGATTTGAATCCTCATCCTCTGATCCTATATCAAAGTTTCCTCTGGACTATGCTCACTCTAATCAATCATTTTTAACATAATTAATCTAATGAACAATCCCTGAGCTTTACTGAATTATCTGAGCCCTCTTTTTAAGAGATGATGGCATTTTTCTTTTCAGGAAGTAGTCTGAGATCTTTAGAAGAGGGTGAGCCTCTTAAAAGTTTTAGTCCCTATAACTCTGAGAATCTAGGCATCTGGATCTCCCCTTTTCTCTATGAGAACACTGTGAGTTGCCTTCTTTCCTTCTGTCCCCAAAATATCTGCATTAGGTGCTTAGGAAATAGGGGGAAAGGATTGCAGAGAGATAGTAGAAAGTTGCAGGAAGGGAATGGGGCTGAATTTGCTCCTTTCCCAGAGACCAGATAAGCAATGACTTTCTTATAAGTAACAGAAATTGGAGATTGTTTGGCTTAATGAACTCCTCTTTTAAAATATAAATATTTGATGGTCAAATGAGGTGACTTGGTAGGCAGTGATAGAAAGGTAAAAAAGAAAGAAAAGAACAACAATGAAATATAAAGAAATTCTATGGTGAAGAAAACAAAAACATTCAGAGGATAACAAAAATAGGGAAATTTTGTTACTTTCTTGATAACTTTAATAAAAAGTTTTAAAACATATTAAAAGATGTTTGTGGTATCATACATAGTCAGACTTTTGATTCTTATTTGTATATTGGAATGTTTGTTAATAATTGTTAAATTCATTATAAAAATGAAAATTTTAATAATATCCCCAGGGAAGTTTGAACCCAATATTAATCATTATTGTGGAACCAGACCCAATCTCTCCCTATAGATCACTAGCCTGGGATTCCAGGTCATAGTTTATTGTGATAATGTTAGTGAAAAGCCTTTACCAACACAGATTTTTACATTATTTTCATATTCTAAAGTTAGTTGATAGCCATTCCTGTCTACAGGTAGTAGAGGTATTAGTCATCAGTGATGAGTACTAAGGCATACAAAGTAAGCATGAGAAAACAGCAGAGATAAAAAACATAGTTTATGTGAAAATAAAATGGACAAAATGGATTATTTAAATAGATTGTATGGTGTCAAGTCAATTAGTATTTATCAAGTACCAACTTGTAATGTTAATGAAATAGGAAGATTTTCCTTGCTCATTAATAGGCCTAACATATGGAGCCTAGGACAACATGGAACCTGAGTCACACAGAGCCTGGATGACAAGGAGCATGGGTTATATGGAGCCCAGTGTGTGGGAGGCGCTTGCCCCAGCAGGAGAGAGAGAGAAACAGCTTGAATGGGCAAAGGGAAGAATTTCGCCTAGGGGAACTTGTTTGTGGGGAGGCCTAACAGAAAGAAGGTTTAAGATGTGGGTCTCCCTAGATTAGTGATAAGTACTCTGTTAAATCTTTTCTCCTGGTATTCTAAATATGTCCCAAATCAATATTTTGGTTTTGCCTTTGAGAAAGAGAGTTTATTATATTTTGCGAATCTACCCGGTAAATATGCATGCATATTCATAGGGCCTGTTATGGGTATCACATTGGCATTACAATACTATATGCCCAGCATTATGCTAAGTACTGGGGACTCAAAGAAGTGCAAAGCAAACAGATAAAACCAGTCCCCACTCTCAAGGATATAAAGAAGGGAGTGAACTCAAATATTTAGGTAGCTGAATGTCAAGAAATTATATTGGTTCAGGTAGTCAGCTGGTACTGGAGGCCTGTAGGATTTTATATGGAGATATGCAAAAGGAGTTGTGCATTTTCTGCATGTGCACCAATTTTGTATCAAGCAGACAAGTCAGTCAGTCAATCAACTGACATTTATTAAATACCATATGCTAGGGACTATTTTAAGTGCCGGGGATACAAAAGGAAAAAAGAAAAGAAAGCAAAGCCCTGCCAAACAAAAAAAACAAAAAACTAGCCCCTACTTTCAAGTAGCTCACAGTCCAACAAGGGAAGACAACACACAAAGTTTCGTAGTAATGAGATTTATACATAATAAATTGGAGGCCCTCTCAAGGGGAAGGCACTAAGTTTAAAGTGGATTGGAAAAACACTTCTTGCAAAAGATAAGAATTTAGCTGAGACTTGAAGGAAGCAAGGAAAGCGAGGAGGGGGAGATGAGAAGCAATTGTGTTCCAGGTGGGAGAGAGCCAGTAAGAACACTTAGAATGAGGACACGGATTGTCTAGTTCAGGTAACATCGAGGAGACTTAATGTCACTGGATTGAAGCGAACATGAAAGGGGAAAGGAAGATACTGAGAAAACTGGAAGGTAGGAAGGGGCCTGCTTGTGAAAAACAAAACAAAACAAACTTTAAAAGCCCAACAAAGCATTTGAGTTTTATCTAGGAGTCAATAGGGAACCAGTGCAGCACATCCAATAGGGGGAGTAGAGTCATGTGTCAAACCTATGCCTTAGGAAGACTGATTTCACAGCTGAGTGGAGGATGGTTTGGAGTGGAGGAGATTTAAAATAGGGAGACCAAGTAGAAGACTGTTACAATAGTCCAGGTTCAAAGTGGTAAGGGCTTGCCCCAGGGTGGTGGCAGTATCTAAGGAAGAGAAGGAGCATATATGGGAGATATTATGAAAGTAAAATAGAAAAGCTTTGACATCAAATTGGATCTGGGGGCTGAGAGAGGGAGGAATCATGGATGTATCCTAGATTTTTAGCCTGGGTGACTAGGAAGATAGTAGTAGCCTTAGCAGCAATAAGTAAGTTTGGAAGGGGAAAAGGTATAGGGGAAATGAAACGTGTTCAGTTTTAGACTTGTTGAATTTAAGATGTCTACAGGACATTCAGTTTGAGATGTCTAATAAGCAGTTGGAGATGCTATTGTGAGAGTCAGAAGAGAGGTTAGAGCTGGACAAGTAGCTCTGACAGTCCTCAGCATAGAGATGATAATTGAAACTGTAGGAACTGATAAGATCACTGAGTGAAATAGTATAGAAGGAAAAGAAAAGAGGGCCCAAGACATGGCTTTGGGAGATCTCAGTGGTTAGCAAGTGTGATGTAGATGAAGGTCCAAAAAAGGAGGCAGAGACAGATAGTCAAATATGTAGGAGGAGAACCAAGGTAAAATAGTGTCATAAGAACCTAGAGAAAAGAGAGTGTTAAAAAGTGGGTTACTGACACAATCTCAAATGCCTTAGAGTCATGAAGAAGGATAAGGACAGAGTCCTTAAAAGATCATCAGTGATTATGGAGAGATCAAGTTCAGTTGAATGATGAGATCTGAAGCCAGATTGTAAAGAGTTAAGAGAGTGAGAAGAAAGGAAGTGGAGGCAGTTCAAGTGGAGGTTTTTTGAGGACAGGGGAGACATGGGCATGTTTGTAGGCAATAGGGAAACCATCAGTAGACAAGGAGGAACTGAAGAAGGGATAATGGAGGGGATAGTCTTCTGGAGAAGAAGGGATGGAATGGGATCACTTGCACACATCGGGGTTTGTCTTGGCAAGGAGAAGAGTCACATCTTCATGTGAAACAGAGTGAAGAAGGAGATATGATAAAAGCAATCTGAGTCAGCTAGGATGGGAAATGGGAAAAGAGGGCTCTTGGTGAGTGTTCTCAATTTTCTCAATCTTCATTCTTCTTGACTTCTCTCATCTCTTTAATGTTTTCCTCTCACTCTTCTGCTGATTCTCCTACCTATTTGACCACTCTTCAGTTTCCTTTGATGGATTCTCATCCAGGTCATGCCCTTCAATTGTAGGTGTGCTGCTGGGGTCTATACTGGCCCTTCTTCTCTTCTCCCTCTCACTTGGTGATCTCAACAGCTCCTATGGATTGAATTATCATCTCTCTCCTGATGATTCTCAAATCTACCTATCCTTTCCTAAGCTCTCTGTGGATCTCTAGTTTAATATCTTTAACTGCCTTCTAGAATTTTGAATTAGAGGGAGAGTAAACATCTTAAACTCAAGATGTACAACCTGAACTTAGCATTTTTCCCCCTAACCATGCCCCACCTCCAAACTTCCATCAGAACATTCTATTTCCTCAGTCCATCAGTCTCTCAAATGAGGTATTGTGCTCAACTCATCGCTATCTCTCACCCCTCACATCCAATCTGTTTCCAAGGCCTGTCAAGTTCACCCTGAAATATTTCTCCAATATGCTTCCTTCTCTCCCCTGATACTGTCATGACTCTGATGCAGGCCCTCATAGCAAGCTTGGACAGTTGCAATAGACTGCTAGTGAGTCTACCTACTCCAAGGCTTTTCCCTCTCCAAATCCATCCCTCATTCAGCCACTAAGGTGTAGGTTTGACCACATTATGCCCCTACTCAATAAACTCCAGTAACTTCCTATTATTTCCAGGATCATATACAAAATCCTCTGTTTGACATTCAAAGCCCTTCATAACCTAGCTTTCTCCCTGCCACCACTGGCCCTCCCCCCCCCCAAAAAAAATCTTTCCAGTCTTTTTACACTTATTTTCCACTATATATTCTTTGATTCTGCAACAACTTTCTTGTTCTTATACAAAAAAGACATTTCATCTTTCACCTTCCTGCGTTTTCTCTGGCTCTCCCCATGCATGGAATGCTCTCTTTCCTCATCTCTATCTCTTGACTTTCCTAGTTTTCTTCAAGTCCCAGAGTAAATCTCTCCTTCTATAAGAAATCTTTCCTGGGGTGGCTAGGTGGTGCAGTGAATAGAGCATGAGCCCTAGAGTCAGGAGGACCTGAGTTGAAATCTGGCTTCAGATGCAACATTTACTAGCCATGTGACCTTGGGCAAGTCACTTAACCCCAACTGCCCTGCTTTCCCCCCTCCAAAAAGCAAAAAAAAAAAAAAAAAGAAATCTCAAAGAAAAAAGAAATCTTTCCTGATTCCCTTTTAATTCTAATGTCTTTCTGCTGTTATTTATTTCCAATTTATCCTGTATGTAGCTTTTTTGTACATAATTGTTTTTATGTTGACTCCCCCATTAGACTGTGAAGTATTTGAAAGTGAGATCTGTCTTTTGCCTACTTTTTTTTATCTCCACTGCTTAGCATTGTGCCTGACCCATTGTAAGCACTTAATACATATTTATGGCCTGACTGATCTTAATCAGTTACCAAATTTAGCTATTTCCACCTCCCCAGTATCTCTTACACTGATCCCCTTCTCTGCATTCACATGGCCAACACCCTAGTTCTAAGCTCCTCCTCTTTGAGGATGAAGGACAAACCACACAGCCACAACCACAACCACAAAGTGGTTTTCCTAAAGTGTAGCTCCGATCTTGTCACTCCTTTGCTCACCACACTCTGGGAGCTCCCTGTGACCTACAAGATCAAATTCAATCTTCTCTCTTTGACACTGAGACTTTAAAACATGGCCTCATGTAACCTTTATAGCCTTATCACATACTACTCCCTTACACATGTGCTGTGATCTAGTCAAACTGATCTTACCATTCCTTATAGGTAAAAGTCCGTTACTTGTCTTCAGGTTTTTATATTAACTTTCCCTGTACCTGAAACATACTACCCCTTCCTCCCCCTCCTCTACCACTTATTCTTTCTAGGCTGAGCTCAAGGTGAAAAGACATAATAGCTTTTCTGATTACCCAGACTACAAGTAATTACCCTAGCCCCAATTTATCTTTTATCAATTTTTGTATCTTTCTTGTAAATAGCTATATATGTCCATGTTTCTCCCCTAGCTAGATGGTAAGCTTTTTGAGGGTAGAATGCATTTTATTTTTTGTTTTTCAGAATCCCTAGCACCTAGCCCAGGGCCTGGAACATAGCACTTAATACATGTTTGTTGATTGGTATGGCTTTTTTGTGAATATATTATTTTTACAGTTAATTGCAGCAAAACAATATAGCACACCAAGACTCTGTTTTCCCATGCAGATTTCTTAAATCACCTACAATCTCAAAAAAAGTAAGTTTAACACTTCACATGTATGTTTAGACTTTGGTGCTTTAAAAGGGCTAAATATCAAATGTCAAGCATGCCTTTTATTCCCAATATATGTGTGATTCCCACAGATTAAAGAATATTGTCACCAAAATGTAGAAGCTTAAAAGATTAACCATATGGTGAAAACTTATTTATTTCATTTCTATTCCCATAAAGTCAAAAGAACATGAGGAGAGTCAACAGCATGCTGGGCAAAGTCCTTTGACAAATTTATGGGAAGAAATGTGTAAATTACATAAAATGGGGATCTTTTAATTTGGGTCGTTGGAGAGAATATCCGTGTAAATGACATCATAGGTCTAGTGAAGAATTGGAATTTTACAGTAACATAACAACAATGACTTTTATAAGCTCACTCTGGTGTTCAGCTTGATTGAAATAAAAACAACAAACAAAAAACCCCTAGTATTTCCAAAGAAATGCTAGGGACCAAATCTCCGAGAGACAACATAAATGTAGCTTAAGCAATTATAGCAACTGATATTTACATAGCACTTTAAAGTTTTGTTATTTTTTTTTTAAGAAATGAAATACATGGTCTTTATTTTCAAAAAGTTTCCATGGGTTTTGGGTTTTTTTTTTTTTAGAGGAGGGAAGGCAGGGCAATTGGGGTTAAGTAACTTGCCCAAGGTCACATGGCTAGTTTTTGTGTTAAATGTCTGAGGTCGAATTTGAACTCAGATCCTCCTGACTCCAGGGCCGGTGCTCTATTCATGAGCCACCTATCTGCCCCCTAGTACTTTAAAGTTTGAGAATAACATTACATATGTAAGTTGGTTTCTTGGGATCTGATTCTTTCAGGACCAGACCTATTTAACACCTCCCTTCACCCCAGGATTCTCTTGTTTTCTGAAGAGGTATTCTCTATCTTTTGCTATCAGTCCAAGCCTCCCATTGACTATCTTCCTCTATTTTGGGGGTCCAGTGTGTAGAAGCCCAGTTCCATTTAAATACTTGACATCAGATTAGCTCTTACAAAAGGACAGTAATTTCAAAGATATAGTAAGAAAAAACAGACAAACTTTCCCCCCAACACTTCATGGGCATAATTCTCAACCCCATGCCCATCCCCACCCCACAACATATGACATTGGTTTTTGGAGGGAGGAGTAGGAATTGAACTCACAACTCATATCTGTTGCTACAATAATATTAGTCCTATCAAATTTAGATCCCAAAACCAAAGTGGTGGCTTCTCACGGACCAGAGTCTGAGACCTAGTCTTCTCAGGTAACTCCTGGCCCAGATTCCCAGACTGTGTGAATCCCCATGGCTTCTGCTTCCAGATTCCATAGGAGCCTCTACCCATTTCACCTAGAACAAGGCCAGAAGCAGCCCTCCAGGCCCTTCCCCCTAACCTGATGGTCTCACATAAGTATGAAAGTGAAGGAGTCACTTTCATCCTTAGTCAAGAATGTGACAAAGGCGACAAAGGCTTTAACCATTGCTATTCGTTCGTTTGTTTGTTTTTTTTAAGACTTTTTAAAAGGCTGTTTTAAATACTGATGTTCTGGCTTCACAGTCAATGGAAATGACTATTCCTAACTACTCTTCAGGCTGATATAAAGTGTCCATGCTTATTCCTGTCTCCTGGATACAATCCTCTAGCATATTCCATGTTAGTGATGCTATCTTAGATGGTCCAGATATGTGCCACACTCCCCATTACACAAAAATCATGTGCTTTGAGTCTTAGGTCAAGACTGGAAAGTAGGTAATGCAGTGATTATAATCCTCATTTGACATCTAGGGAAATTGAGGCTCAGAGATGTTAAATGTCACCCAACTAATAAAAAAGAGGTGATTTTTATGTGTCTAGGTTCACCACTCTATTCACTATACAACTGTCTCTAATGGAAAGTGTAGCAGCTAGCTTGAATATTGTTATGAACTTGTAGACTGAACTGCAAATTGGTGAATACTGTTAAAGTGGGACAGAGAGATTCTTATTTTATTGGGGGGATACAGGAATATGCTTTGATACCATGAAAAGCCACATGATAGACTTTTTTAATCCATAAAGATGTCACATCTGATTTAACCTTGGTTGCCAGTGAAATCTATTTCCAAAAAAAGATGGAATTTGTTATATTACTAAAGAAAAACCTTGATATATTTTGACTCCTGCTCAGATTGTACTCTTACTCAATACCAACAAAGCTAATTAAGCTACTTACAGGGTCTAATCTTTCAGATGGGCTTACTGAAGTTGAAGAGAGACTATTTTTGAACCCTTTTTTAAAAAGCCAGTGCTCTGTGTCTGAAGCTAGCCTGCTCTCCTGGATGAATCACAACCAGAAACAAATAGATAGACTATAAAGAGCGATCTTTTTAAAAGGTGAAAGTTTAGTTTTAGAGTTGTATCTGATACAGTTCTCAGTGAATCCCAATTAGCAGTCATATGCAGATTTCAATATATTTTATAATAGAAAACAGAAATATATGAGGCTTGAGAAGGTCAGGCATTTCACAACAATTTCCACATAAGTAATGACTGCTTAAATGCAAAAATGACCACATTCCGAGTTATTTTAGTGACTTTGCTGAAGAAAAAAGTAGGCCCTTTGTTTCAAGCCTGACAAATTTTTTTTTCCTGGTTTGCTGAAATTTGATGTAAGTTGATCTCAGTGAAATGAAAAAATGTTTCACTTGTTGTGGGAAACAAGGCATATGGTCACTTGACTCCTCTTGGCAACATTCCTGATATGAGGGGGTCACGGTCTACGTATCTAGGCACGGGCAGTGCTCTCTTAGTAGTCAAACCAGACAGCCACAACCATGTGAATCAGGAATCTATTTTAGGTACGGGATATTTCCAGCTGTTCCATTTGTTGAGCTAATGATTATTCTCATATAAACAATGAAATTACCATAAGGGAAGAATTATATTGCTGTATTTAGCTAAAGCATATGTCCATATTTTAAAAAGTTTCCTCCTCCATAAAGCTTCCCCTGATCTCTCATCTCAGCTGGAGGTGATTTATATACATCAAGGAGTTTAAAATTTAGTAGAAGAAGATGATAAACCCGCAAACATATATATGTATATGTGTATATATATATATGCATATATATATATAATATATATAATACTAATCAGCATACTGCAAATGTGGGAGGAAAAATGGAGTACTTTAAGATCCAAAGCGGGGGAGGATTTACTTCCAGGTGTGAGAGCATCAAGGGAGGAGGTCATAAGTGAGCTTGGTCTTGAAGGGAGGATGGTAGAAGCAGCTGGTGGAATAGTAATTAGATAGAATGCTAGGTTTCAAGGCAATAAGAACTGAGTTTGAACACTACATCAGATGATTGCTAGTTGTGTAGCCCTGGGTGAGTCAATTAGTCTATCCCAACTTCAGTAAATATAAAATGGTTTAATAGCACTTACATCACAAAGTTGTTGTGAAGATCAAAGGAGCATATATGTAAAGAGCCTTGCAAATCTTAAATTGCTATATAGATATTAGTTATTATGGCATGTTAGCAGGGAGAAATGTGGCGATAGTATTTCTGGCTTAGGTAATAGCCGCATAAGGAAGAACATGAAGGTGGGAAAGTACAGGGTACATTTGAGAAAGAGTGAGAAGTAGTTCACTTTGGTTGAAGTATAGCGTAAGTAAAAGAAATAAAGATAAAAAAAAGGTAGATTGAAATGATATTATGGTAGCCTCTCAATATTAGACTAAGGTTAGTTTTTATTTGGTAGGTGAATGGAGCAGGGGGCAAGGTTTTATTAATCATTTAATCTGTGTCAAACACTATACTGAGAGCTTTACAGATATCATCTTGCCTGATAACAAACAATTGTATCTTATTTGATAAAAACTATGAAAGGTTATTAAGCAGTAGAATGATATGTTAATATCCATCCTTCAGGAAGACTAATCTGGAATTTATTTGGAAATTGAATTTAAAAAGAACTAGGGCAGAAAAAAAGCAAGGAATCAGGTAAATGATAATATGTTAGGAAAACATCATTAGATGAAATAAAAGAAGCAAAATGAAATGAAGGGGAAAAATAGAAGGAGCGAATAATATTGTGCTCTTGAATTTGCCTTTATAAGTCATGAATATAATGCTGAATTAAAATAGAACTCCCATATAGTTGAATTTAAGCTGATATTTAAAAGAGGTGAAATATAAACACATTTTATTTTAAATGAATGATTTAACCTAGATAACTTGTGAGGACCAGTCTCTCTTAGAGGCTGTGTGGTGAAGTATGATATTGGGCAACTCACTTAAATGCTTTGAACCTTAACACGTAGTATTGCACTTTATAAACATTAAAGGGCTATGTCAGTGTGAACTATGTTAATTAAGTGTCAGCTGTTACTTCACTCTAAAATACCAAGATTCTCTGATTTGAAGCCTAAGATTGGGAGGCAGAATCCGGCTTTGAATCTTGGCTCTGCTGCTTATGACCTGTGTGATCTTGCACAAGTCACATCACTGCTCTGGGTCTTAGTTTTCCTATATGTAAATGAGGGGATTGGACTATATCAGTAATTCCTCTTTGGTAACTCATGCTTATAGTACTGTTGTGCTTCATACTTTTTCTTCATCTCTTATGTGAAAATTATAGTTCTTTATACTGTGAATATTCTTTATAAAACCTCCAAAATAGTAAATGACCTTAGGCCAGGCTGGCCACTTCTGCTCCCTCTTTAGTAGTTAACATCTACACAGTCATTTAGGATTTGCAAAGTGCTTTAAAAATCCATTATTTTACTTGATTCTTCCAACAATCTTGCAAGGTAAATGTTCCAATTGTCCTCATGTTATAGATGAAGAAGCTGAGACTTAGAGATACTAAATGACATACTCAGAGTCATACAGTTATGACCTGTGTCTGAAACAGAATTTCTGACTCCAAGACTATCACTCAGTTCCATTACACCAAACTGCCAGTCCTTATCCACTCCAGGTGGATCCAGATACATGGTTCACATTTAGTGGTTCACAAATTGCTCTTTACCCTCCCCTTCCCATGGCAGAAGAAGTTTGCATTCATTCTGTAATGGTACCTTATAATTAAATAATGGTAAAGAGTTACTGAATTATGTTACTTACTATTCCTTTGTGACAACAAAAAATGATTTTTTGAGACAGCATGGGTTTTTTTTTCCTGTAGCTATTTGTCACGATCATGTATCCAACAATTTTTTTTTTGAGTTTGTGCATGAATCGCATCAAACCCAGATCACTTCTGACTTGGTACAACATGTTCTTGTAGTTTCTCAACCTGCTATCAAACTGTTTCCAAACCACTGAAAGGGTTCAACATTTGGGCAAAAACTGATTACCAGTGATGGTCAGATGCATGGACATACCTTCATTTGTATTCTCTACAGTGTACTAGAGTAATTCCTTTAAAAAAAAAACACAACCTCTGTAATCATATGTCATCATTTGTGCAATCGCATGATCAACATGTAAAAAATTCTTATTTGAATTTGTTCTCTACTTTTGTTGCTATTTTTCTATCTGGTGATCTTTCACATGAACTGATTGGCAATACTGGTTGGTAATTCAGTAGAACTTACATAGGAGTATAACTGATGCACCAGTGGTAGAAGAGAAGAAAGTCACATCTGAAGAGATCCTTTCCTTCCAAAGGTTATTTTATATATTAACATTGTTAAAAATGAAGCCACGTGTGCAATTGAATTTTAACTATATTTATCATTTAAGGCAACAATTGTCATTAGTCAGTAGAAAATTAATTCCCATCTCTCAACAGGAGAGCTTGTAAAATTCTTCCACTATTTCCCACCATATATTTGTATGAGCAAGCACTTTCATTTTATTCTTATAAATTAAAACAACAGCAGCAAAGAGAAATAAACTCCATGTGGGACCATATTTAAGATTGTATTTGGTGCTGAAACAAATTTTGCAAACTTTTGTTTAAATAAAAATGTTCAGTATTGATATTGTTTATAAGTAATTAAATGCAATGTTAAACATAGTCCAAGTTGTAACTTGTTTCATTAAAATATTATTTGTATTC
>CM053587.1:139986512-140001180 GCA_028646515.1 Pseudochirops corinnae | reverse complement strand
TAGTTGTAAAAAAATTATCCTTCATAATATACCTAAATGGAATTTAAGTAACATTTTCTTTATTTAGAATCCATACATGTACATAGAAAGAGATGTATATTAAGCAAGGTGTAATCATTGAGATCATTATCATTATCCTGGTATAATAAATTTTACCAGTTATTTGCACATTATTATAAATACAATTGATTTAATACAGATATGTGATATATACCTGTATGCTTGTCTTTTTAATCATTTATTCCAAAAGAGAATAATGGAATGGACTGATGTTACCAGAATGTGGCAAAATAAGGATATTATTGCTCTTGCACTATAAGCATAGTTAAGAAAACTTTAAGAGCGTATGGAGAGAGGAAGAGACAGAGAGAGGAGAAGAAGAAAGAAAAAAGGAGAGAGAGAGAGAGAGAGAGAGAGGGAGAGAGAGAAGCAAAAAACAAATGACAGATGGATGGAAAGACAGAAATAGTGACAGAGAGAATGAGAAGAGACAGGGACTAATGAATGAAAAAATTCAAACTCAGAATAAAATGTATTACCCTATCATATGGAGAAATCTCCCCAATTGCTAATCTGTCTCTCTCTCTTTTTTTTCTTGCTCTCTTTCTCCTCCTATCTCCTACCTGTCTTTCTCCCATCTCTCCTCCTTCAAGCTCTTATCTCTGTGTCTCTGCTTTAGGATGAGGTAAAGGAGTAAAGATAGTAGGGTGGAACCATCAATTTTAGTAAAAAGAATTGATAATTTAATTTAAAACAAAACAAAATTATATGTGGATTTTTTTTTCAAATAAGGGAACAACCAAACTTGCCTCACTATCACAAATGTACATACTGTGAGGATTTGCTTTCAGTTTTTCATGTGCAAAATATTGTAGGCAACATTAGTAACTACACATTATTCTGAATATATATAATGACACAAACTTTTTTTTTAAGTCTTCATAGGATAGAGTTCAAAATACTAGCTGAAGCTTAATTTTTACTGAATTTTATTTTTCAGTTAATATCATATGTCCATTAGTTCAATTGTATGTTATTAATCTAGTTTTCAAATTATGTGCACATATATGTGCACTTGCACTACCTAACATAGGTATTTTGATTTTCTGCCATTTTAAGAATTATTTTTAAAACATCGCAATATACAACGACCCAACACAGCAGCATTCTGAAAAATGATGTCACTAAATTCAGCCTCCTTTCTGCCTTCCTCATCTCCCCATTAGGAAAAAAAAAAGTCCACAGCTGTCATTATTGCTACAATAATGGAACATACACTGCTATGTACTCTATATTTCAACTTTAAAACAATGAATACAAAAGTTTTCACTTAATACTAAATATTACATTCAAAAAAAGTTATTGAGGTTCTAAGTATTTGTTTTGAAGATTTTTAATTGTATGAAAAGAAATATTAAAATTTCAGCTTTCTGAATGTTTGGGAGTTAGAAATAAAATCTTTTAGCAAAGATGTCTCTCTTTTGAAGTAATAGTGTTATTCCTTGACATTAAATTGAGAATAAATAAAATAATTGCAAATTAAACTGTAAAAAACAATTCAACAAACTGTTAAGGCTGGTGTACATATCTCACAATTCCTAGAAAGTAAAAATAAAAAGCAAATACATAGCCTCCATTACTTCACTGTTAAATGAAGGCTACTAGTTATTAAAAGTAGGCTACTACTAGTGATCAGGCAGGGGGTGGGGGGAAGATGATGGAGCCAATGCCAAGAAAAAGGGGGGAAGCTTTTCCTTTTCTCCTCAAAGGGCTTTGGGCCTAATTATTTTTAAGTATAATCCAACCAACATCTTCTCATGCTTAGCTGCACTGAGTGACACTATTTGTGATGCCCAGTCTGCTGAAACTGAGCAGGTTGCTGTCAGTTTAAAAATGACTATAATAAAAGTGACCACGAAGATGGATCTTGTGATTTTGCGTTTCTAATCAGTCATCTGTGAAGAACACTTTTGCTTTGATTCAGCAGACTGGTGACAGCCATGATTGATAGTGCACGAGGATAGAAAAAGGTTATTAACTGTCTTCCTATTAAACTCAATGTATTACCCCTCTAGGTGCATCTCCTACTGTAAGTTAAAGCACTTACTCAGGTAAGGTCAAAAATGAGCTCTATAAACATAGTGTCTGTCCTACCGAAAATGAACAAGGAACTCATGGTACATTTTTATTTTATTTAGCATAAACCTCATTTAAATTCTATTAGCCTAAAAATTGGAGTACCCCTTTTATAAATGGTGCCCACAGGGAAATATTTTGTCTACAACATTATAGGTGTACGTACCTTTAAATGTAAAGATTTGTGGATATAGTGATATCCATACATATTGGACATTTCCAGTTATGGGCATTTGACTTGTATATGTGAAAAGAAACCAAATGACTGCATTATCTATGGAGTAAACACTTTTGGGGAAGCTAGACAAAAATTATAGATTTACATATTTGATATAATATCGGTAAGATTTCTATGGAAATATAGGATCTACATTAATTGTCCATAGTCCATAAATGATTTTAAAATCTTTTAAAGTTGATAATTAAAGAAAACAGATTGTCATCAATTTATAATTTTATGTATTGAGAATTCTAGTTATTTATAGTCTTCCTTTTTTGACAAAATTTGTTCTATGATAATTTTAAAACTCGGAACAATGTATAATATAAACACAATTTTAATTGCACTACATTTTGCACATTTTAAACTGGATAATAAGATATTTTGGATCCTATGATATTTATGTATTTCTAATTTTCTTTTACATATAATTACTGGAAGGGGGAGAGGTTGACTATTAAATTAGATAATAAGGTTGTATTAAATGTTTATATGCTCATTTTTACTCTCTGAAGCTACAATCTACTCAGAAGATTTCTATACACTGTTCCAATATCTTTTTCCAAACAGTTTAGATTTATAGGTTTGTGTCTTAGGAGATAACAGTGAATTTCTGCATTTCCATTTAAATCCATAGCACTGTTTTTCTTAGATTTCACACTGCAAATATTCAATACATGTCAAATGTTATATGAATTAGCAAAATGCATTTTTAAATGTCAGTCTGTGAGCATCAGGTTAACACTTTAAACTAAGTCAACCAAAAGTTCAATTCTCTACATCCAGTTGTTTGTAATGGAGCAACTGGACAGCAAGATGTTATAATTGCTTACCTGGTCACTACATATAGAAAATATGTCCAAAACTTTATCATACTATCCCAAGACCATTTTCCTGGGGGGAAAACATACTTCCCAAACTCCTTTCCTTTTCTGTAAAATTCTTGGTAATGTCTCTAAATTTGTTTTTTAATCACATTTTAAATAAACATTAAATATTTTCTTGATGAAAATATGTTTAAAATGAAGGAATGAAGTTCAAAGTTTAGTTTGTCTATTGGCATTATTTCATTATCTTATCAATGATTTTTATTACATTTCATAACACAAACGTGGCTGCTAGAGTATTGACTACTTGGATACCATTTTTTTTTTTAATTATCACCAAGGCTACATGTTTTCACGTTTCCTAGTACTTTGTGACCCTATTATACCTAAGAATGAGTGTTTCTCACAAGATATGTTCAAACAACTTTCATAAATATATTCAAATGATTAAATTTTCTTAGGTACATGCTTTAGAATACTCACAATTTCCTTGATGAATTTGTTTTTATTGTTAACTGAAAACTGTTATAACCCTGTGAAACTTTACAACTGGCATACTTGCTCTCTGCCAGCTGAGAAGTCATACAGGGTAGGAGAGTAGCTACTTCAGTGGGAGAGAGGAGAACAAGAACAGGACTAGCTATGTCTGTTCTTAAACAGCTATCTGTAAAATGCAGAAGTATTTTATTTTGTTTTTTGATGGGATTGTAACAACATTATAAGGATTAACATGTTGCATGAGAATTTGGAGAGATCTTTTATTAGGTCAAATAAGCTGGGGCCTATTTACTGGAGTCTCCAGTGCCTTTTAGCCCTTGCTTCTAAATCCAAAGGGGGAAAAAAAACCATTCTGATATTTTACATAGCAATAAACTTTCTGTTTTCAACTGTGGAAGAAAAATTGATTTCTTTCCCTAAATATTTTTCTTCAAGAATAAAAATTCAGAGTAGGCCCAGACCCATGAAGGTGGAAAAGTGGGCTTACACAGTCTCTTTCCTTCAGACAGCAAAAGCTTTGGACACATATTACAGAGCTATACAGGAGATCATTTGGAACATCAGTCATTTAGATGGAGGTCATTTCCATCTCAAGTTATCTGATTATGAGTCTATATATCCATGACTAAAGTTAATGATGGGCCATTTTTGCAAAACCAAATGGGAGCAGATATAGTAGAAGTTACACTATCAAAACACACCTTCAGCCTTTCTTGCATGTAAAACGTAAAACACACACACACACACATACACACACCAAACACCAATGACAAATTAATTCTGGACCAACATTGGGGAAAACAATGGGTTACTTTTTTGTTTGGCTTTTGTGCAAGCTACTTAACTCCAATTCTAGTTTCACTACTTGATTTCATCTACCAATAGAGGAGAAATCACTTGAGTTCACAACTTGTCCTTGCAAACTTTTATTTGCAACTTTGGTGCGTTTTTTCTGTTCCACTCCCAGCACTGTCTTACTCCTTTTCCTTTTCTGAAAAGCCTGCCCCAGGGTGACAGGATGAGTTGCCTGGTATAAGTGTGTGGAGCAAGTGAGAAAAGAGTAACAACTATTGTCCCTCTTAAGAGTACCTGAGCGCAGTGGCGGCGGCCGCCTCTACAACCCATCCCCATCCCAGCCTCCAGTGCTGCTTCTGTCAGGCTCACCGGTGATTTGATAGGCTTGTCGGGTTGCCATGGTGTTGACTTCTTGCCTCTGAGGAGCTGCCCAATGACTGTGGGTCTGGGATTAAAGCGGGAAGAGGCAGCCGCCACAGCTGTTTCGGCTGCAGTAGTAGCTGAAACAAGAGGGAGGAGGAGGAAGGGGAGGTGGAGGAGGAAGGCAGCTAGCAGGCAGAATCAGGCGCTATACACAGCCAGGGCAACCGGGAGGGGAAGATAGTGTGAAGGGGTAGAAAAAGGAAGGGTGAATGGTAGACGCAGTTCAGCAGGAAAAGTGAAGTGATGAATTCCAGAATAGACGGGTCAGGGTTCATTTCTTAGAAATCTTCCAGGGTTAGTATTGTTCACACCCAAGAAATCATCAAGAGATATAGTGGCGGTACTGAAGGGTGTAGGAAGTAAGAGGAGAGTGATAGTAGAGAAAAATAAATAAATCATAACAAATAATACAATCCCCCCCCCCCCCACACACACACAGCCCAAATTGGCGAGTAAGTTACCTGACATATCAAGAGGCGCTAGAGACTGAAAGAAACTTCAATTTAGACAATCCAAGTTGTTCGAGATGGGACTGCGGGGAGGGTATGCTTTTGTACAGTAACAAAGTGAAGGAAATAGTTGTACTATGTAAAAGCTCCAGTGGTGATGAGGCAAAGGCAGGGAGTGGTGGGGCTATATAGAGCCCCAAATGTAAATTGTAAACTGGGAAAGGAAACGGAGAAAATCCTGCTAAGGACAAGTTTAGAAGAGTAGAAAAGGGAAAGTGTTTGTTTGTTTTTAAGAATAGAGATAAATCCCCAAAGTTCCCAAATTCCTTGGAATGAAGGATAGGGGTGTGGGGAGGTAGAGACGAGGAAGGAGGAAAAGGGCGCGTTCTGATGTAGAGCTCGTCTAGAATGTCAGAAGAAAGTGACAGATTAGCTCGGAAAATTAAGAAGACCCCGGTTCCAAATAAATTGGTAACAGAAGGGGAAAGTGAGAAGAGCATGGAGAAAAACTGTCAGCAAAAGTAAATCAACAGAGACACAGAAAATCAGAAAAAGAAGGGGGGAAGATTCCAAATCAAAGCGAAGAAGTGGAGAAACTAAGTATTAGTTAGAGAAAGAATAACCAAAATAAGAAAGCGAATGAGAGAAAAGCGAGGTATGGGGTGCTGGGTTGACGGGGGGGGGTATGTGGAGGACCTAAGGGAGTGGATGAAGTAAATGGCAGTCAACTGGAAGAAGCGAGAGTGAAGGAGGAACAACTAGGTGGGAGGGAAAAGGGTAGAAGAGACAGAGGGAGGAGACAGAAGGAATGAAGAAGAGAGCTCGAGACAAGGTGCTGCGGTCAGTGCTGGGTCTGAGGGTGAGGCAGGATTTCTATAGCTCCGAGAGAGCTCATCGACCAGCCTGCTGGAGTCACTATTCAATCCGAGTCCCAAACACACGCCTCACTAACTACTTTACAGCCACTTTCATTGATTTTCTTTATCAAATAAACATAATACCCGTTACAGCAACACTTCCTCTTCGTGCAGGCAGAATGTCAGAAACTCTGATTGCTGCGTTTCTTCGGATTGCGGTTTTCCCCTCTAAACAAATTGTGTCTTTTCATACAAATGATCAAATATATGATTACTAATGGAACTTGGGGAGAATACCCCCCCCTTCCCTCGTTAATTTGGAAAGTATCTTGTGAGGTAAGACAAGTAGATAGGGAAGTTAAGGTTTTCAGACACCCTGAGGTCCAGACACAAATCTGTACTTGATAGTGGTCTCTCTCATTTACATATTTATTTTTGCTAATAAGTAAGTAACTCATTTTAGTGAGGAAAGCTGGTAAAGAAGTTGATTCTGTTATACCTGCAGGGAAATTAAAACAACCCCAACATCCATACCTAAACTACTCCCCTACGTGCTTTAAAACAAAAAAAAACAACACAGATGCAAAAATATACGTATACTTTTTACAAAAGTATTTTCGAAAAAGTAATTCCCTTCAAAAGCTGCCTCTGAACCAAGTTCTTCCTTCTATGTCAAAGGGCTGCTGAATTATTCATTATTGTAATTACTATCATCATTGTCATTACCCCTTTCCATGTGGAAATAATTTTATTATCGTAATTTGATATCTGAAGAATTTCCTGTTAGTCGTTTGATAATCATTTTTTTCTGCTGAAAAGAAAAGTTTTGTTTATAAATGAGATAGAGAAATGTTTTAAATGCTTTGATGTTTGCTATAGATTTCCGTTTATCTAATCGATCGGAATGCCAATAAATCGATTAAAGGTTTAGTGTTTTACAAACAACCATTTTGGGCTTTTTGATTTTACGTTCAGAATGATTTTAATAAAGCTAATGCTTTCCTTCAGCATCCTCCCTAAAGAAAGCTATTATTTCACTCATTTTATTATTTTGAATTGTGACTTAAAATGCTTCAAACAGCAAAATAAATACAAATACAAGCAATGGCTGGATCTCTTTAAATTTCATTTTCTCTCTCCTCAAAGTATTTAAGCAAAGCCCTTTAAAACCTGGTGAATTATATGTGATCTTACAGTGATTGCAGAATATTAAATTAAACTTAGATAAATCCGCATTGAAGGAGGCAGTACCCAATCCTGAATTTATTTCCCATTTTCTATAACAGCATCACTGCACTCCTCTCTTTGCAATGACAATGTGCCAAATCTAGGCATTTTGAAAACATTTTCCATATGCTTTAACTGGAGACTGATAGACAAAGAAGAAAAGGCGATGATCTTTTTGCTCTTGAGGTATATGTTTCCTTTAACTTTTTTTTTTCTCTCTTAAGCTTTCACTGATTGTTATTTTAAGGCAGAAGTTTGAAAATCATTACAGTTAACCTCTTTTCCCCCTTCCACTTTTTTCTTTTCTTTCTTTCTTTTTTCTTCCCCCCCCCCCCCCCTTTGGTCTCGGTGTAATCAATTCCTGAACTGGAGTTTCAGTTACGATTTAATGCAGAGCTATCATTTCTATACTTTTGCTTACAACGTTTTTTCCCCTAAAAGCTTTGATTCATTTAGGTTTTGCTTGCTGCTTTTTTTTTGTAATTAAAGATGGTTTTAATTATACATTTTGTAAGTTAGATCAGATGTGCTGTTTGTTTGCTGCAGGTTTTTTATCGGTGCTTCTAATTTATATTTAGGTTTTACGAAGCAAAAGAGGTGATGGATTTTATTTAACCATAAATTCTGCACGTTTGCTTTGGAAACTTGGATGTTTGAAGGAATATAACTTTTTTTTTCTCATTTTATGCCAATCGTACCTAGCTGAGGGAGTTTAGCACTATTGTCTAATAGAATAAGGATTCTAGTCTCAGTGAAGAAAGATTGATGGATTTTGGTTAAAAAGAATTCACAACTTAGTTGTCTATACAATGAAATTTCTTTCTTTCTTTCTTTCTTTCTTTCTTTCTTTCTTTCTTTCTTTCTTTCTCTTTCTTTCTTTCTTTCTTCCTTCCTTCCTTTCTATTTTTATCACTTTCATTCTCTCATAAGATTCTTTCCTGGACAGAAGGTAAAATCCCAATTGTATACTCATGCTGAAAATAGACTACAGCGTGTGCCTGAGTGTCTATGTCTCTGTGTGTTTTTGAGGGGAGTGGGGAGGGGGGGAATCGGTTGTTTTCCCTAATTTGCATAAGAGCTGTTGAACTGACTGTGAAGTTAGTGAACTGCTATTGTTTGGCTCTAAATCCTGACTGATTTTGTTTATAAACACCAGGGTGGTTGCTGTGTGGGGAGGGAGGTCAGAGTACTGTCAAAGCGCTGACCTCTGAAAGGCCAGAGGGCTTCTGACTTTGTTCATCCTCTCTCTCTCTCTCTCTCTCTCTCTCTCTTTCTCTCTCTCTCTCTCTCTCTTTCTCTCTTCCTCCTTTCCTTCATCCTCCGCTATCTCCGCTCCCTGCCTTTACCCACTGTCTCTACTTTTGCCTTTCCAACCAAGGCCAGAAGCATAGGTTCAGGGTATCTAATCCCAAAGACATGTCAAGGAAGGAGCTTAAAGAGGGCTTCTGGGATTGCAAAAGAAAAGACAGAAGCCAGCTGAGACCTGGAAGGTTTCACACCCTCCATTCTCCCTCCTCACTGTGCCCTTTATTATATGTCACATATATGCATATGTCTGTATATTATATACATAGATACATACATTTGAATGTCTGGATATGGGTCTTTGTAGAAAGAGAGCCAAGGGAAGACTGGGAGGGGGATGGAAGCGAGGAGATTTGAGAAAGAGGTGAAGGGAGGGAGCCAATCAGGAGCTGAACTATTCAACATGCAAAATATGTTGTCAAGATGCTTTTATCTTTTGAACTTAATTTTGATAAAAAATCACTTGATTATTGGTGCATCTTCACAAACTAAACGGCGTCCGCCGGTATGTTATGGAGACTTTTAAATATCAGTATTTGTTTTTCGTTCTTCTTGCAGAAACATAATTTTCTTATTTTAATGTGATTAGACTTTTAATTTTTTGGCCAGTCCTGAATTTTGTTGATGTTCGTACTGGATGTAAGTACGTGATACCTTCAGAAATAAACCATACGCTCTTAGCTTGTGTCAACTTCTCAAAAAAAAAAAAAAAGGTACAGAGATTGCTATCAGGTTTTAGTATGTTTTGAAAAGAAGTTGCTGAGTTAAACAAAAATGTTAGTTAATACACTGCCTTTGTCAAATAGCCCCCGGGAGGAGAAGACACAACAAAAAGCGGGAAGGAGGAGGGAGTTGAGGATCTGAAAGTGTCTGTTGCTCAGATAAAGGGTTTCTAACATTGAAATCTTGTAATACCTCGTTTCAAACTGAGCTCATCTATAGACTTAGGGAGCGCAGTCAAAAGACAGGGACCCTCTTTCCCTTGGGCTGGGACTGGCAGGGAGAGGGTGGGAGGTGGGGAAGAGGGAAGTGGAACGTTTATTAGTAAATTGATGAGGTGGGGGTGGGGAATAGTGGGAGGGAGAGAGAACGACTATAATTATACCTATTCTAATGCCCTGAGTGTCCGCACAGGAGATTTGGGAAATAAAACATGCCTCAGAAAGCGTCTGGATATAGAAATTATATTGGTCTTACTGTTAATTTCTTCTTGGACCACAACCCTCAGACCTACCACTCTGGTCTCCTCCTCGCTGTCCCCACTTCGCGATCCTTCACCCGGTCAGAAGGAGTTTGTTGGGGGCTTGGATGGGCGGGGGGGGGGGGTGAGGGAGGTGAGGGTCGTTGGGGAGGTCGTGTGGGAGGGAAGAATCAGCCTGTTTCACTTTGAAATGAAAACTATCAAAGCTTTGTGGTGGCAGCGGAGGGCTTGAAATCTTTTTTTCTTTTTTCTTTTTCTTCTTTTTTTTTTTTTTTTTTTTTTTTTTTATCCCAAAGAGGATAGCTAAGTGAAGAGAAGTTTAGGGATGACCCGGAGTGATGGGGTAGGGCGAGGGGAGGGGAGAAGGGTGAAAAGGAGCTGGTAGGCAAAGGTTGGTGAAAGCGGTGTCCGTAGAGACAGGAGAGCAGCAGCTGGGGTCTTTCCCTGAGCTCAGTGCAAGGAAAGGGGGGAGAGGGAAGGGGAGGCTAGGAAGCCTTGCAGCCGGGTCGAGCCGCTGGGGATCCCGCCTGCATCAGCAGTATAGCCCGCGGGGTCTGCTCACTGCTCTTGAGCTTCTTCCTTCCCCCCTACCAGCTCCACGCTCCTCCACTCTTATCTCATCCATCCCACAAACCTGCTGCTGCTTCTTGAATTTAACCTTCTTCGATTTTCCTAGCTACGTGGCGGTCTCCGCGTTGCTTCGAAACTGTTAACATCCCGTATTCTCTACCCCCTACCCCCAATCTCCCATCACCCAGCTACTATTCTTAGGAAAGGAGAGAAAGAGGAGAAAAGAGAGACGATGTAAAACGTTAGGAGAGACAGTGAACAGTAGCAGAAGAAAAGATTGAAAATGTGAACTCTCCTCTCACAAATCCTGCCCTCTCCTCCCCTTTGTTCGCTTGGCTGTAATTCAAGAACCCTAAAAGCTTTTATTCTTCCAAGAAGAAATGAAGGAAAATTGACAACCAAAAAAAAATGACCGATATTATGTTTTGGCATTAATGACATTAATGTTATTGACGATATTGGGGGAGAGCAATAGAACTTTAGAACTAAATTGTCTTCGTTTTCCTATTACAGCGGAAGAAAAAAAAATGCCACTCTTCACCTGAGTTTGAAATAGACATATTGTTCTCAGGTGTTTCCTTCATCATATGCATTCTGAAGTCGGAAGTCTCAGGAAATTATTTTTCTGTAATTGAACTAGGATACTTTACTTCTCTCCCTCTCAGTCCTTGTTCTTTCTCCCTAATTTGAACCTGAAAATTCCCTTCTTAATTTTCTCTCAAGCTTGTTAAATGCTTCAGATACCTATACATGAATGCATTTAAGTTCGTATGTGTGGGAGTGTATATAGGTATTAGAGTGCTTTCTTCTTTGGAATGTAAGAATGTCAAGACTAGTGCTATAGTAGTCCCCTTTTTGGTATACGTTGTAGATGATTTTCATTTTAGGGATGACCTATTAGGTCATCCTTTGCATATTGATGACATACTATCATGTTAAGGTAAGGTTGTAAACAAAGTTATCTCTTAAGAAGCCAAAAGTGTTACAGTCTCTGTGGTTTTCTTTGGACAGAAGTTTGAAATAGAATGGTTTCTTGGCATAAGTATATGATTTTCTTTCAGTAAAGATTTAGAACACCTAGTTTCCCACATATTGGTAAATTTTGCCCCCTTAGTGGTAACTTTATTTTTTCTTAATAAGGTCATATACATAGTAATTATTCCATCTACTCTATAACTTCCTCCCCCCCCCCCCCAATCTAACCTTAACAATATCCATTAAGCAAAGGAGATTTCTGACCCTGGCCTATTCCTGCCCTTGGGGGAAAAGGGGGTGGGGGAAGCATCCTTTTATTCTCCAGTTATTTCTGTACGTGTTTTTAATTCCTTTTGGCATCAGTTTCAGGCTTTGCAAATTGCTCCTACAGAATGGAAGGTTTAGGGCCCAGAAAAATGCATGTTTATATCTTCTGTGTTTCCAAGAGCTTGTGATAAACCTTTTTGTTGGTATTTGGTGGATTTGGTGCTTAAGGCCTAAGACAGGGTTTTGACGCATATCCTAGGAATCCTGAACTTCAAAGGCATGTCATCTCCAAAGGAGGTTATGGTTCACCTGCCCAGATTCCTTGACATTGTGAATATCTCTTGTTTTTAACTCTTATTTGAGTTTTGTTTTCCTTGTGCTTTCACTAGAATTCCCATTTCTGAGACACTAAATATATGGATCATAGTTGTGTCCTATAGCATATTAAGATACCATTTGAATAGCTATGCATTTTGCAATTGATTCTATATATCATCAGTAAGATGGCATTTTATAATCATCAGTAGGGGGGTATTTAAAAGTATGTCTATTCCTAGTTTTTAGTTAATTATCTTTTAATGAAAGTGTCACTCATTCACATCTGTAGTATTGAGAAAAGATAATTAGATTTTCAAATGAGAATCATCCACCTTAAATTTTACACAAGAAAATACTTGGAGTATATTTCATTCTAATGAGATCTGTAGTGGGGTTTCAAAATTCACCATAATGTTCTTCAAGAAAGATAATTCTACAGACTCACAAGATGAAAGCATATTTATAAAAATAATTCCTGTTAAAGGTATTTTATTGGATTTATGTAAGTCAGAAACAATATTCAAAATATGACTTAGTTGCTTTCCTCTTTTTTAGCTGGTTCACTGGGAAGTTGGGTAATTTCTTCAGCTTAGCCTTAAAATCAGGAGTATACACGCGATATACACATGCACAAATAAAATACAAATCTATAATGAAAATATACATTATATGATATGCACACGTGTAACCACATGCAAATACATATGTCATAAATTTACATATATCTGCATATACATTCAAACACATGAGATATTAAACCTATTGTCTTAGCTTATTTTTCACTCATGGTTCATAGATCCAAGCTTCTCCTTGACTTCATAGTAAACAAGTCTTTAGTCCAGTAATAATTTTACTTTTTAAAAAATTCCTGCGTAGCTAAAAAGCAACGATTCTTTTATTTATTTATTTCTTTCATGGTTCTTTTTTCCCAAGCTCATATACTTTCTGTGTTACTAATGAAGTTTGCTGACTTTGTGTGTGTGCGCGTGTTTGTGTGTGTGTGTGTGTGTGTGTGTGTGTGTGTGTGTGTGTGTGTGTGTGTGCGCGCGCGTGTGCTCGCACCCATGGAGTTCCTTCTCAGCCTCCCTCTTCTTCAGGCTGGTTGCTCTGCCTCCCGATTTAGCCCCCTCGGAGTCCTAGAAGAAGCCACTACAGCAGCCTTAGCTCCTCTAAGTCCCGGGCTGCGCGTCATTTGCAGTCTGGAGAATGTTGATCACCTCACTAATTACACCACTCTCTCTCTTTCTCTCTCTCTATTCCCCCCCCCCCCTTCTCTCCCTCACCCCCCCCCTCTCTCCCCCTCTCCCTCTCTCTCCTCTCTCATTCCCAGAGTGCATATCGGGAATAGACACACAAAGACATGCGCACTCAACTTAATCAGCCATTTTTTTAAACAGGGCTAAAACGATAATAATTAGCAGAATAAAGACATATCGGATTTTCATTTCCTTTCCTCCTTTTCCCAACCCCTTCACAACCAAACAGCGAGACCGCGGTCGGCACATGCTTTAACTACTCCTGGACCCCCAAGGACCGCTCCATGCCCCCCACTTTTTGCTCCAGCATTTTTATTTTCACCCAATAAAGTTCGAGGATTATTTTTTTATTTTTTTATTTTTTTTTTCCTAAATGAACCCTCTCGTTTTACTTGGATGTGATCAGCTGTAAGTAAAATAAAAGCAAAACAAAAAAAAAAGGCGAAGATCGAATAGGAACTGCAGGGGAAATGGAAAGTAAGTTTTTTCTTTAACTTTTATTGAGTAGTTTGTGTTAAATTTAGGTCGAGTATCGATTATCTTTCCAGGCTGATCTTGCACAATCTTTGATATTTCGCTCCCTCTCTCTCCCTCTCCCTTCTCTCTCTCTCTCTCTCTCTCTCTCTCTCTCTCTCTCTCTCTCTCTCTCTCCCTCCCTCCCTCACATACATCCCCATATCCCGAGTATCTTTCTCCCCCCCCTTTTCTGTCTCTTTCCCCCTTTTTAGATACGAGACTTGCTCTGCTTTAGGACGAAGGGGAATTGGAAGGTTTATTTCCCCCTCTTTAAGGGGTGCTTTTTTCGGGCTTTAACTTTTGGATTAAGTGGTTGATACCATACGTTTTACATAGATTTTTCTTTCTTTCTTTCTCCCTCCTTCCTTTTTTACTTTGAGCCTTTTGCGTTTTAAAGGAGCTGGAAAGCTGTCAGAACAGAAGCTTTCCGGGGCTGTCAGAAGTCACCGCTCTCCGAAAAACTCCCCTGATACCCTCCTCCCCTTTTGCCCCCCTTTACGGGATGACCCTTCCTCCCAAATCTACCTCCAAAAGTTTGGAGATTTGTGGGTTTTGCATAGATTTCTTTCTCACCTCTTCTCCTGTTCCACCCCACCCCATTCAGCCTCTTTACTGTCCTCCTACCTAACACCCACCCACCCCCCAGGTCCTCGATGGGTGCTTATTCCACAGGGATGGTCGAGCCCTGGGGGTATGTGTGCTTTTGGAGGGGGGCATGTAGTGCTGAGGGGGGAGGAGGTTAGTGAGTGGTAGGAGTATATGCAGGTAAAGGGTCGGGCATCTGGAGCTTGGAGAGGAAAGAGAGAGTGTGTGTTTGTGTCCCCTTTG
>CM053587.1:139971512-139981512 GCA_028646515.1 Pseudochirops corinnae | reverse complement strand
AGTGTCAACCAGTCCAGCCACATTCTTTCATAATTTGTTTCTGATTAATAGACCAGAGTGAGTCTCATTCTATTCAGGCCTTTGCAGAGGGAAGGTCAGTTCTGTCACAGAAGAGAGTTCCTGCAGTAACTGAAGTTTCTCCCCTTCTTTTTCATTGGCTAACATAATTATATTTAAACTATGTATTCTTGCTCTCAGAATACTTCCACTAATAATTTCCAGTTTCCTAAAGCAAAAAGATAGGGAAATAAAGGAGATTCTAGTATTGGAATATTAATCCTGTTTTTGACAGAAAGGTAAACTGATATAATTGCTTTTCAGTTGGAGGAATGGGGGTTTATACAAGTGTGAAAGCATCGGAAAAGGATTAGCATTTTTTTGCATAATGAAAAGCTCTGTTGAATAGGGCCCTGAATGGATGACTGAATGGCTAAGATGAAAGGAAGATGAAAATGCAGTCTCCTCTTTTTTTATGCCTATGCTCAGCTCTCCCGAAAGTTATGTTTGTCCAAGACTTGAGAAAACAAGCAGAGGCTCTGATTTCAGCAACTTTATAAGATGTCCTGAGTTTCCATCATCATGTGAAGTAATATGTATGATAATCGCACAGCTAGAGGATGATAAACAGGTTCGTATGTAGAAGAGTTTCAGAAACATGACAGGCTAGCTAAATATTGACTACTGGGCATCAAGAATTCTCAATATTTTACTTGAAAAAAAAGTTATTTTAGAAGCTGACAACAGAATATAATACATTATGTACATTTAATTCGGGAAGGATAAAATGTGTTTATGGAGAAGTGTTAAATATTTGTCTCACTTGTTGGAACAACATTTTGGGACAAGTTGTATATTTCTAACTCTGAGGCAGTGTTAAATGTTTAAGTGGCCTGCCCTCCTTGGTATGGATTGAGTATAGGAGCAGGGAAATGATGTAAAGAAAGAGGAGAAGGAAGTGGTTATCAAGTGTTTTCTCAGCTTAGAAGTAAAGATAGGATTTTTATCTGTTGTTACCATCATCACTACCATCATCATCATCATCAGGAGTATGATGTAGTTTTATTAAGTGAAAAAGTCCCCTTCCCATTCTTTCTTGGAGTGTTTTATCTTAACTTTTTGAAACATTTACAGTAGGTTTTCCCTTGTCACTAGTTAGGACTGTAACTGGTTCACAGTTGACAATGTGATCAGGGCTCCTAATGATGTTCTCTCAACAGTAATTAGGACAGTTAAAATACCATAAGTGTTGAGACACTTTCAAAGGTGGGAATTGGTTCTTTTGTGCATATGTAAATCAGATGCAGTGTGGATAATTATTTATATGTATGCATTTTAAATAGATTCTTTCCAGTTTCAGGTCACCATAATTATCAATTGAGAGCTACCACAGAGAAGTGTTGGCAGATTCCACCAGACATTAACCTGTCCCATTTGTTCCTAGTCTGTAGAACTTGAATTAGCTTTTGTACATTAGAGGCATAATTGTTCAAGGACTGTTATTTTGGTTAGATGGAAACTTGGGAAATCAGAAGTGTTTTCATATAAATAAAATTGCAAGGATTGCCTCTTGAGTGTGGAATTATTTGCTAGGAAAACTGTTTGATCTTTGTTGTACAATGACCAAAACTCTTTACTAGAGTCCTTTTTAAAAATTGGTAAAGAAATTCTGGGCTGTTTTAGAAAGTTTTATGATTAACTTTAATGATATACTTTAAAGTGTCTTTTAAAAGAACAAAAAAAAAAATCCACATGGTGGCTATTCTTTCAAACATGTAGAAGGGCTTATTAAGGTATTTCCATATGAAAAATGTGCTAATTTAAAAAATAAATTCATTTGTATTATAAAACATTGTTAACCAAGCACCATGTGTTGTAACTGGCAGCTTTCCAGCCACTGTTGTACTGGATAACACATGGGTTAATAGTAGCTGATGTGATGTCTGCATTCTTACTGAATGGGCAAGAGCCTAGAGTGTTCTGATACTGAGATTTTAAGATTTTAGGGAATGAGATGGAAAGCAGAATATATATTTATATGTGAAGAGATAGACATATGCGAGAACTTAAAAGCACACATTTTCTCTTGGTACTTGTTTTAATTATCCTTGATGATATAACCAAGATCACAGTATCACTCACATTCCTTTAATAGAGAAAATCAAATTGTCTCTTAATGAGGATTCACTGTCATTATTTTCTAGCATAAATATTTCTTTTTTGGGGGGCAACATTAATGTATATATAGATATAGTACTAACACTTTAATTTATTAATTAATCCCTTAGTTCCAGAAGCTCAAAACTTGCTTTGAAAAGTTTGCAGCTTCCAGCACCTTATACAAATTCTAGCTCAGGAGTATTTCCCTCTGTCTCCCACTTTCCAAATCCTTCAACAATTTATAAGTGAAACAAATATGTATCATAAAGTATTTTTAGTGTATGTGCATAATTGAATAGTTATTATCTATAAAGACATATTAGAAAGATGTTTTATTTCTAATGGGAGAATATAGACAGATATAGATAGATGGATAATTTAGATAGATGGATAGAGGAAGAGACAGAAAGGAGGGGAGGAGAGAGAGAGAGAGAGAGAGAGAGAGAGAGAGAGAGGACTTTAAGGTTTACAAAGAGCTGCTGTTTTTGCAAAAAATCTGTGAAGTAGGTAGTATAAGTATTTTTTACATGAAGAAATTGTGACTCTAAAAGTTGAAGTAACTTACCTGTAATTGCATAGCTACAAGATGGGATCTGAATCCAGATCTCTTAACTCCAAATCCAAAGCCTAGCTATTCTATTACACTGCCTGTCAATTTCCTTATCCATTTCATAATCCTTAAGAAAAACTTTTAAAAATAGAGATTTTTGGACTGAATTAGTTGATGTCATAATGATCTAAAGGTCAGAAGTAGCAGTATCTGTGCAGGTGTTCTAGTACTTCAGGTCAATGGTTTTAAAACCAAATTCCATGTATGATCATGGTAGAATAGAAGTTCCTTTGCTGAAATGTGTTTTAGTATAGAATACAGCATTATGTGTACACTGATCACACAATGACATGTATTCTAACATATAAAACATCTCCCCATAAAGATGAATTTTGTATGAGTTCTATTTCCATTCTATCTGGAAAATTAAGAAGGCATTCTGCATGAATTAACTCTAAATCATATTAACCAGAAAAAATGACTTTAAGGTAAAAATATACAATTTATAACCTTCCATAAAAATCTATTTTCTTTACCAAAAGAATAAAGGAAGTACATAGTTTTAATAATATTCAGATACAGAAACACATGAACTTCTGTGTGCCACCTGGTTGATATTAAAGAAAAGGCGGAGACTGGAGTTTTTCTGATAGGTGGTTATGACTCACCCCATTTATTTTGGGGAACCCATGTAATTGTAGATTGAAAAGATCTAATCATTCTCAATTTGAGACTCTGACACCACTTCACGAAATTAGGAAGGCCATTCCCATATGGAAACTTCAGGTTTTCTTCAGAAGGTTCGGATTTGTTGTAATGAAAAGAACAATGTACCTGGGGTCAAAGGACCCAGATTCTAGTCCTGGATTTATTACTACCTAGTTGTGTGACTATGGGCAGATCTCTTTATCTCTCTCTATGCCTCAGTTTTACTTCCTATAAACTGATGGAGTTGAACTGCATACTTTTAACTCTTAAAAATTATGTGATTCCCTGATTATTTTTTTTACTTATATCCAGCTATGGTTTAATGACTACACATTTTCTTGAGCACCATAAGCAAAAAAAAAAGATATTCAATATATGCTTTACTCGTGTATGCCAATAGATATGCATACTTATACATATGAGTCATTCAAATACATATTTTGCATATATATACATGCATATGTGTGTGAATATACAAACACAATCTTCCTGATCAATAAAAATGTTTGTAAAGGTGGTGACATATGCATATTGATATAGTTGATTATCTCTTCTTTTTCTTTCACCATGTATGGGCTCTGTTTTCCCTAGAGACTTATTTGGTGTTCTCCGAAATCCTAAATCGAGTAATCGTGATGGCAAAAGTGATGGAAACCAACTCTTATGTTCAATGTTCAATGAAACTGACCTCGTTATATGTGGAAATATGATGACTGATGGAAGACATGCCTTTCAATATTTGAAGAATTTTGAAGGGAAATGGGCAGTAGACATATACTCTTTGCTTTTTTATTGGGCAAAAGGAGAACCTCTGGGTAGGAGATACATAGGAGCAGATTTAGACTTAAGATAAAAATAATTCTAGTGACTAGAGTGATCCAGCAATGTAATGAGTAGCTTTATAATATTCCCATTATTAAAGTCATTCGAACAGAGGTTAGATAGACATCTGTAAAGGATGCTGTAGGAAAGGTTCTTGCATTAGATGGAAGATTGTGTAGGCAAAAATCTGAATTCCCAACTGATGGTAAGATTTGGTGATTCTGTAATTTGTGAATTGAAGAGATTGTCTTCAACATAGTATATATCAGAGGGAAAAAAGTTTTGGCTTCATTATAAGATGGGACATAAAGATGAAGACAATGCTATGGCTCTTTCACATGTATTTAGTGGGGCAGTGTGGTTTAGGAGCAAGAGCAACAGCTGTAGAGTCAAAAGACCTACATTCAAACCTAAACTCAGCTACATTTATCTTTGTGACCTTGGACAAATTGTTTGATCAATTTGGCCACAGCTTCTTCACCTGTCTTATGAGAAGTTTGGTGTAAATGAACACTAAGGTTTCTTCCAGTTCTAAAATAAAGGTCATAAACTTTAGAGTTAGCATACTACAATGCTCATTTAAAATGTGCCAAGATATCTTCAGGGAAAACATACATCCCTGTAGCGGAATAAGCAGTGTCAACAGGGTGTTTTAATGAAGAAGGGAGAGAAACAAAGCTTGAGATCATTAATTTGGAGCTAGGAAGGACCTTAGAGACCATCTAATTCAACTCTCATTTTACAGAGGAAGAAAATGAGGATCGGTTGTTAGGTGACTTGTCCAAGGTCACACAAGACAGTAAATGACAAAGGTAGTATTTTTAAAAAATTTTTCTTTCAATCACTGTGCTGCATGTGGTAGGCACTAGGGATACAGAGTCAAATATGAAACAGGGCCTTCCTTCAGGGAGCTTAAATCCTATATTTGATCTTATATGTGCATGCATCAAGGTAAATAGCTATCTGCCCATGTGTATTGACCTTCTACCATCACAGGACAGTTTGGTTCTGTGGAATGTCCCCAAGTTAAAGGGAATTCCAGGATCATCACCAGTCCAAAGGACTCTAATGAGATGGACTTATTTTCGTGGCATATGGGATTCATCGTTCCAGTTTGAACTGTTACAGCTGAATGGGTTCTATTTAAGTTCAAAATAGTTTAAATGAGATTTGAACTCCTAGTTCCTTCCTGATTGTGACTTATTCTCTTATGAGTTTTTTGAAATAGATAACTTTTTAGCACTATACTGGACTTCTTGGGCTCATCTTGGGTATAGTGGTTAAAGTGCGGGGATTCAAATCAGAAAGAACTTCCTCTGACAACTTAGTAGCTGTGTGAACATAGGCAAGTGACTTAACCTCTCTGAGTGTTCTTACTTGTAAAAGGAGCAGGTTGGACTGAATGGCCTCCAAAGCCACTTCCAACACTAAGGCTATGATCCCATGAACAAAACTAACTGGAATTTTTGATGTTTCATCCTATTAAATAGTTGCGTAAGTTGGTTTTACAACCTTTGTCCAACTGAAATACTTTTTTTGAGGAAACATTATAAATTTATTTATACGTATAGAAAAATAATTTTAGTACTCCTGTTGTAGATTCTGGTTACACATAATCCACTTCATAGTGCTCAGGACATGTCAATATTTGTGTATATTTGAACTAAGTTCATTGGAATTTAACTCGTGAAAGGAAAAAAATAAAGATAATATTGATAATAATTTTAAGACAGAAAACTTAAGTATGCTATCCAATTTCCTTATGCTTATTCTACTGCAATCTAGAGAATACTTCTAGTTCTGGCCCTCAGTTTCCTCATCTGTAGAATGAAGAGATTGACTAAGATAATCCTTAAGGTCCTTTCCAGATACAAGATTTCGTGATTCTATGATATTGATTTGATAGCTACTTAGAATCCACTTGCAGTTTTTTGTTACTGGTATTTCCCAATGCAGAGAAGGTAGTTTATAAAGTTGTCCTTTCTCTGCAGTTTCTAGATTGCTGTGGGATAGGCAGACAAAAAAGGATAAGTATAGCTAACTCTCCTAGTTGACTCATTGGAAAGGTGAAGACTTGAGGGGAAAATGGGTTGAAATGTTTGGTTTTTGAAATGAAACAGGGTTCAGATTAGGCACCATTAAGGTTTGCCAGGAGCTGCTGGTCCTAGAAGCCTGTTTAAGAGCTCACTGTCAACAAGGAAATCATGGGCAGCACTTAAAGTGGCTCACCTCTGATTTATTCATAAACCTCACACGAGCACTTGGCTTTGTTCTTGCTCTGGTAAGGGGGAACTGATGCCAATAAGAACAGGAGTAAAGAGCTTCTTGCATGGTCCAAAAGTGAATAGCTCTCCACCTCAAAGCCTGACCTCCATTCCAGAGATCTGTTGGGTTACAGTTGACTCTGTCTGTCTTGATGTGTATCCACAGATGAATTGCAAGAAGAGGTTACAAGAAATATACACTTTGTAAACTCTCTAGATGTAACAGGAACTTAGCTTCTTAGCTCAATACTTGGAATACTACACTACTTCAGACACTGGTGTGTTTTGCTTTTTTGTTGAAAATCAAATTCAAATCTGAGCACCAAGATTCCTAAAATTCACTTTCTTTTATAAGACTGATTTTTAAAGATCCATGAATGTAAAAGAAGTTCAAGTTTGGAAAATGATGTATTGCAATAGGACTAAAGAAATAAGCTTACTTGTGTATTAGCCATATGTATCTGAGAAGTGTTATTTCTGTTTATATAAAAATTATAGGGTGGTTCTATGAGCCCACAGTGGGGGAAGGGACTTTTAAAAGACAGTCAACTGGCATGTTTGCACTGGGGCAAAGGTTGAGTACAGTTCTTTAAATCCCCAGAGCAACATTTAGTTAATGCTGGCCTTTTTTTTTTTTCTGATCCTGTCCACGTTTGATTTCCTCTTTTCTTTTTGATGGTTTGTTTCTTATTACTTAGGGTTAAGATATTTTTAAATTTACTCAGATTTTCACAAGACATTAACCAAAAGGAGTCATATTAGGAGATAGTGATGAGAGTTAATGATATATCTTTAGATAAAGCAGTTCTCGTGTGCAATCTGATCAGAGCCATCAGCTCATTTGTCATGGCTGAAGTGAAAATGTCAGGACCAATGAGTGTATGAGTGCTGAAGGGGGCGAAAGGGCTTTTGGAGACACTCTTGTGCTGGGAGTAGGCCATGGCTTAGATTCAGCTCTAGGGAAATGCTGGGATTAGCCAACTCTGTGCACAAATCCCTAGCATAACAGAATTAGTTGTGAAAGGGGGTGGGGGGGAGGGGGAAGGAGAATCAACAGTAATATATTGCTATAGAATTGTTTTAGTCTGGGGTACAATAACATGCAAAGGAGTGAAATAATTTATTAAAATTACTAAAAAGTAATGTGATTTCATACAGGCTCCTTGAAAAAATAAGAACGGGATTGGCATGGAGTACCAAAGGAAAGTACAGTTTAACATGTATTCAGATCTTGACTTTTAAATGATCAAAATAAGTATGATTCCCCCCAAAAGCATAAAGTTATTTTTCCAGGGAGATCTTTTTTTGTGGCTGCTCAGATAACATTCTGCCAAAAGGTACATTAGACAGCACAGTAGAAGGGAAGTTAATACTTGATTTAAATAACAATACTTAGTACTGAGATACTTGTTGCATTGTTTAGTTTGTACAAAACCAAGAAGCTAACCTTTCTTTGTGCTGTCTTCCTTCTGCAACTTTAATTGAAAAGTAACTTATTTTCCCTAACTACAGAAGTTCTTATCTTTGACAGACCAAGTCTAACAGATTTATTTCATTTTGGGTACAGTGAACTGTTCTCTTTCAGATAATGTGCCCATACAACCTTTTCTTGTTTAATTCTATTGATTTACAGCGTTAACGTGAAATAATCTGATACCTGTTTCCTGCCCTTTGAGTATTTGTAGTCAAAGAGGCTGATTAGTTTTTTTTTCCAGCTCTTTAGCTGTTTTAAATGTATAATTATCATTGCATGTCATTTGATAGCTGCACTAATTGCTGCCAACCATTGTCTGTTTGCACTTAATGCTGAAACCTGATCAACATCCTGCTTTGGTTGATGTTTGGTGGTAAACTTTAATTAACTCTTATTGCATTGAAGAAGAGTTCAGTCTCAGTGCTAACTAATCATTTACCTTCATTATGTCCTGACAGCTCCACTTGTTCTTGGTCCTAATAGATACACCAGTCAGTAAATAAACCTGCAAACCTTCATGCCTTGAAGTTGTTCCACATTGATATTTTGCTGCTTAAAGTATAAGATAATTGGCCATAAATGATCATTTAGTTAGTTCAGTACCTCAACTTTTGCAGGCACTGATCTTAAGTTGCCTCTTTCATGCAAGACAATTTCATTTTCATAGAAATTGCAGATTTCAGATAACATTATTTCTTCAACATGGTTCCTCTATACATGCATCTTTTGAATCAATACAATTAAGCTTGTCTCCTGTTGGAATTCTTGTAATTATTTTTTCCTGAAATACTTTTCCTGTAATGATATTGAAGTTAAAGTAATCAGGTTACTGGCAGATCATGTAAAATTCAACTCAGAATTGCTGACTGCTTGATTTTAATTTGTCTGACATCAAGTTTGTTTGAGAAGGGATAATATGTGGGTAAACCAAGGAGCTTATAATTATGGTGGACATTTGTTTATAATGAAATCTAATTAAAGTTCATACATTTTAAAACACAAAAGTTAATTACTTTATTGCTCACTTCACTTATGCACAGCAATCAAATTAACTTTCAGTGCAAAATATGTCAAAAGACTACTCATAACAAAAACAAAATGGCCAACTAAGCTTGGTTCTAAAAAAACAAACTTACCATTATCTCATGTATAAAAGGTAGCTGAATTACAACTTGGTAAAAAGCAAACAAAAACCCCTCATTCACTTAGACATAATACTCTCCTTAATAAAAAATGCTTTAGTAGAAGGGAAAAAAGATAACTTTCTTTGGTAGGGATGATGCTTTTATCTAAAGATTCATCGTGAGAAGTATTAGATACTAACTTTTAAAAGTATGTAAGCATATATTTATCCTGTATTAACTTCTTTCATTAAAACTTTTCAAATTATGTGAAGATGAGCATTATTAAGGGAACAGGAGTGTTTATTTGGACAATTGGTTTATTGTTATTGTCGTGCATCTAATTCAGCTAGGGTAAGCCTGCAAGCTTGTATACATATATATATATATATATATATGTATATATGTATAATGCTATAATGCACTTAAACATTGATTTATGGCATTAGTTGTGAAAGACAGACTTTGTGAATCATTGATCGAGATAATTTTATAATTACTTTTAAAACCAAAATTTAAGTTGATTAAGCCAATGTTACCTTAAAGACTGTATATGAATAAAAACAGCTTATTCTTACTTGCCTTTCATTGTAACATGTGGGACATATAAGTGTTGATTGTGTATGTGTGATATTTTTCTTTTAACTAGGCTAAATATAGTGGTAAATCTTGAAACTTTAGAAGTTGGATCTTTAATGAGTAATTCAGATTTTTTTTAAATGACTTTAACTTTGTGATACAAAAACATCATATTCTCAACACTAAGAGTTTTTTTCAGGTATGATGGATTAGATTGCCATCCTCTAAAGACTAGAAATAGTAACATAAGGGGGAGGGGGATCCCATTGTGAACATGATTCATATATTTGCAAAATTATTAAGACAATTACATTCTTTTAAGGAA
>CM053587.1:139946512-139961512 GCA_028646515.1 Pseudochirops corinnae | reverse complement strand
GTAATTTTAGAGAGAAAGTAATTAAGAGATGAATGAAAAAATAGTCGAGGTCAGCAAACTTTATGTCTCTCACTTAGTTGATTAAAAATGGCAAATTTATATTAAATACATGTAGATGTTTATCTAATATTAAGAAACTGTAACTTTAATTAGGATATCCCTTGCCTAAAATGCTAAAATTTGAAAGATTTGCTTTTAAACAGCCACACCACCATCCTCTTCTTATTCATTATTAAACACATATTTTAAAGTCTCTAACTCAAGATCATTAAGCTGGTAAAATAAAAATAGTTACCACATTCTAATTAGTTACCATAAACTTGCATGCGTATCTGTGTATCATATATATGTATATGTATACAAATAGTGGACTAATTTTGTCAGCTTATAAAATAAAATATCACACAATAGTGTTTATATAAATTAGTCTAAGACTCTTAACTTAAAAGAGAATTAATTTTTTGTTACTTTATTGATCAACTTTCTTGCCTTTGAAAATACAAATTTCAGAATGACATCATGCCCAGTAGGAGTAATTAAAGCTATCTGATGAGGGAATTTAGAAGTTGAAAGGGATGATTGTAATTGATCCTGATTCAATCCTATTACAGCTTTTTATAGTTTAAGCTCTAGAGAAAGCAAACTCCTTGTCAAGACTTTATTTTACAGATTCCTTTGTGTGTACTATGTTTTCTGGTCTCTATTTTCCCTTTTAATTTTTTTTCCTGTAGTAAATAATGAGCTGCCGCCTGAAATCCGGCTTGCCAGTGGTCAGCTAATGGGTGATGACCTGTCCCTCCTTACTGCAGGAGAGCTGTCACCTTATATCAGTGACCCAGCGCTGAAGCTATTCCAGTGTGCTGTTTGCAACAAATTCACCTCTGACAGCCTGGAGGCCCTAAGTGTACATGTGAGCAGTGAACGCTCTCTCCCTGAAGAGGAGTGGAGGGCTGTAATTGGAGACATCTACCAGTGCAAGCTCTGTAACTACAACACTCAGCTCAAAGCCAACTTTCAGCTTCACTGCAAGACTGACAAACATATGCAGAAATATCAACTGGTGGCTCACATTAAAGAAGGGGGCAAAACGAATGAGTGGAGGCTGAAGTGTATCGCCATTGGCAACCCAGTTCACCTAAAATGTAACGCCTGTGACTACTACACCAACAGTGTGGATAAATTGCGCTTACATACCACCAATCACAGGCACGAGGCAGCCCTGAAACTATACAAGGTAAGCAGTGACATCCATTTCAGTTGGCACAAAGTAGAGAAAGAAATTAACTGTTTCAAAGCTTGCAGCACAAACCTTCGAGGAACGAACAAATTAAAGAGTGGAGTAACGTGTTTTCTGGTTAATGGTACTAAAATCCTACTTCTTAGTCGTGGTACATGGAACTCGAAGAATTTGTTCACGAGAACTATTTTGTGTCCAATTATGTGTGCTTCTTTAGTACCAATTGAATCCTTAGCTTCCCAAGATAAAATGACTTTTCCATATAGTTTCATAGATGGTAGGGTTTGTATGGTTTCTTCCTTCCTTTCTTTCTTTCTTTTTTTAAACAGCAACTTTGTCAGCTAGATATTTATGGACTGAGAGTAAGGTGGGGGTGGGGAGCGGAAGGGAAAAATCCATGTTCTGAGTCGGGAAAGACATCATCTTTTGGCATATGAGCCTGTTGACAAACATAATCTATCAAAACATGACTGTCCTCCTCTGTGTTCACAGTAACACAGAATACACATACTCACACAGAGCATTATTAGAAAGTGTTCAAAAGTAAACACTGTCATCATTTCACATGCCTCTGTCCCAAGCCAGTCAGGCTGCTTTTATTTTTTTTTTTGCAGACATTAAGGGGTGTGGTGTCAGTAAAAATGTTCAGATTTATGGCAAATATATTTTTGTCTTTACTGGAAAAGACTATGCAGATGTGATGAATATGTGCGAGTGATGAACACCATTTATTACACAACTTGTCATGACTTTTTCCAAACCCTAATTACTGGGTAATTTATTCTCTGCAGTGTGTTTACTGGATTGGCTTGATTGTCTTGGTTCATATACAAATGTAACACATCCATTTCCATGATGAATAACTTTATAACTTATTAAAAACTTCTTTTGTCTAGAGGATATTAAAATTCAGGAAATATTGCAAACCATTAGTCATTGTAACAAGCTCTAAATATGATTACAAAATCCATTTTGCAAGTGTTATCTATTGATTTATACTAGAAATCAGTGATAACTAAACTATCAGGAGTCAACTACTGATTATAGTACCTATGCTTTTTCAAATCATATTTTTAAAATGAACATGAGAGGGGACAAACTGTGGATTTCTATCTTGGCTACAAACATTCTTAATTGTGTTGGTTTAGTTCTATTTATGAGACCAGTTGTTTGTTGTTGTTGTTCCAGTTTGAAGTTTTATTAGATTGGTAGGAATACTATGCATGATGGTATGGACCTAGTGTCTGAACTTGTATTGTCTTTTCTCCGATATCAGTGCTTTACAGATCAGGAATGAAAGTGTTAGACTTGATTTATATGGAAGAAGGCCTCAGCATAAGATGGAAGTTTTCTAAGCTTATGATATTAAAAACAAAATACAAAGGAGAAATTGTATTACGCTTCAATGATTTTGGTTAGTTGATTAAAGTTTAATTGTAAATGTCTTTCTATTACTAATTCAAAGTATTAAAACTTTCAGAATACCTAGGAGAAGAAAAATATTAATTTTGTATAAATAATAGCTCTAGGTCCTGGGAATCATATAGAATATTCATGAACTGTGTTTACACTCAAGCAGCTAGCTCCTCTAACAATTAAGTTAACATGGTTGGCATGTAAGATGGAAATGTGTAAAATTTTCCATTTTATTAATATCATATGGAAGCATGATGAGTGGCAGAATGGTGATGTTTTCTTTTTTCTTAAAATTTTTTGAAGGTATCTTACTTGGACAGAATAATATAGAATGTCAAAGTTGGAAGGAACCTCAGAGATCAGGCTAGTCCCAACTCCTCCTTTTAGAGAGGAGTGAATAGTTGCTTAGACTCATTGACCATTCTTTGTGGAAGTTGCCTTCATAAATTTCACTGCAGAGTCAGTTTGCTATTGTCTTTGAATGTTTACCAACTCATGAAGGACTAAAGAGGATGACTGTAAGCATAGAGTTCAAAGTTGTTAGGGAAATTAGAGCCTGTCAGGTGGAAAAATAACTGACTAATTTTAAGCAAATTTTTTTTCATGATTTTGCAAAGTAAAAAGAAAAGATAGTCTTGCCCCTCCTGCATTATTCATTTTATTATGATTTTTAAAAAGTCTAACTTTCCTATTACTGTATCATTCAAGTATATCTCCTTGTATGGCAATGCCAGTGGGTGGTAGGGGGGAGGAGGGGGGAGGGAACAGTCTTCCTTTCAGTGAACACAGTTTCAGTTGTGGCTTTTTAGGGGGAAAAAACTGCTTATATTTGAACTGTTAGAATTTGATATTATAAAATTAAGCCATAATCTGTTATAGTAACCAGCAAAAAGTATTTAATAACTATTAGTAAAGGGAGGGGGATGCTCCATAGCAACCAAGTGCATTTCCATTTTTGATGAAGAAAAGTTAGAGTTTTCCAGGTTTAGAGAGCTTCAGGGTTAGTGATGGTGCTGTACATATCCTCATAACTGTCCATCTGTCCCTATATTGCATATGTCCATACATCTCTACCTACCTACACCATTTTAAGGATGCCATTTTCCACTGTAATTTGTTCTCCTTTTGAATGACGGCAGTTCTGTGTGGCAGCCAGACATGAAGTCATTGTCAAGCAAATCAAGGACAATACAAACAGCAAGCTTAGTTGCTTGGTGCCCAAAAATGTAATTGCTTAATAAGTAATATTAATTTTAATTGAGAAAACCTGGACAATAACAAGAAAAGCAATAATTTGCATGAGAAAATATTAAACTTGGACTTAAAGTAGTTTCTGATCTGACGATCTATAATTCCATTAGAGTTCAGGTGCTGAATTCACAGTGGTATTCACATACCAAATTAGTTAATTAGTTAAATTTTAAAGGAAAAAAATGAGAATCAGTATTTACCAAAGGCAAATACTGAGCTATGAATAAACTTCTCTTACTTTTTCTCTTATTGACAACATATTGATTTAGAACACTATAAAGACTATAATTTGTCAGTTCAATTTGAATAGATCACTTCTCCTGTTCTCCAACCAAAGTGGTATTACCAAAAAGTGTGTGACCTAATTCTAGTTTAAGGAGGTTAAAGGTTAAAGGTTAGTCCTAAAGCATCATCTGCCTAGCTGCTTAACTTTAAAATGATCAATTTAATGAAAATCTGTTTTACAGATGGTGTTTTAATGTCTTTGGCAGGATTTAGGCAGCTTAAACATTAGACGCATGCTAGTAAAAATTATTTCTTTATTTGACCAGAAAAACACCTTTTCTTTTATGTTTAAGGTAAAAGGCATGTGGGACATGGCATTTTGGCGAAGGACCCAGAGGCAGAAAGTGTTGATGATCTTTCCATATGGGCTCAAAAACAGAATACCTTTATGTCTGTTGCTAACGATGACAGAAAAAAAACAAGCATGGCTGTATTCAGGTTTTGGCAATAATATTTTACTTTGAATTTACTTATTTATATTTTTAAAAAGGAAAAGCAATTTTGGTCAAAACCTTCCTTAAGAGAAAAAATATTTTCATTTTATTATAGAACTTTCTGAAGTACAAAGTATTATTTTTTCTAATTTAAAAGGATAACACAACCTAAGAGAGCTTTCCTCTGGTAAAGCTAAAATGAAACAAAATTGAATCATGAAATAAAACTTATACAAAAGGAATTTGGAGTCACCTTAATTTCAATTTCAACTTTTTCATGAATATTTTTAAAATAAAATTGATGAGTACCAAACATAGAAATAAAGTCTGTTTCATGAGCAAATCTGTTTTATATTTAGGAATTTCTTAAGCCTTTAATGCATGAGTGTTTTCAACTTAACAGTTTTCTAAACTTGGTTGCATTCATCCAGTAGCAAACATAAGCATGTTGATATCATGTCTGTTAATTTTCCCATTGTTGTTTTCCCTACAGTCCCTAGTAGCATGACCTTCGTGTATCCAGCACCCAAATATTTGATTAATGAATAAATCAATAAGTAAAAATGTTTTCCCACAAAATAAATTATGTGTTCTATATATCACAAAACATCACAAACATTTCCAAAGAGCCCAATAAAAAAAGCATAGTAAGAAATGCACAACTTTAGATAGGTGAACTAAAAGAACAAAGGAGGCTCTTGCGATATTTTACAGATTGGATTTAGAGTCCAGACTGTAGGATGAGGTCAAGAATTTTTATGGTCAGCTAGTGGGTCTTCCTTTCTATGCAGGAAATGCAAATAGCATGCAGCACCTGCTCTTCAGCTGAACCTGTACTATCTTTTTAAAGTGAGGTGCCCATGGAATTCGTTCATCAAAATCAAAAGCTTAATCACAGTACACTACCCTCTTCCATCCCCCCTCTTTTTTTCCCATTTGTGAGAAGTGAAGCAGACTAGTCTGTCTGGGTTCCAAAATGCTGTTTGCATATTTGTATTTTAAATCAACTGGGAATAGTGAAGGCATAGATTGTCTCTATCATGAGCAAAGAAACCCAAGTGGGATTTAATCCTTAGGTAACTTTATAGTGAAACATTCCCCCGAGGAACATTTTTGGGGTTTTCTCATTATCCATGTTATAGATGAAAGAACTAGAGTTAAGAACTACAAATCAGGGACCAAGAGAGATTGAGAAGGAGGTATGTTGGAGAACGAATGCAAGGAAGGAAATCAAAGTGGAACAATTAGCTGCAACTACCTTATTTGCTTTTTACTAATATGAAACAATGATAACCTGATCAGTTTGGAATTAACAGGGAGTCAAGTATTTTCATTTCAATAGGCTTATGTCTAACTTTGTAATTCAAAATCAAATATACCAAATATGTGCCATTCCAATTATTGAACTGTCATTGTCCCAGTATGATGGCAGAAGAGGTCAAGAGATTGTGTGGCACACATTTGCATAAAAATCATTGTGCAGAAGGAAATTGGAATATGTCTGTGGATCTAAGAAACCAAAATCATGTTTCACTTAATCTTATTGCAGCCATTTGTTTAGATGAAGAAAGCTGTTTTCAGAGATAAACAAAAGTTATTCTCTGCTGCTAAACATTAACCTAACTATGGAAATTGTTGCCATTTTTTTTATTAGTTTCAGATTTATGTTCATTTTAAGGTTGAAATGTAGTGTGAAGTTTAATTCCAGCATCTGGATTTTTAAAAAAGGAAATTGTAATTCAAGTTATTTATTGTATTATAATGTCCAAAAATAAGAAGAATATTGGAATAATATTTTGTATCATTGGATAATATGTGTAGGCCTAATACTTACACATAAGTACACATATCAAATAGATTGCTAAAAGCAATTTGTAAATTATTGGGTTTAAAAAAAAAACATAATGTAGTTGGTTAGCTCTGATCCTTTTAGCTACTTCAGTTTTTTAAAGGAAACATTTGATAAAACATGCCCTTATAGAACAAAACAGCTAATTCAGTATAGGTACTTTTTTTCAAACACCAGGAAGTATATTGTGTTATGTATTAGGGATGCTATTTATAATTTTCATTCATCCAACACACATTTATTCAGCACCTACCATATATGAGGCACTGTGTTAGGCACTTGAGATACAAAGACAAAAGCAATCCTTGACCTCAAGAAGCTTATGTTACACCAGGAGGAAATAGCCCAGATATAGTCTACATGAGCAAATATAAAACATACAAAGTAATTGGGGGGGGGGGGCACTATCAACTGAGGAGAATTGTGAAAGGGCTTTTATAGGAGATGGCACTTGAGTTCAGCCTTGAAAGAAGCTGGTCATCCTAATAGGTAAGAGGAGAGGAGGAAGATCATACCTGTCATGGGAGACTGTGTGTGCAAAGACTTGGAAATGAGAGAAAGACTTTGCTATAAGGAACAGCAATTAGACCAGTTTGGCTAAAGAATATAAGTGCAGAAAGATGAATATACGTGGAAAGGTAGGCTGAAACCAGATTGGAAAAGACTTTTAAAATTAAACAATGAAGTTTGCATTTAGAAGCAAAGGCACTGAAAATTCTGGAGCAGAGAAATGAAATGGACAGTCTCATGCATTAAATCTACCTTTTGGTAACTGTGCAGAGGATGGATCAAAGTAGGGGAGATAATTAAGGGAGAAATACTAATTAGAAAGTTATTGCAGAAGCACAAGTTAAAGATGATGAGGACCTAAATAAAGTGGTGATGATGTGGAGTAAGGATGGGTGAATGTGAGAGATATTGTGTAGGTAGAATTCACAAGACAGCACTGATTAAATTAGCACATGAGGGAGAATGAATAATCAATGATAACTACTAGGTTGAGAACTTGGGTAACTAGAAAAATAGGGTGAATTCTGTAAAAACAGGCAAGTTAAGAAGTTTGGGAAGAGTAATTTTGTTGGCAGAGGACAACAAAGCACTTCGTTTTTAGAAATTTAGAAGTGTGTCTTTACACGTACATGTATGTGTTTTTACACATAAACATACATATAGATGAAGATTAAACCATATAGTAGGCATGGGTAACCTCTTCTACACAGTTCGGAGTGGTAATAAAATTGTGCGTGCGTGTGTGTGTGTGTGTGTGTGTGTGTGTGTGTGTGAAAATTATGAATTTAACTTCATGCCAAATTGTAAAGCTAGGTGAAGTTGGTTTTGGGAGTACTACCCTCTCCATGTCCTGTTGGCACTCTTTCATCATCTCTCAAGGCATCCTGTGTTCCCATACTATTTGCTGGTATTCAAAAAGGTTTTCTTCTATCACTGTAGTATCTGTCCCAGACCTGCCCTCCTCAGATGTCTCAGGATCTTTTCTCTTCTTTCTCTTTCCTCATTTGTTCAGTTAGAATTTGTGATTAATGTAATCACATACTAACATGTGACTGACATAGATTTACTAAATCTATCTCCTCCTTGGAGTTAATTTCTTCAATAAAATATGTATTAATCAATAATTTCTAATTTATAGATTATTATGGAAAAGAGCAATGCTCTTTACCTTTTTTTCCCAACGTTCCTACCAAACAAAAAAATCAAAGTAGACAGCTTGGCATCTTCCTTTTTAGCTGCCAAATGTTGTAATTTCTATTTACCTACATCATTTCTTACCTACTTCCTGTTCTCTCCACTTCCATAACCACCACCCTATGTCAGGCCTTCATCATCTGGGCTAAGGGTCTTCAAACTGGTCTCTCTGCCTTGGTTTTCTCCCTGTTCTAATCAGTCCTCCACACAGTTAACCAACACGATTCTCCTGAAGTGGGTTCTAACCTATTTGCTGTTACTTACACATGACATTCTATCTTCTGTCTGTGTCTTACACTGGTTTTCCTTCATGCCCGCAGCACTCTTGCCCTGCCCCAACCTCTGACTCTTATTGTCCGTACCCTTCTTTCACACTTAAGTGCCGCCACCTTCTACACTAATTAGCTTTCCAGGTCTCCTTAGCTTGTAGTGCCGTCCTCTCTAAAGTCACTCGATCTCTTTTGTATTTATCTTGTATGGATGGATGGATGTATATGTTGTCTCCCCCATTATGTGAGCTCTTTGAGGGCAAAGATTGTGTTTTTGCCTCTTTTTCTGTTTTTGCATCACCAAAGCTTAGGACAATTCCTGGGATGTTGTTATTGTTCAGTTGTGACCCAATAGGATGGCAGCATGCCAATACCGTCCATGGGTTTTCTTAGCAAATGGCACTGGAGTGGTCTGCCATTTCCATCTCCAGTGGGAAAGGCAAACAGAGGTTAAGTGATTTGCCCAGGGTCACACAGCTAGTAAGTGTCTGAGGCTGGATTTGAACTCAGATTTTCTTGACTCTAGGCCCAGTGCTCTATCCACTAAACCATCTAGTTGCCCTGTACATAATAAGTCCTTAACAAATGCTTCTTGGTTGTGAAATACACACCCCTGCCCCCCTGCTCCGTACTGTAGATCACTTTATATCTTTGTTTAGGGAATGTAACCTTAAAGATAGTGATTTTGTAACCAGAATTTGTAAACCACTTTGTCTATACACCTTCCTAAAGATGACATTTGGGGAATTGAGGCAAATATCTGACAAAAATAATTACCTCATTTTTCTGCTTTGTTACTCCACTTTTAGTCAGGGGGAGGGGATGAAGTACTCACTACCCTTTATTACAAATGAGTGCTGTGATGCTGTGCAGTGATGCAATTCAGTCATATGTTAGCCAGGCCCAACACTGATGAAAGGGTCTTGGCCCAGAGTGCAGTGAGGAGGAGCTGGTATGTGTAGAGCAACCACGGACCTGCTTCCATAACAGCTGGTTTCTCTGGGCTCTACTGTACATGCTTCACATCAAATTCCCTTTCAGGCTGAACCCACACTCAAGCATAAGGCAGAGGGAAGTAGAGATTCAGAGGACTCATATTGCGGGAATTGTCAGTGTAATTCAGGACAAAGTAGAGCTACAGAGGTTTTATGGAGCAAAGTGAATGACTAGCCCCTAATTAAGGATAGAAGTATAATCACCATTTCATGATCCTGTTTATAAAACCAAGACATGGGGGGGAAGGGAAGGGTCAGATGGGGAAGAAGGATTCTAGGGAAGTAGTATAGATTTGTAGCTATATAACAGGGAACAACTTTAACCTATTACCTGAGGGCTGCCTCAGGAGTTAGAGGTCTCACTTAGAAGTCTTCAGACAAAAGCTAGGTGTGCTATGGTGAAGACTTTTGTTGTTTTTAGAGATTGGATGACTGCTGAAGGTCATTCCAACTCTGATATTTTCTATTCTGCAATCAGTGCATTAACTTATCACCATTAATGCAGGATGATAGGGGCTACCTTCATGAATGATACTTGGAGAATATTTTTATGAATTTTCTAGGGAGAGACTTTATATGTCTCTTCTATTATTGTAATTATGAGCCCAGGACTATTATTAGCAGTTAGAAGGGTTGTGACAACATTTTGTTACTGTTGTTGAGTTCTTTAAATCTTGTCTGACTCTTCATGACCCCATTTTGGGGTTTTCTTGGCATACATGACCAAAAAAAGCCATTTATGGGCCATCTTGGGCAGCTAGGTGGTGCAGTGGATAGAGTACTGAGCATGGAGACAAGAAAACTCATCTTCCTGAGTTCAAATTTGACCTCAAACACTTACTAGCTGTGTGACCATGGGCAAGTCATTTAACCCTGTTTGCCTCAGTTTCCTCATCTGTAAAATGCACTGGAGAAGGAAATGGCAAAACACTCCAGACCTGGGTCAGCTTAAAAGACTTAGCCATATGCAGGGTGGAGATGATAGCCAAAAGGGGAAGCTACAAAAAGGAGATGAAAGAACAATGGAAATGTAAAGATATGAAGAAAAAATTGTTAATTTCTCACTACCCTTTCTTCATCCCTCAATCTAACCCAAGTAAATTCCTCAATAATATACTGCCCAGATTGCTTCCCAGCTGTTATTCTTTCACACTAACTTCCCAAACAGAATCTGGAGATAAATTAAGTTCTATCTTATAATATACTCCTTGGTGGCTTACTTCATGGGAAATAAGGGTTAAGGGGATCTTTATAGCTGCTCAAAAGTTGATAAAGGTAGAGGCACACTGGAACCCAGGGTAGGAAAAACTGTTGTTGGTCTCACTTATGTATAAGTTAACTCTAATTTAGGGACAGGTTTTTCACCTTAATAAGTTGGCTTTGTATGTAATTCTTGAAATATATATTGCCCCTAAAGATTGAATTGAACATTATCTGAACAGTATCTGCCTTCCACATAGATAAATTATAGCATTCAGAATTAATTAGTTATGTGATTTCAGGTGCATTTGAAAACATCCTCATTAAAAATTTCATCTTCTTTGATGCTTGAAGTCTCATATTTTTAAAAATGATTCATTCTTCTGTATCTTTTGTATCTATTATCATTATCATCTCTTTCTCTGCCTTCTTAAAATGCATAAATTCTAGGAAATAGTAATACCTTAAGTACCCAACATTTCCCTATGGACAAGTTTCTAAGATTTTTTTTTTTCCTTTGGTAACAGTGCAGAATTTGGCGGCATTGGGTTCCTGAAGAAGATATAAAAGGAATGAAAAAAGACAAAGAAAGTAGAAGTTGAAAGGATTAAAAACAAAATTTTCCATCTTTACAATTTTGCCAGGGGCTGGCAACACATAAATATGAGACACTTTGGAAGTTACACTAAAATTTTTATAACAGCAAGTTATCATTTATATGTATTAAAGAACTTTTATATATGATCTAATTTGTGAAATAGTCTAAAAGAAAGAATAGTTTTCCAAAGAGTAGTATCTACAGCACATAGCACAGTTCCTGGCACAAAAGAGGTCCTTGTTGACTTGACAGGACTTAGTCCCTGAAAGCAGACTATGTATTGGAAAAAAAATCTGTCAGTGAATTATCCATACAAATACATTTGTATAATTTATGTCCTACTATTTGAATTTGTCAAAAACATTTTGTGAGTGAATCACATTCTATGATTCAAATAATATATTAATTATCTTCCCAATTTTCTGTCATCTACATATTTGATATATATTCCCTCTATAAATTTAATTTTATGCATTGATATATGTGCATACATGTGTGTATATATACATACATGTATTTGTGTATATAAAAATAAATATATATATTATTCTTTCGATATATACTATCTACACCATATGCCTTCACTTTGCCTCCAGTTATATACATGTGTTTTTTTTCTGAAATCCATATATTTAATCCAAGAGCAACAAATATTTAAGTAATTCATGTAAATAGTCATATATAGATATATATGCCTCTATATCTATCTATATATTTGTGCACATACATCTGTGTGTGTGTGTGCATGTGTGTGTGTAGACATGTCTAAATAATTCTGATAGACTAGGCTCAAACTTCTATTAAAACAACTACAACAAAATGAGGCTAATACAGTAGAATTTGATTTTTGTGAGCCTGTGTTGTCTTATGGTGATACTGTTTCTCCTTCAAAGTTCTCACAAACCATGCACATATTTCTACTTTCTTTGCCTTTTTAAAAACAGGGACAATATTTGCTAGTCTGTAGCCTTATTAAAAAAAACTATTCTTGAATGTTTTTCAAAAATCACTGATTTAAAATTCTTTCATTTCTCTGAGATGCAATTTTTGTGGACTTAGTGAATTAAATTCATAATGCAGTAGCTAGATGGTCTCATCAACTGATGCATCTTGAATCTCAGTACCTCATTAAACATTTTTGTTCCATGTTTCTCAATCTGAAGATGACTCAGTAGAGAAAAAAAGCAAAATAGGAGTAAAATACTTTTACCTTCACTTCATCATCCATAATCACTATTCACCTAGAGTAGGCACAATCTTAGCCTCCTTTTTTAATCTTCTTCTTACAAATAGGCTTTTAGCTTCAAAAGTCTAGTAGAGTCTTTTTTGTATTGTCATAAACAAAAATATTTAGCCTCATCTCATTCTGGATTCTTTTATTTCTGACATTATTCTTGAAAAATCATGCCACTCTTTTTTTATTCATGCTCAATTATCTGCCTTTACTCCTATCTTCTATGCAAGCTAAACAATCACCAGATCAAGTTGACTGTAGATGGAGCGTATGTGCTAAAAGATGAAATTCTGATACTGTGAAAACAATTAGTTCAATTAGGAAGAAAAGGATGAGCTCTATGTGTTTCATAGAATAGTACAAACATAGATTTAGAGAGGGAAATTGCTTTAGGTGTTATATTGTCCAACCTCCTCACTTTACAGATGAGGAAACTAAGGCTCAGGGATGTTATGTAACTTCCCCAAAGTCATACAGCTAATAAGTAGGAAAACCAAGATTTGAATCTATGTTCTTTGACTTCAGATTTCATGATCTTTCCAATGTCCCTCATTGAAGTTTTCATTAAACAACATGTGTGAGACATATATGTGTATAAATATATACCTGTATATGGGCATATAGATTATATAGATTTTCACAACATTCAATTTTGTTTGTTGTTATTCTATTTAAAATGTTATATTCATTGTGTATGTTGTTTTCCTGGTTCTGATTACTTCACTTTATATCAGTTCAGATTTTTTCACTCCTTTCTTTATTCATCATATTCAGTATTTCTTATAATACAGTAATATTCCATTACATTCACATACTTCAATTTGTTTAGCCATTCATTCCCTAATTGGTGGACATCTACTTTGTTTCTGATTCTTTGATTCCACAAAATGTGTTGTATGAAGACTTTGGTATTATGATACCTTTCTTTCTTTTTTTTTATTGACCTCCTTGGGAGGGAGGTAAATGCTCATCAATGGGATTTCTAGGTCATAGAATATGCACATTTTAGTTACTGTTTTTTAACATAGGTCAAAATTGCTTTCCAGGATACTTAGAATCAAGTCATAGCTCCAACAAGATTATATTAGTGGTCCTGCCTTTCTACAACCCCTCCAACATTAACTGTTCCCACATTTTGTCATCTTTGCCAGTTTTGTGATTGTGTGACTTCATCTTCAGAGTTGTTTTGACTCACATTTCTTTCATTATTAATGATTTGGAAGTTTATCTTATGGTTGTAATTTGCACTTCTTTGAAAACTGCCCATATCCTTTGGCCACTTATCCATTGGGGAGTAGCTTTTGGTCTTACATATTGGCATTAATTGACTGCATATATTATATGATTGATGTTAAGTAAAAGTGAAGAGATTCTCATATATATAACATAAGAATTATATTATATGGTATGACATAATTATGTATTATTTAATATAAGAATCCCTCCTTCATTTTTACCTCATATCTATTCCTATTACTAAGTTCTAGCAATTATTTCTATATCAATTTTTCGAAGAAACAGTCATTTTTTTAAACTTTTGTTTATTTTTAGTTTACATCATTCATTTTCATGAGATTTTGATTTACAAATTTTCTCCCCATCTTTCCCCTACTCACTACCCCATAACAACGATCCCACTATATACCCCCTCCCCTAATCTGCTGTCTCCTATATCCTCCCCCATCATTCCTCTGACTTTCTGGTAGGGCAAAATGGATCTCCCTACCCCAGTACCTGTATATTTTCCTCCTTCCTATTCTGCCCCCCACTTGTTCTATTCTCTACTTTGTCTCTGTCCCTTTACAGAAGTGTGTGCTTCTAACAACCTTCCCCCCCAATCTCCCCTCTCCTCCATCCTCCTCCCTCTCATCCCCTTCCCCCCTACTCTCCTGTAGGCCAAGATATCCAATATGTCATTCCTTCCTTAAACCAACTTCAATGAGAGTAAGGTTGACCTATTCCCTTATGCCTTCCTGTTCTTCCTCTCCATTGTAACAATTATCTCTTGCCTCTTCTATAGGAGAGGATTAACCCTGTTCTGTCTCTCCCTGTCTCCTGTCATACTATTCTCCCACCTCTCAATTTCACCTCTTATTCAATTGATTCTGTGCCCTCTATGTACACATATATACACACACTCATGTATTCATACGTATACATACCCTCCTATATAGACATATGTATATGTATACATACATACATACATATATCTATATCTGTATCTATCTATCTATCTATCTATCTATCTATCTATCTATCTATCTATCTATATTCCCTTCAACTATCCTTATACTGAGAAAAGTTTTATAAGTTACAATTATTGTTTTTCCATGTTGGCATGTAAATAGTTCAACTCTAATAAGTTCCTTATGAATTCTTTTCCATGTTTACCTTCTTATGTTTCTTGTATTTGAATGTCAAATTTTCTATTCAGTTCTGGTTTTTTCATCAAGAATGCTTGGAAGTCCTCCACCTCATTGAATGACCATATTTTCCCCTGGAAAATTATACTCAGTTTTTCTGGGTAG
>CM053587.1:139924873-139946012 GCA_028646515.1 Pseudochirops corinnae | reverse complement strand
TCCAATAATTTTTAAATTGTCTCTCCTGGATCTATTTTCTAGGTCACTGGTTTTTTCAAGGAGATATTTCACATTGTGTTCTATTTTTTCATTTGTTTAGATCTGTTTAATAGTATCTTGATTTCTCATGAAGTCATTTGCTTCTTGCTCCATTCTAATTCTGAAGGAATTATTCTCTTCAGAAAGCTTTTGAGATTCTTTTTCCATCTGGAAAATTTGACTTTTTAAGGCATTCTTCTCCTCATTGGCCTTTTGGTTCTCTTTTGCCATTTGAGTTAATCTGTTTTTTAAGGTTGTTATTTTCTTCAGTCAGGTTGTTGACTCTCTTTTCATGATTTTCTTGCATCATTCTCATTTCTCTTCCCAATTTTTCCTTCACTTCTCTTATTTGGATTTTCAAAATCCTTCTTATGCTCCTCTATGACTTGTAACTAGTCTACATTTTTCTTGGAAGCTTTTGGTGCAGGAGTTCTGACTTTGTTCTCTTCCTCCCATTCCATGCTTTGATCCTTTTTGTTCCCAAAAAAGGAATCTAAAGTTGAATTGCTGGGCTTGCTTTGCTTCCTTTGCCTACTCATGTTGCCAGTCAATTACTTGAATTTTGGGTTCAGTAGCACTCTGCTTTCAGAGGGAAGAGCTCTGTCCCAAATCTCTGGGGTTTTCGCAGCTGCTGGAGCTATTAGGAGGCCGCCGTCTCTGCAGCCCCCACCAGCTTTGGCTCACTGAAAACATACCTCAGGACCACCACCTAAGACCATGATCCCGATCCAGGCAGCTCAAGGCAAGGGCACTTAGCCTCTGAATGATCGCTTGGCCCCCCTGCAGTCTGCAGGCTGGAAGCTTCTGAAGCAGCCACATGGAGGTGGCTGTAGGTCCACTGCTTCAGACTGCTTCTAGCCCTGGGGCAGTTGGCCAGATGCTCTCCCCCAAATTTAACCGAGTTCCACTGACCTTTCACTTAGTCCATGTTTCTTATGGGTTGGTAATTCTGGAAAACGCCACAGCTGCCGGTGATTTGCTATCCTGAAAGTTCCAGCTGGGGCTTGTTCTTGCCACCCCAGAGCCAAGCCTCGAGTTTGGGCGGTGCTGGTCTGGGCTCCCAGCATGTTGCGATGAACCCCTTCGCGTCTGCCTGCCAGGCTGCCTTCAGTGGGAGATGTGTTTTTCTGTAATTTTCGTGGGTTCTGGAGCTCTAAAATTTCTTTAGAGTTATATTTTATAGGCATTTCAAGCAGTTATGGGGGAGCTGTGGAGCTTTGCTGCTTCTATGCCACCATCTTGACTGAAACATTCATTTTTTATTCAAAAAAATTTTATTTCTCATTTCTACTTCTTCTCCCTTCATTGACTGAACACTCTAGAACTCGACCACTCCCATCATTCAAGATTTCTTATCATTCTTTTATTTTTTTGTACTCCAGTTATTCAATACTTTTGGATATCTCTGTGTAATTGTTTTTAGTTGTGTATATGGTATTTTTTTTCCTTGTGATTACATATCATTTGTATTTCCTGTTTTTGACCTTGAGATTGTCCAGATTTTTGTGTGCTAGTACTGTCTCCTCACCTTCCTTTCAAATTACTTTCCCCCCTTAGCACTGAGGGCTCAGTGGATGACGTTTGCTTATGTCTAAGTATGCTCAAGTACACAGCATGGGATGAGGGGAAGATGTAAAAAATGTTCAGGCCATATTTTTAATGTAATCTAACTACCACTCTAGGTAATTCTGGAAAGGATATACTTCTGGGCCAACATTATAAGGTTTGGCAACTTAAAGTGATCACACTGGCATTGTTGCAAATCTTCATTTCATTTTGTTAGTTAGAAATTGTTAGTATATGGTGACTGAAGAAATAAAACCAAAAAGATCAAGCTGAAAAAAATTAGTTCAATTTAGACCACATCGATATCAAACAAGTATAACATACTTGGGCAATCTTTTTTCTCCCCATTTTTAGCACCTATTGATATCCCCTCAATTGAATGAACTCATTATTAAAACTGTTTTTCTATCAGAATATCTGTAAGAACAGACTTAATTTTGTTGTTGTTTTTAATGTGGACTGGAGATTTTATTGGTATGGTGTAATGGTAATTTGAAGATCTTCCCTGCCCCCCAATAGGCTGAATGTTATCACATGTCGCCTGTGGTGGGAGGTGTTTGCTGAAGTGTGGAGCAGAGCCCACAGGGAGTCAGAGTAGCTAGACCTAGCGGGAGGAGAGGATGCATCTGAGAGAGAAAGTTAGGCTTGTGAGTGTGGCGCTGCAGCAGTGGGAATCTGTCAGAGTAAAATCTCCCACTTATGCAAATCATAAATTCTTTTTCTATAATTTATAGTCTTTGAGAGTTGTCTAGAGAAGCTGAGAGTTTAAGTTACTTACTTGTAGCCGTACAACCAGTATGTCTCAGGGGCAGGCCTTGACACCCCATATCTTCATGACTCCGAAGCTAGTTTCTCTATCTACTATTCCAGCATCTGTCCTTTTCAATTATAACATTACTAATCATATAAATATTTCAAGCAACCTGATTAGTAAGTATAAAACATGTAAGAATATATTAGTAACCGTACTTTGGGTTGAATTCCAAAAACCCTAAAATGTGCCCAGCTTTTATAGCCATGAAAATTAACCCTGCATATATCCTCGGAGCCTAAAAGAAATCAGGGTAGAACTAAAGAAAGTCAGAAAGGACAACTGATGAAAATTCAAATAATATATTTTTTGTTCACTGGTAATATTAAGATGACATTTGTAATATATCTATTCAGAAAATGAGGACATAAAAGGTTAAAACTTTAATCATCTGGATTCTTTTTGCCCAGATCCTGAAAATGGTTTAACTGAGACTTATTATTTTCATTATTTGTATGAAAATATTTTTAAATGGAGGAAAATATAAAATACACTTAATTAAATATTGTGGGCCAGTTATTCATACACAATTAATTTGATTTCAGGTATATTTCTGAAATCCTTTCCTGCAGGGTATGAGCAAGTATCCTGAGTCCCTAGGGAGGAAAAGCTTTAAAGATCCTGCTTTTATAAGCACTAAAATCAGTTCACAGGATTCACATGACTAGTAAAAAGTGTAGGGACCTGGAAAGGATTTGGTCAAGGAAAGAACATCACTTAAAAATGCCTAGGTTCAGTTGTTCAACTCACAACACCAGTCACAACCCCTTGCTCCCACTTTTAAAGAGAAAAAATCCCAAGATTTTCTCTCTCTATGCTTTATATTCACCTAGTTGTTGTTGTGTGTCCTTCGTTCTCAAAGAGGACCATGACATCAGGGAGATAATGAATACCATGACATGCAAGTGAATTAGATTTAAGGGAGGGAAGGCTGTGAAAAGTCACCAGCCTCACTTTCTCCTCCTGAGCCATTTGGTGGAGTGGCAAGATATGGATCAGGAGGTCTAAAGATTACCTTGGATGCAAGTGTGAGACCTTAGCCTTTTTAAGCTAAAGTCTTTAACAGATTTCTGTTTGACTGAGGCAATGCCCATTCATGGTTTAAGACCAGGTAAGAAATGAGGCAGAGGATGGCCTCTTTTACCTAGTCTCCCCCCAAAAAATATCAGTTTGGGAGGGGAAGACCTTTGGAGTTTTGGGCCAAAACCAAAAAAAAAATATTCTATTTATATTCATTCTGAGTCAATCAGGGCCCAAAGAATAACCAAGTGAGACTTGACCTGTGGCCTATTATTGGCCAATCAATGAGAGTTAGAGTGATCTGGGTTTAGGGCATGGAATTTAAGAGAAAAATCTAGCCTGTAAACCCCAAGATATCTTGTAAGGTTTCAGTAACCAAAAATTGCATTCCTTTGAGCAGAGCAGCTATGGGTAAGAATACAATGAAGAAAGGAAGGAAGGAAAGAAGGAAGAAAAGAAGGAAGGAAAGTTCAATAGATAGATCACCAACCCAGAAGTCAAGAGGACCTGAGTTCAAATCTGATCATAGACACATATTAGTTGTGTGACCCTGGGCAAGTCACTTAACCCCAATTGCCTCCATGCACAAAAAAAGATTTACTTAAAGAGACTAGCTCAAGGTACTAGGTATTGCAGGGCTTTTAATACTTTCTATAAACCAAATTAGAGCAATGGTTACCCATCTAGGGATTGTCACTCATTCTTTCTGCTATTTGGGATGGAGCGGAGAATGTTGAATCTCTGCCTCACTTCCTGCAACATTTGTGGTCCTTTCTTTTTCCCAGAATACCAATATTGTCTCTCAACTTGCAAACAGCTTACAATATTACAGAGTAAAGTATATTTTTAGAATGAAAAAGAGGAAAGAAAAACTGAAGAATGATGAGCCATTTAAGTACTAAAGAGCTATATCTATCTGTATCTATCTCCATAACTACAGTTCTGAAATGAGTTGTTCTCTCTTGATTCCTACCTTGTTTCTAACAGGTAGTTTTAGGAGCTTCTCCCAACTATTCTCTGCCCGTCTGCCATTCTTTCCCCACTTCTCCGTGGTTCTCAGCAGGTACTGCTGGACTGTACTCTCTAATTCTATTCCTGGAACCCAGGTATTCTTCCATTTTATCATGTAGTACAGGCATCTTTTGGCCAGATGAGGGGAAAATCTCTCTTTGCTTAGGCAAAGAGCATTGTCTTTGGATATGACCATTACAATCAAGGTTGGGGGAGGAGGGAAGCAAGTCCTGGAGTTTTTTTTGAGCTTCAGAAGATAAAATTTCCTGGCAATGCATCATTCTGCCATCAGTCAAATATCATTTCAGTACCTATTATGTGTTGAACACTGTGCTAGGTGCTGGGGGTACAAAGACAAAAGTGAGACAGTCTCTTTCCCCAAGAAGCTTGTGACTCTATGGGTCACTAATAAACTGGGAGATTCAGGAGAGGTCTCCTGAAGTAGGTGGCTCTTGAAATGAGACTTGAAATAAGTCAAATGTTCTAATGTCTTAAAGGCTGGAGTCATCTTGAGTCTAGAAGTAATATGGTTAGACCTGTGTGCATTAGGAATTTAGTCAATTTGACAACTGTGTGAAGGATAGATTGCAAAGGGGAAAGACTAGATGAAGGGAGACTGACTTCGATGTTAATTGCAGTAGTTCAGGTTAGAGGTGATAAATAATTAGAAGGAGATGTTTGTGGCATGGGTACAGAGAAGGGGATGAATCGGAGATATGTTGAGGATATAAAATTTGCAAGACTTGGCAACTAACTAGATATAAGTGATAGTATAGAGATAATTATGACTGCCTAGATTTGGGCTCTGCAAGAATGGTGGTGTCTGCTCTGGGAAAAAAAAAAGGAAGTTAGGATAAGGGGTGGGTTGAGAGAGACAGATAATGAGATCTATTTTGACATTCCTCTAAGGATGCAGTAGAAGACCTAGCACCTAATCTTTCTTGACATTATTCTTTTTTCTGCTCTTGCTTGCATAAGGTAGTGCCCATGCTTGCCCTAGGGGGCCAGGGCTCTAGCTTCAATAGACTCCTCACCAGCTTTAGGTTAGGACACAGTGGATATAAATGTTGATGCCCTTTCCTCCTCTGACACCTGGAAAGAGTTTCTTGGACCCGAAAGAATATTCTTCATCACCAAGAGCAGAGCCAAACCCCTTTAATTAGCCCTGTTCAGCACTTTGGCATTCAAATCATACAAGACTTCCAGCAATCCCTGTTAGTTAACTGGGCAAATCTAAGGGAGGGGCTGCTTCTAGAAGTCATATAGCATATATATTTCCAAGTGGACGCCATTTTCCCAAGTCATTCAAAGAGAGAGCATGAAAGTAAAAAAGGTTCTAATAGTCCTTTATACTGTACTTATTTGTGGGAAGAATAAATTGACCTGGGGGTGTTGAGACATGATTTAGACAAGAAGAAAAGTTAAGAGTTTCTTGATATCTAGAAGGACTTTTTTTTTCTGTGTAGAAATGAAAAGAAAATCTAAATGTCTTAGCTTTGGTTGTCTGCACTAGTTGCTAGGCGGTTAAATAGCCTGAACACCTCATCCTAGGCAGTTTCAGTATAATCCTATTATATTTAAATGATTATCAGTTCTCTTTGAAATTCTTATTATCCAGGGGCCTGCAGATAGCTATTCAGCCTTCCTGGATGGGTAGGATGAGACTAAAGGAAGAACTGTCTGGGTTTGTCTTGTCAGAACATCATAAAGGTCTAATTCTATCCCCCTTTCTGTTTTTAGTAGTAAAAAAGTGTGGGGGGGAGGAAATATTCAAGTAAGTATGATAATCTTCCTACTTCTCCATTGCAAAAGACTATCTCAAACTGGTTTTTTGAAATTGAGGTTCAGTGAAATGTTTGATTGATTGTCTGCTGTAGCATGTGTGTATGTGAACTACTTATGAACTTCATCTGCCATATAACATAGTTTGACAGAAGACAAGGTGATCAGGTATTAATTTTTACTTTAAAAAATCTTCTTAATGAATTACAGCTCAGGGCTCCTTATCCTAGACTCTCAGGGATTGAAAGGATTTTAAAGATCATTTAGCCCAAATCCTCTCATTTAAAAGTTGAGAAAACTGAGGCCCAGAGGTGAGAAATAACCGTCAAGGTCACAATAAGTAGCAGAGCCAGAACTCAAATTCAAGCTCTCTGATTATACTCAGTACTCCACCCACCACTCTATGCTTTGCACTTTTTCATCCAGTCCAGTCCAAGAGTTGAGGGAGAGAACAGGAATGAAGATTAAACCGGGGACTTTGGTCCAAGTTGATTGATCTCAGCAACAGCAGTCATCTACAGCCTTCAACCTCCTTAAAAAAAAAATAATAAGAAGAGCAGTGGTGAGAAACGTCCCTCTGTAAGGACCTTGAGAACATCACATTAGAATAGAGTGAAAGATGCTTAGCCTTGAGAAGAATAGTTTTGGGGAGTACATGTTAGTTCTCTTAAAGTATTTGGAGAGTGAATAGAGTAATTGAGGATTTGACTTATTTTTCTTGGTTCCAGAGTTAAGAGCTAGGAATTAGGATTAGAACTAGGATTAGATTATAATTATATTATTATATATTATTAATTATATATTATTTATATATAATTATATAATGAATTAATAAAAATATAGTTAATATATAATATATATTATAATCTAGGATTAGAAGCTGTAGAGAAGCAAATTTAAGTTATATCCAAATTAAGTACTCTATCTTTAGACTACTTCCTAACTCAGGATTGTACTGGCAGAGTCCCCAGATGGTAGTTAATTGCATACTAACCTCCTTGGGGTTCTGGAGACAATCCTGAGGGACTGGGAGTGTTTCTAGTACTGTTGCTCATGAACCCCATCCAATGTGTTCTTATTGATTACCAGCAATCCAGATTCAATTAGTTTTTACAAAGGGATATTTATTTTTGGCTAAAAACATCATTTCAAAAAGTCTGGGACATACTCTCCAAGTACAGAGTCCAAGGGAAAGTGGACTCAAATTTACAGAGCACATGTGTCAAGGGAATAACTCACAAGTCCCTATTTTTGGAAATCATTTTCATCCTTTGTAGATTTTCACGAAGTTTGCCTGAGGTGAGCATAGCTCTCTGCTGGGCTTTGAGAATTAGGGTCCTTATAGAATCTTAAAGCTTAGTCTTTCCTCATTATAGTTAGTTTGTCCTCAGCTCCCAATTCAGAGGTTTCCATCAATCACTGATATTTCAGGAATTCTACTATTTAAGCTTATGGAGAATCCAAATCTTTCAACCTTCTGAAATTCACAAGGTTTTCTCCTGATCTAGGGGATGTTGGTTGGGAAACAGAAACTCCTCCCCTCTAGTGATTTCCTTCTTAGAGGCTTGCCTGGAGCTTCTCTACCAGTGACTGGCCTACTGTTTGGATCCTGGATTCCCAACTGTCTTGCTGCTTTATCCATAAAGAGTGACTGATTCTTTTCAACCAACCACAAGAAATTTCCTGTTTGACTTCACCTGTTTTCATTCAATGACCTAAGTGCATTATTTCTCCCAAATTGATTAAAGATTTGTTTGTGTCTTTTATTGATTGGTTGGTTCAATGGATGTGTCTAGGAATTGTTCACACCTAGTTTACACCTTTGATTTCTTTGATTCTGTAACTAGATCAAGTAGGCATTCTCACCTGATAAAGATATCAGGATGTAGAACATCTTCTTAGTTATATTAATTGAGGCTGAAGATTATGATCTACTCTTCTTACATAATGGAAAACTTCCAAGTGATTAGCACTATCCCAAAATGGAATGTGTTGCCTCAGGCCTAGAAGGTTCCTAGACCTCCTTGGAAGTCTTTAAGTAAAGGCTAGATGACTATTTGTTGGCTGTAGAGAGGAATTTTCCTTAGTTCAAGTCAAATCCACAAGCATTTATTAATTCCCTACTATATGCCAGGTGCTATGCTAAGCAAACTAATTGTTCTCTGACATCTCTTCCAATTTGGAAATTCTGTGGTTCTAGGATTGTTCCTTTCAAGCAGTTGCTTTAACATAAACCTGAGAGCTATACTTCATGGTGGCAAAGAAATAGTCATTCTAAACAGTTCTTTCTTAAAGCCACCCTGCTCATGAGTCTCTTTCAGAATCTGGCAGCAGTTACAGAATTCCCAAGGAAAAAGAAGCTCAGGTTAGTTCAAAGACAACCCATAATAAGGAGTCAGATGATCTCACTCTGAGTCCCAGATCTACCACTGACTTCTAGGGTGAGCTTGGCAATATACTTTCCCTCTCTAGGCCTCAGTTTCTCTACCCATAAAATCACAAGAAACCCCTGCTAAGTATTCAGAGTTTATACCTTGATTCAGAGTTAGATTTTGGTTTGAATCCTAACTTTGCAACTAGTGATTGACAAAGTCTTTGATGCTATTCTTGTAGTAAAAGATGTACATGTGGAAGTTAGATGATAGTACAGTTAGGTGGATAGGGAATTGTTTGAATGAATTGACCCAAAGTGTAATCATTAATGGCTAGATGTGAATGGGGAAGGAGGTCTCTGATGGAGTTCTCCAGGGATTTGTCCTGGAAATGTGGTATTTGAAATTTTTGTCAATCATTTGGATACAGCCATTGATAATAAGTTTGTCAGATGTGCACATGACAACCTGGGAGGGACAGACAACAAAGGACATGAAGTCAAATTGAATAAGACGAAATTTAATAGGGATAAATGTCAAGTTCTACACTTGATTTTGAAAATTAACTTCACAATTATAAGATGTAGGAAATGTGAGTAGACAGTAGTTATCAATCAGCAAATTTGTAAGCATTTATTAAGCACCTACTTATATCTCAGGCACTAAGATAGTCATTGAAGATAAAAGTCCAAAGAATGAAACCATTCCTATTTGTAAAGACCTTATAATCAAATGAGGAAGACAAGTACATATATAAGTATCATTTATGTGGGGAAAAGAGTGGGGATGTTAGTGAAGTCCCATTTCTACATAAGTCAAAAATGTAATATTATTGAAAATGAAATTTTAGTTTATAGTAAGAGAAGCACCATGCCCAGAACATGATATGTGATATTTTTACTGGTCTTTACCTTGTTCAGGCAGTATCTACTGTGTTTGGTTCACTTCTAGGCATCCCACTTTTTAAGAAGGTGATGATAATCTTAGGGGTGGGGACTCTGTGGCTTCGGGACCACATGCAGCCCTTTGACTGAATCCAAACTTCACAGAAGAAATTCCCTTAATAAAAGAATGTGTTCTATAAAACTTGGACTCAGTAAAAAGGCTGTACTCAAGGACCACAGGTTCCCCATCCCTGGGGCCTAGAGTATGTATAATAATGGAACACTTTTAGAACATGCTATCCTTATGTGTGCTGTCATATGGAAGGGGAATTAGATTTGACCTATTCAGCCACAGAAAGGAGAAACCAAGAACAATGGGTGGAAGAAGAAAGGATATAAATTCCAACTTAAGGTCCAGAAAGTCTTCTGAAAGTAGAAGGATGTCCATGTTACTCTTCTACTCAGTGGACTCTATTTTTTCCTTATAATCTCTTGGAAATTTAAAGTAATTTGCAACCTAGCCCCAACCTACCTTTCCAGCCTCATTACACACTATTTCTTTTCATGAACCTGGAATGCCAGTCAAACTAAATTTCTTCTTGAGTCTCATACATAATACTTCATCTCCTATCTCTGTGCCTTCTCATTGGCTGTCCTGCCTGCCTGGAATTTACTCCTTCTTCACTTATGCCTCTTATAATCTCTAGTTTCTTTCAAGGTTCAATTCAAGTGCCATTTTCTAAATGAAATCTTGAATATTCTCTCTAGATGCTAGTACCTTTCTTCCCAAATTTTATCTTACCTCTTTTGCATCTGTTTTGTTTACCCATATTTGGCTATACAAGGTATTTCTCCTGGCTCCACTGAAAACCCCTGGAGGGTAGAGACAGTTTCTTTTTTTACTTCTGTGACTCCAGGGCCCAGGACTGTGATAAGCACCTACTACGAACTCAATAAATGCTTGTTGACTGAGAAATTGATTAATAATCAGAGCAATACAAAAGTGTAATGGACTTCTCTGGAAGTAGTGAATTCTATCTTCCTTGAAGGTGTTAAACAAAGACTGTTGTATGGGCATATTGTATAGTAGATTTTCATTCAGGTACAGGTTGGACTAGATGGCTTGAGAAGTCTCAGTCTCTAAAAGACTGATTCTATGATACTTCTACAAACTTCTCTGTACCTTATCCTCCTCTTTTGCAAAATAAATGCAAATGGCATGAAATACAGTTGCTTGCTTTGTTATATGTGTTATTATACTTGTATGGATAAAAAAAATCTTGGGAGAAAAAGGCACCATTTGAAGAATATGTAGATCTATTTCTAGACTTCTTTTTATTAAACCAGAAAAAAAAATTTAGTCCTAACATTTAGAACAGGAGATGAGGTCAGAGTTCCTGGATTCTATCCTAGGCTGTTTCTAGTGTTTCTACTACCCTAAAAAAAATTGCCCCACTAGGGGCTGAAATTTTGCCAATGAAGTTTCATTTCTTTAGGTTAAAGACTTGTGGTTACTTGGATCCATCTATTAAAATGCAAATATCTTTTAGAGGGATAATATGTTGTTATCATCTTATTGAGGATTCATTTATCTGATTTTTCAAATATGGCAGCTAGCTGGGAATAGTAAGCAGAAGAAATAAGATTATGATGAGTGATAGATAGGTCTGATGCTTAAAGGTACTTACTTCATGAAATTGACAGAGTGAGTCCAGGGTACAGGGTGATTTATAGGAGACCAGGGAGCAGATTGAGGATGCGGGGCAGCTGTAGGAAGGCACACTAAGGAAAAGAAAGAGAGAAAAAGGAGATAGGAAGGAGACAAAGACATGCTTCACCTCCTTCAAAACTTTGTCTATGGCTGTCCCCAGTCTTTAGTATCTCTATTCTGGCAATATGACTTCCAGTAGAAGAGTCAGTTATTCAATGTAAATTCTTTCATTCATTAGTTTTGGGGTTTTTTAATTTGTTCAAAATTTCTTAAGTACATACCACAGTAAAGGCATATCCTTTTGAGGGTAATATCTGTGAATTCATCATAGTGGTACCCTCTTCACCACTAAACTACAATCTTTTCTCAGACTATCTGTACTTTGAGATTGTGTGTTCTATATAGCCTCAATGTAGATACGTAGCAGGATAGAAGCATACCTCCTTCAGATATGTACCCGACATCCAACCCCGTGTTTATATTGATAACCTGCTACCTACAAATCTGGAGGAAGAATATGGTGCATTAGCGAGAACACTGGACTTTAAAGAGCTAGGTCAAAATCTCAGCTATGGCATATACTACCTATGTCTCCCGTGGACAATTGACTTTCCCTATTCTTGTCTCAGTTTCTTCAGCTATTAAATGAGGGGACTAAGCTAGATGGTCTCTAAGGTCCACTCCAGTGTAGTGAATAGAGTGTTACATTTTGAGTCAGGAAAACCTGGGTTCAAATCTTGCCTCAAAGTCAGTTAACCTCTTGAGGCTTCATTTTCTACAAAATAAGAAGATTGGAAGAGAGAACCTTAAAGATGCCTTCTAGCTCAAAAACTATGATCCCATAAAATCTCTAAGAAACAGGTCTGATACTTGCAGACATTCTCTGAGTTTCTCATAGGAAAATGTTTTTTTTTTTTCTAAATTTAAAGTATTATAAATGTTTTACATTTATAATTATATTCCAAAATTTAAATGAAAGGATATTGGTGTTATTTATTTGAGTGGTCTTAGTCTCATTCACATTAGTAGTAAATGGACAGATCATTATTTTACTCGATTTTTTCCCTTTTTAATTTAGTAGAGTGTTGGGAACCAGGTCTTGCCCTGGTATGTGAAGTGAGCAGTTTGTCTTTGGTGTCTACCATGCTACGTGACATCCTCTTGCTTCGCTCCCTCTGAAGTAGTTCATAGGATAGGATTACCATCTCATCAAAATATACTCTCAAAAAAGACCTGATATTAAACACATCTTGGTGTGAGTTTATATCAGAGTATTATTCTCTCAGAGGTGGTTGTTCTATAAACTTCGCCTCTTTTGCATGCTGAAATTTTTTTTTAAGTTTTTTTTTTTATCTCTCCCTCTTTTTTTTTTTAAAGTAAGCACACCTGTGTTTCATTTTGCTTTGAAAAACAGGATTCTCTTCCTAATGTCCTTAAAAATTCCATTACAATGAACTTCAGTTATCAAGAGAGTATCCTTTATGGAACACAGTCCAGAACCTAGAAACAGTCTAATAAATGAATAAACTCTATAACAATAAAACTCATAGGCCTCAACAAGATGGACTATAGCAAACATTTGACAGGTCATGGCTATCAGCAACCAGGTTGTTGTTTTCACAAAAGTTAATTGACATGGGAGAAGCAGGACTGGGCAGAAGGAGGGAAGAAAAGAAGCACGCATGTATTATGTACTTAGTATATGCCAGGCACTGTGCCAAACACTGGAGAACAAATACAAGCAATAAGAAAGTCTGCCCTCAAAGAGCTTACATTCTAATGAGGGAAGATGCATAGGAAAGAAACAAGAAGACAATCAGGGAGAAAGAGCTGGTGACAGTGATTAGAGAAAGCATCAGTTAAAATGAGCAGCTGGTGATCTGGTACCTGAGAACAAAAGGTAGCCCGGCCCAGAAAAAAGAGTAAAAGCTTTGCAATAGGAGGACCTAGGTTCAAATCCTGCCTCTGTCACTTCCTCTGTGATCATAGATAAGTCATGTTGTCTCTCTGTGCCTTGGTTTCCTCACCTGTGGATGAGGCGGTTGCTCATATAACCTCTGAGATAATATAACCTCTAAGAGCCCATACAGCTGTAAATAGATAATCCTATGAAACTGAAGATATAACAGCTTTGGCATCTGAACGCTCCAAAGCAAACCAATATCTCAGCAACCCTTGAAGACGTAGAACTAAGACAGTTTTGGATAGGCAGAGGAAATTTTGGTTTCCTCTGGTCACTTCACTGGTCACTTCACCTCCACTGGTCACTTCAACAGCATGTAAAGGCTTAACATATTTCTACTCTTCATGTATGTACCTGGGAGTCAATAAGGAGAGAGTAGGGCAAAGAGGCTGCAAATCGCTCTCTCTGATTCAGTACTTTGAAGTCATAGGACTATCTCCACTGTGAAAATGGCCATATGCACCTTAGTGAGTGAAAAACTAAAGCTTACTATGGGAAAATGTGATCGCCTGTATGGTATCTGTACAAGCTACATGGCAGGGCTAGATGAATTTAGTACCTTACAGCACTCTATAAATGTGAGCTACTATTATCCATCTCATGGTGTAGATTCTAACCTCCCTCTAGGGAAAGACAAAGGGCAGAAGTAGAAAATGGCTAGATGAAGGAAAAGCCTCATAATCACAAGGAGTGTGGAGCTGGCTGGGTGAAGACCAGAGAGTGGCGTCTTAGGAAGTGCTGAAGCAGGTGGCTTAGCTCCTGCCAGGCATGGTCTCTGAGAATAGGACACTAGGAGGCTGGGGTAGCTGATGAAAAGACAGCAGACTATGATGCTGCAGAATCATTGTGTGACTTTTTCTGACATGACATTTCTCTGAATAAATTTGTAAATCTAATGAAACTGTTCTGTGTTGGTGAGGCTTGTCAGCTGCCACCCTCACAGATACTTGAGGCAGATTTTTGTTAGATGGTATAATAGGAAAAAAATCCTAAATCTAGAATTAGAAAACCTGGGTTCAAATCCTGCCTCTTCTGCTGTTTGTTACCTATGTGACCTTGGGCAAGTCACTTATTCTCCACAGGCCTTGGTTTCTTCATCTTTAAAATGAGGGAATTGAACTAGGTAAATATTCTCTAAGGTACATTCCAGTTTTAGCTATGTAATCCAATGGTTTAAGTGGAACCAGTTGACTGTTTTTATAAATGTTAATGATGTAGGCTTTCATAAAGTAAAATACTTGATGACTGGAATATTCCATTACCCTCTAGCTTTCAAAATACCTCTCAAAACAAACTAGATGAAGGGTGGATTTTCTTCCCCCTGACTGATTCTTCTTTTTTGTACCCCCAGTGAAGTATCATTTCAGAATTATAGGCATACCTGAGTGTAATAATGCTTTGAGGAAATTGGGTTACTGTCTGGAAATGGTTTTACCATCTTCTTGCTGCCAAGGTATTATCACTCAAATGGCTTTTTGTGTTATTCAGAAGGAGAAATATTTCACAGAAGAGAATTTGTGAAGAAGCTGGTCAGTCTTTTCATGTCATTTAAGATGTAATTTTAATTGTTGCCTGTGTCTGGTAATATGTTCAAAGTTAAGGCTTAAGAAGAACATGGAGAAACCTCTAGCTTGTTATTTATTCCATCAATTGAAGTAGTTGATGGTGAAGATGATGATGAAAGAGGAGGAGAAGGAGGAGGATGAGGAGAAGGAAGAGGAGGAAGTGAAGGAGGAGGAGAAGAAGAAAAAGAAGAAGAAGAAAAGAAGAAGAAGAATTTACAGACTTTGGAATACAACTTTTCTCAAGCACCTCACATAAAATTCTTGAAATGATGAGGGTTATACCTTCCTTCCACCCTATGAACAAATTTATTGTGAGATAGAAGAGTGAGTGCGAGGTTAAAAGCCTATAGACCTTTGCTAGTGATGCAGAAATCCCAGTGTTTTGATTGTTGGTTACACACCAAGGAGGAAGAAGATAGGAAGGGGGATGGAGGTGGGATTTCACTTGTGATGAGACTTATTCAGCTTTTTATTCCATAATTAATTTTGTAGGAAGGCAGTCATGTTACACAACCTAATAGATCTTCCAACCATACCTATTTTACTTCACCTTTGAAAGAAAAGTATATCAAAAATAAAAGGGATACCAGAGATTTGGCAAGAAAGTAAATTCCAGGGCTATTGATGGGATTAGTATTGAGCCAATCCTATGTTCTATATCCTTGACATCTGCATTTACCCTCTCTACTTCTTCACATTAGCACATTAAAATAAATGATGTTTTAAAATACAGGAATAACAGAATTATAGACTCACAAATGTCTGGAAGGGATCTTTTTTTTAAGTCCTTATTTTATGGGTGAGGATACTAAAGCCTCATGAGGTTAAGGGACCTGCCTAAGATCACACAACTAGTTTGTGGTAGTCCTGGGAAAAAAATTAGTTCTCCTTCCTCCACGTCTAGTGTATTTCTTACTGTGTACCATGACCCTAAGTCATCAAGACAAGGTTAAATTATGTTTAGTTGTTTAAGGCAAGGAAAAGTAGAATACCTCTTAGAAATATTTTTCTTAAAATTAAACAAAATTTTTTAAAGTTCTGACTTGAATCTTAAATTGTTGTCTGCTGTCTAGAGTGAATGGTCATCTGGAGCCACTGTTTCGAAGAGTTGTGGATATGGCATGTGTCTAGATATATTTCTTGGCTTGTTGGTATTTGCATGTTTCATCTATATGTAGGGTGATCTCAACTAATTGTATAATCTCCTATTTGCATAATGGAGAAATTTGTCTTTCCCTCTCTTTGGATCCCTTCCTTAAAGGGTGGATATCTGGCTGTGACTACATCTTGTGCTTTCATAAAGTCATGGGGGGCATCCCTCTGTGACTTTATTCCAGGATCCTCTCTTTCTCTTTTGAATTTGATTCATCATAACGTATTTAAAAATATTTTTTCATTCAGAAATGGCAGGCTGTCACATGGAGAGGTACTCAGTACAGAACAGCTATTCTTTTGCTGAAGTATCTGACAAGTTAGTGAGCTATCGGTCCAAGAAATATCTGAGGATTACCTTTCTTGAGCCAGTTCGTGAAAAATCTAGGGTTTCTGTGCCGACCCTTGCAGGATCATCTCTGGTCATTTTTTGGAATCATACATTGCTTCATCATAGTTGCAGAAATTTGCTTTCCTTATACATGAAGATATCCCTGGGTAGTAGATATATCGTCTATTTTCTGATCAGTGATCTTATAGGTCTCAGGATTGTCAACTTTCCAAAGCCTTCTAGCTTGCATGCTTATTTGTAGGCTACTGTAATGATTTTGTAATTTTTTATTTTCTTGTTATTCTAGAAAGGCAGGTTCAAAGTCTGTGCTTTTGGAGTTTTGCTTTTTAACAAAATATCAGAATTCCTAAATATCTTGCTATGAGAGAGAACAGAACATTTTGTGTCTTTTTTTAGATATTTAAACACTTGTAGCTTCACCAACAACCAAGGCAAATGGAAGCAAATAAATATGTTCTGAATCCACTGTGTAATATCAGACATTTATATGGTACTTTAAAGTTTATAACACACTTTACATACATTATCCCCTTTGAACCTCACAATTCTGTGAGGTAGATACTACAGATATTTGTCACAGAGGAGGAAACTGAGACTCAGAAAGCTGAAAGAACCTGGCCGTGATGAAGGTGGAAATTCAACCAGATTTCTCCCTACTTCAAGTCCAGGGCTTTTTCTGCAATACCACACTATCTTTCTGTCACAGCGCATTATTCTGCAAAAGGATTTGAATGAACCACCTGCAACGAATCCCTAAGGAAGTGCTTCTAACATAAATAAGATCTAAATAACTTAGTCTATGCTAGTGAAAAATCCCCCCCACCCTCAGAATAGACGTGAATCTACTTGAGACATGTGGGCATGGTTGGCTGTTGAGGTTGTCTGCAAAATAGTATTTACTGAAAGAAAGAGCAGATGAGATCAATTCAGTAAGCTAACTGACCAGTTCACTTAAAAAATCAAATTATTTCAGTGAATGAATTATTATTTTTTTCTACTGAACTGACCAATCCATTCAGTCAAAATTGTCACTTAGATGTATTAAAGATTCACTGTCATGATAGCCAATTATACGATTTAATGCAATTGCCATTTATTAAGCACCTGCCACATATAAGGCTTTGTGCTGGATGTTGGGCATACAAAGACAGATGTGTGACAATTCCTACAGTCAAGGAGTTTTTTACATTCTCCTGGCCTAAGTTGAGCACTTTGATGTACATTTGTTACTTCTGGATGCTCTTTAGTTAATACACATCCAGTACTGAAGTACTACAGACCTTTGAGGTTTGTGATTAAACAAAGCCTGATGCCTATCAATTTATGTGTATGTACTTGTATTATATAAAGGATCTCTGGGCATAGATAACATGTAGGCACATAAGCCAAAGTAAATGTGAAGAGACTTTGTAGTCAAAATACAGGAACCCCACAGTAGCAGTTCTTACAAACTCAAACATCTGTGGATTTTTTTTGAGGAGACTGAATTGGGGGCTACTGAGAGTCTGAATGTGTGGCAAAATTCATTGTTACAGTGGGTACCATTCTATAGAGCATGTGTAGGGATGGGCCTCTGTACTCTGGCCCTTTCCAGTGGGCCACGTGGGTTCTGGCCTTCAACTCCATAATCACGGTAGTCCACAGAGCAGATGCAAAAGCTTTCAGTGGGCTCTGAGAGGCTCCTTATATTGTGAAAGGAAAAAAAAAAAAAACACTGAGAATCTTCAGATCAGCTACATTTTCAAAGAAAAAGATTTTGGTGAGTTGAGAAAAACAAAATATATGGGAAAACAATTTTTTTTTAAAGGGAAGACTTCATATAAGCTTCTGTTATAAGCTTCATTGCATTACAGGTAAAGTTATTTCTTAGTCCTGAAAAAAAAAATATGCTGTATAGCACAATCCTGGGTTTGTGTATAAAAAATAAAAAGTAAAAAAATTGAAAATAATTATGTTAGTAGCTATTGAAATTCTTATAACAGAGATGCTTGCCGAAGGGGATAACAGACACTACTGTAGTTTCCATAAGAAATATCTTTTACCACCAAGCATGCATCTTGGGATATATAAGAATTATGGCGTGAATTATAGAAAAGGGGTTAGTTAAGCATAGCCTCTCTCAATTTTTTTTGTATTTGTGGTTTGAGACAGATGCCAGTCATTATTGAAAAATATTTTGTATTTTCCAAGCATAACACACTGCTGTATTTCTTCCCCTGAACATGTCATGCACATAGGCTCAGAGAGAAATCTATATGAAGTAATTTATAATAGTAAAGAATAAGAAGACAGAGTTTAAAAAAATTATATGCACACTGAACTACAATGACAACATTAAAAGTATTCTGTCCCATTTGTAAAATATCTTCTATGACTATGAAAGGGTGATATTTTTTCCAATTATATCTGCTTTAACCTGCAAATGGATTATGCTATAAGAACTCTTATAAAGCAGAGTAAAAAAAAAATAATTGAAAGCATAAGGACAGATAAACTGAGGACATAAAGGATTTGAACAGACTTCTTTCATCGGGGTTCATAGAACTGAAGAGAAGTTTTATTTTAAAATTCCTGGTCAGGTACAGATGAACCATTTTTAACACTTAGCAACATGATGCTTCTTGATTGACAGTCAATACATGGTGCATAATTGCTAGTCCACTTCTCCAAGGCCTGCAAGATTACATTTTTTAATGCCCCAATATTAATAACCAGATGTGATCTTCAGCCTGCCCAAGGTCAGGCTATATGGCCAGGTCAGCCTGTTTGTCTGTGTGCAGGGACTGTGAAGTCTATTCAGAATGACAGGTATAGGAAGGGGGAGGGAGGAGAGGGGAGAGTGTTAACCTTAAGACCACCAAAAGGGAAGGACCTCTCCCTGCTGGGAACAAAGACCAGCAGGAGCTGCTACTGCCTCTTTTAGTATTCCTAGGATGTTAACAAAAGATGATGCATAGTTGAAGGAATGCTATTCACCAATGATACATTATTTTAATCACGCCATCAAAACCATTACAACACATATGTGTGTTATTCCTTAAGCTTTTTCTCCAAATGTAATGTGTTTTGTGTTGGGATTGTTTTGAGTATGACTTTTACTTGCATTGGGTAATTGAGTCACCAATTGGATCTATTTGAGTTTGGGGATCTGGTTTCCCCTAATATACCTTCATTAAAAAAATGTACAGAAGTACTCTCAGTAGTAGTATAGATTGTATAAACTTGTTAGCACAACAATAAATGTCTTAGAATTCATAGCATTCTATTTCTGTAAAACATACATAACAAAATAATTTCTTTTATCCTTTCTCTCTTTTTTTTCTGGGCAAAAATTCCAAAGAAGCTATTTGTTTCCTAATTGATTTTCTACGTCAGTTGTTCATTGAATAGATAAGTAGTGCCTGTGATATTTGATTACAGAGCAAGGCACCCATTTAACCTTCTGTTCTTTCCTGGACAGGATTTCAAATACAATAGAACGCACCTCCCTTAGGCTCAGTAGGATTAGATTGCTAGCAGTAATCCCTGATGCTATGAAATAGACCTGATAGAACTTCAACTCACTTGTTTCGGATTATGCTCATGAATTTCAGCTCATCTAGCTGCATTAACCCTTTGGGGTTTGCATTGGGATGTGCTAAAAGCAAAAACAATACATAAGAAACTTGTTAATGAATGCTAAAGCAATTAATTCTTATTTAGTAACGAAAGTGTGTTATTCCTATTGAAACGAGAAAGGGTATGTGGTATAAATTGTGAAAGCTTTTACTGATGGCATTCAGGAAAAACAAATTTTAATAGTTTAACATTACCTCTGACAAGTTAGTCTCAATGTGGTTTGTCTGTCTAGCTAATTTTTCAGCGATTTAGTGCTCCTGAAAAGTACTGGTTTCAATGATGGCTTTTTCAGCTTGCTCATACCTAAAATCACATTCCGAGCGTAACAGGTGAATAACTTCCTGTAGAAGAGACTGGGCTAAATGTTCTCTCAGGTTCTTTCAATTTCTAGCATTTTATATGGGTCTGTGAATTAGCGCTTGAGTCTGGGTCAAGGAAAGCGTGGGGAACTTAAATCGATAGGCAAATCCCATTTTAGCCAGTAATTTCAATCTCTACATACCCCCACTACCACATCATCTTTCATTTGAGTCATTACAAATAGTGAAACTGACTGACTAGCCTTTCATTTGCTCTTCTTTCTGGTGGGTATGAAAGTGAACCATGAAATAGTCAATTGGCAAGAAAACCAGTGGGAGAAAGATGACTAGCAAAGGGACTGGATAATCCACAGACTAGAAGATCATACCAGGATAATTGAGTTGACAGAATAAAAGAGATGTATACCTTTTCTGCACAGAGCAGCGGCACTGCTTCATGTTGGTTTTTATTATTGCAGACACCATAAGCTAGACTTGACACCTCTAGGCAATCAAAGGCTGTGCTACCCCCATCCCCACCCCAGCTCCCAAGCTAGTGGCTTGCTATGGTTTGTTAAGAAAAACAAACACATTGAACATGAGTGCTGCCAGGCTTTTGGATAGTGATTATACTAAATCATTAGGCTTTTCTATGTTGACTCTTTAAATATTATATTTATAACTAGTTCCATTAATTAATGAAATGAGTGATTTGGGTTTGATCATTAGATTTCCAGTCCTGGTCACAATTTTTAATGTAGTTTTATTTGGGAAATTTGGACCTTCAAATAGTCTCTTGTTTCTATCATCTGATTGACTACATTCAAAAATCAAGTGATATTTCAGTGTTAAAAGTCACATAGTACCAAAATACTCATATATAATAATAGGTATTTACATTTATATAAGACTTTAAAGTTGCAAAACACTTTATATGTGATGTGTCTATATCTGTCTAGAGACCAATAGATGTGTATGTTTATAAATCTATAGA
>CM053587.1:139884242-139924373 GCA_028646515.1 Pseudochirops corinnae | reverse complement strand
GAAAAAATAATAATCTAGGCAATACAAGTAATAGCCTAGATGACAATAAGTGCTTATTTATATACACATACAAACGTACCCAAACATATGGAATGTAGGGTAGAATATGATGAAGGAAAGGGTAGATTTAGGTAAAATGCTATAAAGAATATCAATAGGGAAAAAACTTTTTAGTTAGGGGATCAAAGAAGGTGCTGTAGGATCAGAGCTTCAAGGAAGAGGTAGTACCTGAGGTGAGCCTTGAAATGAGAAAGATTTCAGAAAGTGGAAAGGTTGAGGGACTACAATCTAGGCCTAGATTAAAGAATAAAGGTATAAAAGACCAGCAGTCAGAAGGCATCAGAGGACTTGCCCCTTCATTGACTGGGCTGGCTGCACAAAAACATCGAGGGAAGAGAAGGCATTTTGAGATGGCAGAATGGCTGGTACTTTGATTTGGAACAAGAAAAACATGAAACTGAGAAAGGTAGATTGGAGCAAGTCATAATATGGCACATCATTTATACTGCTGAAGATGTATAATTGTCAATTTCAAAGTGGGAAAAGTCATTCGTATTTTAAGTTGTAATATCATTGGAATGCTGGTGAGACTCCTGCAAACATAATTTCCAATTTTGAAAGAATAAAGTCAAATATTTTCCCTCCAACACCCCTAGCAATGGGACCTGGTTAAGTAATTCATGTAAATTTATTAGATTGTAAATTCCTTGAAGGAAGATATTGTCTTTTATCCCTTTTTTGTATCCTTACAGTTTAGCACAGTGTCTGGCACATGGCAGGTGCTTATAAATGTTGATTGGTTGGTGATTAATTCATTAAAACCAAAGCAGAGACCTTTAGGTCACAGTTCTACTTCTGTGGCTTACTTAGAACATGTGACTCAATGGAGTTGAATGAGAGAGCCACTTAAAGGAAACTGGGATGTGACCAGGAAGAATTGAATAGATTGAGATAGCAGCAATGTGAACATGCTCAAATGACAGCATGCATGTAAAGTGTTTTATAAACTTTAAAGCAGTACATAAATGTCAGCTACTGTTATTCAGCTCATCTTCATCTTTCTCAATGGGTTTTGGATAGAAATAGTCCTGGGACAAATCTTTATCTGGTTCATTTTTCTTTATTTTCCATGTTCTGAAGACTATGGTAAAGGTGGTTAAAATAACTACTTTTTGTAATTCAATTAAAGTATTGCAAGCTTATCTTCTCTAAGCTCATTGAAAGCATCCTTGAGACCATTCCAGTCACAGACATGACAAGGATACTATGTACTTCATCCTGTTCCCACATGGCTTTGATTTCTCTCACTACATCTCTATATTTTGGAAGCTTTTCATTTCATGTAGATTAGGGATTATGAGTATGAATTGGGATGGCAACATCAATTTAAAATGTTCTTAAAATTTTTATGTTATCAATGTTATATCAGTTGATTGTGGTCACCAGTTTTGTCTCTGAAAATCCTCTGCTTCTATTACAAATTTATTTGTTGAATTCTTATGAAAAAAAATTCTCAGACCTATATTTGCAGTTCAAATTTGTCATCTGTTAGTTTATGAAGTGCTGTAAGCTTCTGATATAATAGTTATGTTATTATTGATTTGGCACACTTTTAATATTTAGCCATTGAAACGTATTTGGTGATATCAGTCAACTAGCATTTATTAAACACCTACTATGTGCCAGACACCATAATAAGGGATGGAGATCCAAAGAAAAGCATGCTCTCCCCCTCCCCCAAAAAAAAGAAGAAAAAGAAAAAAATGTCCCTTCTTCAAGGAGCTCATATTCTGGTGGGAGAAACAGCATGAAAACAATTATACACAAACAATGTGTACATATGTGTACACACACACACACATTTATTTATTTATTCATTTATTCATTCATTCATTCATTTATTCATTTATTTGTTTATTTATTTGTTTGTTTATTTATGATAAAACTAAGGGAAGAGGATAACCTCAGAGGTAAACCACTAAGATTCAAGTTTCTTGCAGAAGAAGGGATTTTAGCTAAGACTAGAAGGAAGCCAGGGAGAAAAAAAAGATGGAGATTGGAAGTGCGGAATGGAGAGATTAAGGGAAAGGGAATAAGCATTTGGAAATCTACCATTTTGTGTCAGGTGCTCCGCTAAGTGCTTTACAAAAATTATCTCTTTGATCTTCACCATAACCTCCTGAGGTAGGTGTTACTATTAATCCCATCATACAGTTGAGAAAACTGAGGCAGGGGGAGGTTAAGTGTTTTCCCCAGAGTTACACAGGTAGTAAGTGTTTGAGGCCAGATTTAAACTGAAGTCTTCTTAATTGCAGGCCCAGTGCTTTATCCACTGTTGCCCCCTATCTGGAGGAAGGATTGCAGGCATGGCGGACAGCCATTGAAGACGTACAGTTGGGAGATGAAGGGTATTATGACAGGGACAGCCAGGAAACCAGTGGTGTGTTTAGTTGTGAAATAGTTCGCAAGGGTCAGTTATCCACTATACTTGCTGACTGATGCAGAATTCAGAAGTAGTCACTGAGCAAAACTCTCTTAATGCATTTACTAGAATAGGAGGGCTAATACTTGTGTATTTTCTTCTGTCTCTCTTCTGTCTATCTTGGGCCTACCTTGGCTAATTTCATAGTTCTTAAAGTAATAATCCAGTAATGCTATTGCCATTACTAAGAGTGAACAACGTATTAAAAGAGTCAATCCAAATGACCATTTTGTTTACAAATATTCTCTCTCAGCTCTGTGCTGAGGATGAATCTGAGAACAAATGAGATACATAAACTTTTATCTCATTAGTATTACTAGATCTATAGTCATATCTATGATCCTTGAAAATCAAAGTTGACTGTTTTATGAATCTCTATTCTTCAAGACTGTGTGGCATGAGTTTCCAAAGATATAGGAATGGACATCAACTGTCAGGCTACGTATTTTTTTATATGCTACGAAAAGAATTTCTTAATTTGCAAATGTTCATGAAAAAATTAGAATATAATTCTTAGTTGCCAAGGTAAAGTCTTTTATCTGTCTGTTTTAAATGATTGATTATAAATGGTAGGTTTGGGAAGACTGCTTGAAATGAATTACCTATTAGGAACAATTTGTAATATGTTGGTTTATTTTTTTTCAACTGCTAAAATCAGAAGTATGGTTCCAACAAAAACATTTTAGCTTGTCAAGTCTATTAGATATTATCTAATACATTTAATCTAAGTAGATCTAATAGATATCTAATAGATTTCTAATATATTAGATTAGAAAAATATCTAAACAGTTGAGTTTAGTTAGACTATAGTTAGAACCCTAGATTTTTCTAGAGATATCAAATGTAAGAATGCTGTATTAGACTACAGAATAAGCAACATTAGGAGCAAAAAGTCATTTAAAAATTGGATAAAGAATATTTTCCCTGTTGCCTTTGTAGAAAAACCCAAATTTTTGTATAAAACATGAGTAAGGGTAGGTAAAGCACGTTCTCAGTTATTCAAATATTATTCTTTGAATTTTTACTGAAAAATGAGATTAAAATTATACTAATTACTACAAATTATATGCAAATAAATACTAAAAATTGTAGGGCAAAATTACTTCCTCTTATGAGGAAAAATTAATTTAATACATTGGTCTGTGCTTAGGTACGAAGTTCATGTATACGTTACCAGTATGGATATTTGACAAAATGCCAACCACAGCATTGCCAAAGGTAGAGCATGACATTTATTTCTTTAAGCTCCATAGTGGTTACTGGTAACATATGTTTTTAGGGTGTCAGTTCTGATGGAATTTTTTCATCTGGCCATCATCCAAGTAATGTTGGTATGTGGTGTGTTTCAAATACTTTAAAAATAAATTAGACTTACATTTTTTCATGATAGAAAATCTCAGCAGAGCATTAGAGCAAGATTCACTCCCCTCATAATTTTTATAAATGCCGTTTCTCAAAATTGGAGTTTTAATTTATTCTTTAAAAAAAAGAGCAGACTATGATAGAAGTATCCTTTTCCTGCTTCTATTTTAAAAAATAGAAAATAAACAGAAGCCAAGTTTATTATATTATTTTCTTGTGTTGCTAGAAATAAAATGGTTGGCCATGACTAAAGGAGTTTTCTCTCATGGCAATATAAAGTTTACAGGATAAAGCTAAGAGTCTACAACCATCTTAAATAACTATGGTAAAGCCAGATAAAATGGAGAGATTTAGTTTTTATGTTTCCATGGGGTCTTTCCATATAATACTCAAGTAGAAGAGACCTACAAGCGCGAGTTTTATCTTCAGTATCTAACTTTCAGTAATTTGGTTCAATGAAGTCATTAGGTCACATCTGCTTCTGTTGTGTTTATGCAACATATGTACATGCATATATTATATATGTGTAGGTATACATATGTATGCAATATATCTACATATCCCTAGTATTTATTTTCTTACCTAATCATTGCATTTGTTCTTGGTACGTCAATGGATTTATATATCATCAATGGGCATAGTCTTTCCAATGAGACACATCGCAACCCATCTCATCTTTTTATCCTTTGTAACTTGACCATGTTTAATAAATCTTTCACAGGACATCCCAGTGAGTTTGTTAAGGGACTCTTTTTCCCCTTTTCTACAGTCATTGTGTATCAATGAAGCCCAAGGGCTATCCACCTGTTATTTCTCTGTCTTTTCTAGTCATCTTTTGAAAATTGTTCCAATGATAACTTTTATACTGCTTCTTCCCTGTAACTCATTGTTGGTGATATGCCACAGTCAGAATATTCAAGTGGAATAGACCCTTCATTTCTTTTAGTGGATTCTAGATATGACAAGTAGAAGTCATTTTTACAGTTTTTTTGGAAATAGGAATACCTAATCAAAACAAATTCATTTTAGTCCACAGAACTTTACTTGGAGATTTCATTCTTAGAAAACTGGTTAGTTCAAAGCCCCAAGAAAAGAATATAAAACATTTGCTGACTACTCTGACATTGCACAATACTCGTTCTTTCCCAACCTCTCAGACAACTCATTTTCTATTTCTCTAGTTGGTTTCTTATCTTCCTTGCACTTTTTTATATGTGGTATCATTAATCCTTTTCCTTTTGCTACTAACTCCCATGGTCAACTCATCTTGGTTCCAGGTATCACCTTGAAAGGCACTAGTATCAGTTATAGGGTTAGGACTTTGAACTTCCTTCCGAGATGTAGTCCACCTGATCAACTATGTATTTACTGCTGGTGCCTCAAATTTATCCTGTTCAAGTTAACCTCACAACCATCCCCATTAAAGCAAACTATATACTTTTCTGGCCTCTATATCTGTCAATGATACCGACATACTTCCTTTCACACAATTTTGAAATGAGTCAAAATTGTAATGATGATCAATAATTACTTTATTATTTGATCAATGAAAAACCTAATTCCTATAACTACGAAAAGTCTGGTGCATCAGGAGCTGATCTGGGATTAATAGCCAGCCATCCTCACTAATGAACCTGACTCTGTTGTTGACTCTCTATGTTTCCACCTTGCACCTAAACAGATACCTCTACTCAATCCCTTTTTATGTGCTGTCTTCTTGTATTAGTATGTAAGCTCATTGAGGGCAATAACTCTCTTTCTTTTTACTTGTATTTGTATTCCCGTATTTAACACAGTGCCTTGGCACATAGTAAGTCTCAATAAATGTCTCATCTAATGACTCAAAAGAAAAATCATAAGGAGTTGCCTGAACCATATGAAGTTGTAACTTATCTGAGCCAAACAGTTAGTAAATATTAGGAGTGAGATTTGAACACAGGTCTTCCATATTATAAGTCTAGTACTCTCTCTACTATGTTTTACTCCCTTTTGCCACCATATTAATATTTAAAAAAAAACAACATTTGAGTATGGGATTTGGAGTTGGAAGGGACCTTAGAGATCCTGTGGTTTAAACCCCATTATTACTATATTTAAATCCTAAAGCTTCTGTTAAACTCAAATAGCTATCAGTTTTTCAAATATGCTTAGGGACAATTTTTTTCTAGTAGAAATTTATTTTTAATGATTAATGACAACTCAGGAACTTGAGAATCAGAGAGGTTAAGTCAAATGAGATAATGAAATCAAATGAGATAATGTATATGAAATGATTTAAAACTTAGATAGACATGAGATATCATCATCATCATCATCACCATCATCATCATCACACCTATTCAACTAATAGAGCCAAGACGGTGACTCTCAAACTCTTTTTGTTCATGACACAATATTCTTTACTGTGTGGAATTGCGATGCAGTTTAAGTGTCCAACACAACAGAAGACTCTTGTGTATGTACAGTTTCCTTTCATAGAAAAAGACCTTTTTGATTTTTGTGAAGTTCTTTATAAGTCAGAGTTTAAAGCATTATATAATAAGCAAGTTTTGTTTGTTTTAGGAATAGTATACTTAATGTATATGCTTAGTTCATAAAATTTGTGTAAAATCATGTATTTTCTTTTATTTGTGATAATATAACATGCAAATTTTGTGTTATGCTGTTGGACCATGGAAAACCCTTTGATAACCTCTTCTAAAAAGCTGGGATTCATTTCCATGTACTCTGACTTCAAATACATTGATGTTTCCATTCTATCACACTATGCTTTCTTACTAAAAACAAAACCAAAGACAAACCCCTCAGTGTTTCTTTGTTGCCTATCATATAAGTCCAACAGTGTAAAGTCCAAGCCCTTTAGCCTGGCATTCAAGACCACATAAAATTTAACCAAGAGGCAGCTAGGTGGCCCACTAGATAGAGCCTTGGACTTAGATTCAGGAAGTCTTGAATTTAAATTTGGTCTCAGATGCTCATTGGCTCTGTGAACCTGGGAAATCACAGAGCCTCTCTCAATCTCATTTTTGTCATCTATAAATTGGAGATTATATAGCTCCTACCTCCTAGGGTCATGATGAAGATAAAATGAGATAATATATATATATAAAGTACTTTGCAAACTTTACAATTCTTTATAAATACTAACTGCAATTATTACTTCTACCTATCTTTCTGACCATATCTCCAATTATTGCCATCAATTAAACCTATGATGCTTTCATCAGAGATAGTTAACAGTGCTCAACTATGCCTGCTGACACTCTCTCAGTATCTGTCTGTCTCTCTGTCTCTCTCTCTCTCTCTCTGTGTCTCTCTCTCTCTGTTTCTCCTTTAACCAGAAATTCATTTTTTAGTTCATTATAATTCAGGCATAATTTGGGTAATACACAGCTAGATACTTATTTGTGAGGTTAAATTTTCTTTACTGTATGCTTGGGAGCTATGGCTCCAGTGGGGAGCAGGGATATTTTGTGTTGGGCAGTGGGGCAGTCCTTGTCAAGGAGCTCTCATCTTTAGCAGCTAGTGGTATGAGAAAGCAAAGGGGGCCTTGTGTATCAAGGTGGGGAGCAGTAAGGTATTTCCTTTGAATATGTTGCAGCTGCAGCAGTTGCTTGGTAGCTGCCTTGTTGACCAAGCCCTTGACTTTGTTACAGCTACCAAAGCTATTTCCTTTACTTTAATTCTTGATTCTTTTATTTTGACAAATATTTTAGGAGTTTCACTTTGCAGTTTGACTGAGATTATCTTTGGTCATATTAGTTATGAATTGGTATAAACCAAACTCCTGAGCAGCTCAGGAGACCTTGAACAAACTTGAGATCTAGGTCTCTTTTGGAAATCTTTAGGGTTCACAAATAAATGTATGGTTTCAACCAGAAAGGCAGTTATGCTAAGTGAATGTGGTCACAGTGTGTTTCCATGGATCCATAATAGAGTTATCAAAGATGTACCCCAGTAGGGCTCTATTATAAGGAAAAAGTGTTCTGGCCACCAGGAAACTGAGCTGGTCTTCATTAGAAATATCTAATAAGGAATCTCATCCCAGCACATGATATCTCCAGTCAACAATACATGCTTGCTGTAGTACTTCCAGAAGGCTATGAATACTTAGTCCTAGGAGCTGACATTTCTTCAGGAAATATTTTACTATCATCCCAGTGTGTTTATTGTGATGTCTGAATTGGGGTAAATGGAGCAGCAACATGAAAGGGAGTTAGAGTGGAGTCTCAGAATTATTTATGCCTGAAAGGGGCATATCTTCCACTACTGCCATGAGGGCCCCTGAGCATCTGACACTTGTGGTTCAATTACATTTTTAAAAAATTTACTAAGTATCTACTTTGTGCCAGATACCATGATAGTCATTGTGGATATGCAAACAAAAATGAAGGGAAGCAACATATACAGTAAATACAGGAATATAAAATAATTTTGAGAGACAGGAAGAAATAATTGGAGAGAAGCAGAAAAAGCTTCTTGGAAAAGGGAGCATCCAAAGTGCTTTGAAGGAAGCATATAGAACTCTACAGAACAGAGATGCAGGTGAAGAGCATTTCATATATTGGATAGATAACTCATGTACAGCCACAGAAGGGGAAAGTGGAATATTAATATACATAGAACAGCCAATACAGCAGTTTGAATGAAACTGGAAAACAGATTTAAGCATTCAAGCTCTGGCAAAGAATTATATTAACTTGCATTTGTAGAGTGATTTAAGGTTCATAAAGGTTACCAAAGACATCCTAAAATACGTATGTACATATATACATCTAGAATATACATATGTAATATGTGTGTATATTATACATAACATATGTTATAAATATGTATATATCATATATATTTCCTCAATTTCATTTTAATTGAAAGGGCACTTGCAGATGTATCAGAGGCTTCAAATTCCAACATCCCAGGTAACATGTTATTCCATTAAATTTTTTATTTATACTGGCCTAAAGTGTTGATTCCTGGGTTTTGGAAAAGGCTTTGTCTCAGAATCAGGGCAAATCAAGAATAATACCTATGCTCCATAACAAGCCTCCATAAATTCTTAAGTTCCAGGCTTGGAGATCAATCATTGAGGCAGATTTCGAGGACTTTCCCATCTACTTAGGCAGGAACTGGAATAAACTGCTAGGTATATATATTTTTAACAACCCCTAGTAATGACTAGAATTTCTGCTATGTGACTCAGTTTTTTATTTCTGACTTGTGGTTGTAGTGTGATTTCTTGTCTCTCTGCTTTTTCTTATCCTGTTCTGTCAATGCCTTTCTTCCATATACACCGATCAAAATCTTCACTATCTTTTATGGTCTAACTGAAATGCTATCATGAAACTTCTCTGATTACTGTATCTCTGTCTCTTTGTTTATATTCTTCATATGGCATGTATCACATTTTGTTATATATAGTTTGTGTGTGTACATATATACACATATATAGGTATGTATATGTGTTTTTAGGTCTTTATATTCCACATATATTCTACATAGAGAGACAGCATAGCATAGCAGACAGAGAGCTGTCTGGAGACAGCTGGAAGCTGTCTGGAAGCCTCAGAATCAGATCTCTTCTGACATATTGGCTGTATGACTCTTAGTACGTCACTTAACCTTGCATTGGTATCAAGAGAGTTTCCTTACCTGGGTACTGCCTGAATGAATGGAATCATGGGTCTAGACTCTATTGAATATACTCTGAAATGCCTTACCTATAACTGAGTCTCAATTGATATTTATTGAGTGAAGGGAGAGGTGAGTAAATATATGTGATGGATTTTTTCTCCACTAAAATATAGGTGAAAATTTATGTTGATAAATTCAAGTTGGTGTTAAAATAAAATCTCAAAGACAGGATTGCCTAGAGTAAAAGTGTTGGATTTACAATCAGGAATCTTGTTTTGAATCTACCTCAGACCCTCTCTAGCTATGTGAATACAGGAATGCCATTTGAGCTCTAAGATCCTCAATTTCCTAATCTGTATAACGGGAGAAATAATTGTTGTTCTGCCTATCTCATGGTGTTTTAAGGAAAGCGTTTTTTTCCCCAAACCTTAATGTTCTATATCATTGTGATAAAAGCACTTTTGTAGAGTACCTGATACATAGTAGGTGCTTAATAAATGTTGATCAATTGATTAAATATCAATCATTATTACCAAAAATATTTCCAATTGAATTGAATTAATTGCTATTTCCATTACAAATAAAATAATGTGAAACTTTTTTGCTGTATTTTATATTATGCTTTGAGATTTTAATGATACATATTATATTGATAAAGTTGATAGTATTTTAATATCCATTAAGTATTCCTTGGGATAGTCAGTAGCAAATGCAGTCAGGTTCAAAGCTAAGCTGTATATCTGGAGGCTTGATAATTACAGTTCATATTTTCTTACTAAACTGATAATGTGTTATTAATTCAGTTAAAAAAAAATAATGGCACTACTAGATTCCTGTTTTGTCCCAGGTTTAAAGTTTTATGAGAACCAGACCACACATTCTTCTGCTGTTAGACAGTATTATTTTCAGAGATGCTAACCTGTTAGTGATTAACTAAGATTGGTGTCTTGGATGCTTGTGGTTATCAGAAAGCCTTTCCCTGGGGATGTCTCCAGTCCAACGAGAATTTCCACATTTGTGTCTAGAAAGGATGCTTTAAAGCTGTATTTTCTCTGTATAAAGAATTGCACTTGCTTTTTAAATGATTGATGAGGCTGTATGGTATGGAGATCAAAATAAAGAAATTGACACTGAATAGACCTAGTTCTGGTCTTAGTTACTCTTTGGACTTGACTTTGTACTCCTATGAGCAAAACAGAAAATTAGGTAAAAGATATTTACTGTATGTTCTGACAGGAACTTCTTTAACTCCTTTCCTTCACTCCTTGAAACTTCTCGGTCCTATCACTATTCTTTCCTCTTTGTCTTCTGTTTTAGAGAAAGGGGTATCCCCTACTTCTTGCTAAGAATAATGATTTTCTATGTGTGCCCTTAATTCTCTCCTTTCTGCTTCCTCCAGCTCCATGCTCAGTCTCTCTCTGTCTCTGTCTCTGTCTCTCTCTCTCTTTCCTTCTCTCTCTCTCTCCTCCCTATCTCTCTCTCTCCCCTCCTCTCTCTGTCTCTGTCTGTCTTTGCCTCTCTGTCTCTCTCTCCCCTCTTCCACACACACACACAGACATACACATAACTATCTTCAAAAGTTTCCCTCTCTACTGGCTCCTTTCCATCCTTTCCATCTACCAACAAACATGTTCAGGTCTCCTCAGGATTAAGATGTTTCTAAACCATCTGGCTACCATCCCAGCTCTCTTTTTTTCTCATTCATATTAGCTGCTTAATAAATATTTGTTAAATTGAACTAAACTGAATGGAAATTAATTTCATGGTTAAACTTTTTCAAAAGAATAGCTTGAACCCAATGCCTCTATTTCCTCATTCTTATATTGGTTTATTCATGCATGCATGCATTCATTCATCAAACATTTATTAAGTTTATACATAGAAATAGAGGAGTAATGGATAGAGAATTAATGAGGGGATCATGGCCTGAGGAGTAATGACTTCAGGAGTTAGGGTTCAGCATAAACCTAGGTTCAATCTTGAACTTTGATATATACTAGTTGTGTGATCCTAGGCAAGTTGCTTAATGTCTTGGTACCCTAGAAAAATCTCAACGATTGTAAATTGTGGAACAGGCACTACTCTACATTGGTAGAAGAAATACTTTAGCACAAGATACTAAGTTCTGGAAAGACACAAATGAAACACTGTCCCTAAAGGAACTTATTGAGTTGGGAGGAGTTTGGTATATTCATAGAGAAATAAGTTCAAAATATACACCAAGTAAATTTCAGGAAAGGGAGAGGGCATTAGTAACTGAGAAGGTCAATATGAGCTTTCTGAAGAAAGTGGCATTTGATTTGACCTTTGAAAGAAAATAGGAATTCTATAAGGCCAAAGGGAAGAAGAAGAGCATTCCAGGCATGGGAGATGGCCTGTGATGGAATGTGCTAGAATGTCACGTGGGATGGATAACAATCAGGCCAGGTTGGCTAAAACTTAAAGTATGTGAAAGAGAATAATGTGCAATAAGCCTGTAAAAAGTCTTTTGAAGCAGGATTATGAAGAACTTTAAAAGCTAAACAGAGAAGTTTGTATTTTATCCCAGACAAGAGATACCTATTAGAAGTACTTAAGCAGAGATTGATGCAGTCCAGTATGTGCTTCAGAAATATGACACTGGTAACTGTGTAGAATATGGATTGGAGAAGAGAGAGACTAAGGTTTGGGGGGCCAATTTAGAAGCTATTATATTAATCTGGGTGAGAGATGATGAGAGACTGACCTGGGCTGATGGCTGTGTGATTAATTAATGGAGCAAAGAGGATAGATGGAAAATATGGAAGTAGAATCAATGAGACTTGGCAACTGATTTAATGTGAGGAATGAGAAAGATGGAAGAGTTTAGGATTATTCTAAAACAGGGGTTCCCAATTTGGAGTATGTCTCTCCTTAAGGAATTAGAGAAAGTTTTTTTAAGAGAGCGTGAGGAATATTTGGTAAGCAACTATGTTATCCTATTTGAAATGAATTAATCTCTTTTATTTCTTGTATATGTTTGAATGGCATAGCATGCAAATGAATAAGAGGTATGGGAAGGATTACTGAAAGACAAGGAACATGGGCACTGAAAAGAATTAGGAAACCCTTCTCTAAGCTATAAAGCTGAGTGACTGAAAGGATGTTAGTATTCTTGAAAAAAATAGGGAGAGATGGAAGCAAGGATGCTTTGGAGAGATAGAAAATAAGTTCTGTTTTGGACATGTTGAGTTTGAGATGTTTTAGCACCTTTCTATCTGACTTTTATTTGTAACATAATGCTGAAAATACTCAATGAAAGGTCATCATTGATCTCCAAATCACCCAATCCAATGTTCTCTAGTGATCTCTTGCAGCATTTGATGTGACCACTCCTTTCCTCTGGATACTCTCTCCTCCTTTGGTTTCTGACACAACACTTTTTTCTTTCTCTTCTTATATGCCTTATTCCTACTTCTTTCCTAGCTTTTCCAACATTTTAAAGTGGAGAAATATAATCTATCATCTTCACTTGTTGCATTAACAATTGACTGCTGAATGTTTCATTAGCATCTCAAAGTCAAGACTACCAAAACAGAACACATGATCTTCTCCCCTAAAGTTATCCTCCTCCAAACTTGTCTCCTGCTATTGAAGAAAACACCATATTCCTGTTACCCAGGTTCACACCTTATAGGTTTTCCTGTATGTACCTCACACTGTATATCCAACCAATTGCCAAACCTTTTTGATTCTACTTCCATGAAATCTCCTGTATGTCAAAATCAGTCAACAAGCATTTATTAAACCTACTGTGTTCCAGGCACTGTGGTAGGTGCTGAGAATACAAATAAAATTAATAAAACAATTGTTGGTCTCATGGAGCTTAGATTCTAATGGGGAGACAACTATAAATTGAAATAAATACAAATATATAGAAAGTACTTAAATACAAGGTAATATGGGAAGAAGACTACTAGTAATTGTGGGGACTAGAAAAGGCTTTATGTAGAATGTAGTATGTTAGCTTTGTCTTGAAGGAAAAGGATTCTATGAGGTGAATGAAGGTGAGGAAGGAAAGGCTAGTATTACCAGTGCAAAGACACAGGATGGGAGGTGAAGGGAAGGACAGAGAATAGGACAGTTTGGATTACGGAGTATAAGAGAAGTGATGTCCGATGAGTCTGGGAAAGATAAGATGGGGCCATATTGTAAGGGATTTTAAAAATCAAACAGAAAAATTTATATTTTATCCTAGAAGACATAGGGAGAAACTATAGAGTTTTGAGTAAGAAAGTAACACAGTAAAATCTGTACTTAAAGAAAATCATTTTGATGTGGGCATGGAAGGTAGACTACAACAAGGAGAAACAAGGCAGGGAGACCAATTAAGAGACTGTTTTAGTAATTGAAAAGAAAAGTAATTACAGCCTGGATGCTATGGTTGTATGAGTTGAAAGAAGAGGGCAGATGAAAGAGATATTATAAAGGAGGAAACGGTAAGATTTGACAACTTATTGGATATGTGAAGTGAGGGAAAATAAGGAATCATTGTAGACATTGAGGTTATAAGCCTGAGAGATTGGAAGAACGGCGATGCCTTTGACATAAACAGGGGAAGTTTGAAAGAGAAGTATATTAAGTAGAAAGATAAATTCTGTTTTGGAAATGCTGAATTTAAGATGTCTGTGGGATATCCAGTTTAAAATGTCCAATGGGCAGTTTGTGATCTCACTCTTTAGTTTAGGGGAGAACATAGTTCTGGGTATATAGATCTGGGAGATTTCTGCATAGAGATTTTAATAAATAAATAAATAAATAAATAAATAAATAAATAAAACCTATGGGAACTGATAACATCACCTAGGAAGACAATCTAGATGGAAAAGATAACAGCAGCTTGGGGAACCCTCCATGTCAGGGAGAGTGATGTCAATGATAAACCAGCAAAAGAGACTGAGGAAGAGAATCAGAGAAAGTAAAACCAGAGGGGAAAGACTATCCATGATGAGATAGTCTAGGTCAACAGTGTCAAGTGAAGAAGACAGGTCAAGAAGACTGAGAAAAAAAAATTAGATTTGGCAATTAAGAGATATTGGCAACTTTGGAAAGAGCAGTTTAAGTTGAATGATGAAAATGGAAACCAGATTGTAAAGGATTGAGGATTATGAGATGTAGGAGAGGCAATGAGTGTAGAGTTTTGCTTTGTTATTGTTTTTGTTTTTCTAGGAATTTTGTTAAGAAAGGGGATAGAAATATAAGGTAATATCTTGAGAGGATAGTAGTGTTGAGTAAAAGGATTTGGGGAATTTTTTTTCAAGAATAAGAGACTTGAGCATGTTTGAAAATAATAGGAAAGGAACCAGTAGATATAATGAGGCTGAAGATTAGAGAGAGGGGAGAGATGATTGTCCCTTTGTCTCCAGGTACAATGCTTCCACCATGCTAATTCTGGTCCTCATTACTTCTTACTGAGATTATTCTAACAACTTCCCAATTTGGTCTCCCTGCATCTAGTCTATCTCCTTTCCTGTGTGGAAGACATAGAGATATCTTCCACACAGATGCCAAAATTATCTCCTTAAAACCAGTTATATTACTCTCCTGCTCAAAAACCTATGATGACTCCCCATTGCAGGAGATAAAATACAAAGTCTTTAACTTGGCACAGAATGTCCCATACAACTAGACTTTACTGCTATTGTTAGAGCAAAAAAATAGAGTAATAAGAAATATTTTGTGAATTAGAACAAAAAAAGTTTTATTAAGTATGTCTGATTTTTCATGCTTCTTAGTAGTCCTTAGAGAAAATAGGATGATGGTTCTCATGCATCCAGTTGGTTAGGGGACTATAAACTTGTCATCACTGACATCTGCATTTGATACTTGATTGATTGTTTTGTTATCTTAACATGATATTTATCACCTTTTGCTGAAAATACTTCAGTGCACGAACAATAAGTTAATATGAAGAAAAACAATCTACCAATTAGCTTGGCCAGCCAAGGACATTTCTATAGCCTAGTCTTTTACCAAAAGTGAATTTCCTACTAGGAGTAGTCTAGAAGCTTAATTGTAAAACAAATCATGTAATAAAAACCTTGAGGATAGCAGTGAATAGGATTGAGATTAAGGTGAACCATAGTAACATGACTTGACTGCTCATTCAGTTTCTAATGGAATTTGCATGGATACTTTTAAGAAGTGAGCAAAATTATTACAGATTTTAGGGCTGTTGAGGAAGTAGAATGAGTAGAATTTTTTATCTTCTCCTGGGACTTAGGTACTTCCAACAGATGTTTAATTAGTTATGATAAAGCTAACTTTGATAAAATGTTTATGAAAACACAAGTTCTATTCTGGTTAGTATGGAGATTTAGATAGATAAGAAATGATAGCTTGATCCCTCCTATCAGTTAATCAACAAGCTTTTATCAAGCACATCCCATGTTCCAGACACCATACTAGTACTGGCGATAGCAAGTTTAAAAAAAGAAACAATCTTTGTGCTTTAGGGGCTTACATTATGTTGGGAAAGACAACATGTATATAAATATATACAGAATAAATATAAGGTGAGTAGAGACAGAGGAAATTAGCAGCTGGGGAACTGATCTTATAGATCTGTCAATCAATCAACAAACATTTATTAGGTGCTTTCTTTGTGTCAGTGCTATGCTAGATGCTGGGGATACAAAAGCAAAAAGGAAATAGTCTCTGCCATGAATGGAGGAGGACCTCCCAACTTTGAAGGGTTCAGAGGATGTTGGATGTTACATATTCTCATTGTAATGTATAATAAGGCTGGAAAGATATGGAGGAGACAGGTTGTGAAGGTCACTAAATGCCAGGAGCGTTTAGAGTTGACCTTAGAGGTAAGGAGTTGATGGAGTAGGAAAAGTATGTGATCAGACTTCTGCCTTGGGGGGGGGGAGGGGCAACTCAGGCAACTCAGTGGAGGAATTGAGAAACGAAAGATTAGAGGCAGAGAAAATAAGCAGAGGTCTGTTGCAATAGCCTAGACAAAAAGATGATGAGAGCCTGAATTAAGATGGTGATTATGTGGCTAGAAGGAAAGAGATGGACATGAGAGACATTGTGGAAATAGAACTAGGGAGACTTGGCAACTGACTGAATATATGGAGTGAAAGAAAGTGAGGAGTAGAAGGAGGTGCCCTTGACAGAAATAGGGAAGTTTGGAAGAAGGATGAGTTACAGCAAAGGTAGGGAAGAAATAATGAGTTCACTTTTGTATATGTCAAGATTTAAGTCATAGGATCAAAGTTTTAGAGAAGTAAGGTGAGTTTGTTTGGAGGTCATTTGGCCCAACCCTTCCTACAGAAGGGGAAACTGAGACCCAGAGAGGCTAAGTGATTTCCTCAAGTTCACACAGGTAATAAGGGAATGAATTTGCACCCAGGTTCTTTGACCCTAAATCCAGCAGTGTTTCACTCTTCTGTCTTCAGCTCTTGATGTATTATTTTTTCAAACTTTAAATGGAATTTTTAAAAATGTAATGAAAGTTAAATTTGGGTTAACATCACCCAATTGCTTTTGAATTATTTAATGACTTTTTGCCACTTTTTATTAAATATGGAAAATATAGATAACTCTTGAGAAGAAATGACCTTATTATAAAGATAATCTATAATGAACTGGGAACATTTACTCTATTCCTCAATCAATCAGTAATTGCCTTTCCTTGCCACTGACCTCATAGCATTTAATTTGAATGTCTCTAATGCAACCATCATGTATTATTTGGTATCACAGTTATGTGTATGTATCAGATGATACTATTAACTTCCATGAGGTCAGAAATACTGTCTGGCTTAAATTTGGTCCGTGTCCAGTGCCAAGTACAGTGTTTTACATATAGTAGTCATTTAATAAATGTATGCTGAATTTAACGTACATTTGAATTCTCCCTTGCTACCTTGTTCATTTGTATGTACCTCATGAAGACCACTTGAACAAATTGTAACCAATTGGTTAGATACTCAGAGAGTAACTAAACTTACTATAGTAGGACTGAGCAAAATGCAAAGGTTCTTCTGTGCTAAGAATGACATTTATTAATGGGGAAGCACTAACTTTTCCCAGTGTCCAGGATATTCAAACTGCTGCTTTCCTGGCATTCTCCTCTGGAAACTGGAAGCCAATTTGGAAAAATTCCCATAAAGTCTGGAGTTTGGGTGACCCTTTTTATATCAATAGATAATAATATTTATATTATGAATATAATATATAACAAATACATAATATATTAAATACATATTTCAACCCATCCAGAGAAGATATCAAAGGGAAATTTCATGTTTCATTCATGAACTACTAAACAGTATGCCACTAACTTCAGTGTTCTTCTGACAATTACTATAATAAGATTATAAAGAAAGAACCACATCTAGATCTATATAGCTTTTTGCCTTTCCCTGCTATATTCTAAAATGTTCTTAATATGATCTCCTCTGATTTAGAAGAAAATGTATCATGCTATGAAAGCCAACCACCTCAAAACCAGCTTTTCCCTATTAAATAATAATAATTGCTATTATTAGTAGCAGTAACAACACATAATAAGTAATTTCTCTGGTTAATCATAGACTGAAGATGCTAGAATCTCTCAGGGATTAAAAAAATAATAATAATTCTTGTCCCCAAATGCTGTGCTACTATTCACATGCTCAAATCAAGTCCTCCAGTTAGCAGAAATTATAAGAGCTCTTGTTGATGTAAACCCCTACTGGGCCTCATCATGTGGGGAAAGCCAGCTTAGCCAAGTCCAAGGTCTGGCTTACTTTAAAAAATAAATATATCCTAAATATGGTAGAGGGAAAGAGACTTTTAATAACTGAGAACCGTTGAAAGGAATTTTAAAATAAGGCTTGATAAATATGAAAATATTGAAAACTGAGAACATTTGTGGTAATTAAAGAATCTATTTTTATAAGCCAATATTCTAAGTATATGATATATGTATATTTGTGTGTGTGTGTGTGTGTGTGTGTAGATGTGTGATTGTATTTTTAGAGGTGGAAGGGACCTTAGAGATCATCTCAAGTGTGAGGAACCTGTGGTCTCTATACAATATGTGACCCTCTAGGTCAGTGCTTCTCAACCTGTGGGTTGCGACCCCTTTGGGGGTCGAATGGGGTCACCTAAGACCATCAGAATACACATATTTCCAATGGTCTTAGGAACCGAGACACCGCTCATCTATCCATCTCCAGGCAGGTCCGCCCACATATGAGTATTAAAGGGTTGCAGCATTAGGAAGGTTGAGAACCACTGCTCTAGGTCCTCAAGTGTGGCCCTTCAACTTTGGGTTCAAATGACCACACTTGAGGACTTAGAGGGCCACATGTGGTCTTGAAGTTACAGGTCCCCCCTCCAACTGATTTTAGTTATTCTATAGATGAAGAAACTGAGATCAAGAGAGGTCAAGAGACTTGCCTACATCACATAGGTGGTAAACACTAATGCTTGGCTCCAAATTAATGTTTTGCCTTTAAAGTCAGCATTCTTTCATTTTTTTTCCCCTATAAAACTATAAACTTTTGTTCAATATGGTTTTAAAAATATATTTCAAATTTAATAAAGGAAGTAATGAAAATTCCCTTGTTTATGTTTCCTTCTGAACTTTTTGTTGTTGCTGTTGTTTTATTTGTTATTTTTTTAAAATGTTTTACAGTTCTTTTATTCTTTATTTTTTTCCCTAACCCTAACTCTAGCTTCTAACTCCTAACTAACCACTCCCTCCTCTCCCTCCCCCCCCCCCGTTGAAGTCATCCCTTGTATAAAATATGTATAGTTAAGTAAAACAAATCATTGCAGTGGAAACATCTGGAAGTGTAGATTTCTTGGCCTTTCTGCCAAGAGGCAGCAGGTATGCTTCAGCAATAGTTTTCTAAGGTAATGATTGGTCACAGCACTGATCAGAATCCTGCAGTATTTCAATATTGTTTTCCTTTATATTATCATAGTCATTGTGTAAATCATTCTGGTTCTACTCATTTTACTGTGCATAACTTTATACACCTTTCCAAGTTTCTTTGAATTCTTCATATCTTATGTCACAATACTATTCCATTGCTTCATATGGTATATATGTATATTGTATGTGTGTATGTGTGTAGCAAATACATGAAGGAGCTATGATTATTGATTTCAGAAAAAGCTCATAATTAGTGAGCATGAATAACTATGCAATTGCAAGGCATTGGTAATTTAGTTGATAAGTCCTAGGGAACTGTTTGAAGTACATAGAAATTAAGCAGTTTGCTTAGTGTCATGGAGCTAGTAAGTACTAAAGGTTAAAATTTGAACTCAAGTCTTCCAACTTGCTATCCACTAAGCCATGCTGTCTTACTTAAGACTTTACACCTTATGTTTACTCTTAAATTTCATCTTTTAAAATTTGACCCAACATTCTCTCCTCTCTTTCTCTCTCTCTCTTTCTCTCTTTCGTCTTCTCTACCCCCCCTCCTCTCCCTCTCTTTCTCCACCCCCCAGCTTTCTCACATTTGCAAATTTTAAAAAGTTTCCATCTAATGCCTTTATCCAAATCATTACTAAAAATAACAACATAGGATTAACCATAGATTACAGGTCTGGTCTGATAAACATCTTCTTTGAGGTAGACCATGAGATATTTATTATGATTTTTTGAGTTCCACCTGTTCATCTATTCTGAATTCATCTATCTCACATCTGAGAGACAATGACAAATGCTTTGCTAAAATCTAGGGAAGGTCAGTTTATGCCATACCCCTGATCCACCAGTCTAGAAACCCTGTCAAAAAAAAAAAAAAAAAAGAGAAATGAAGTTAGTCTGGCATGGCCCATTCTTGATGAAACTATCCTGAGTGTTTATATGCTGTTTCCTATTTCAAATGTTCACTTCTCATTTCTTTAACAATTCATCGTAGAATTTTGCCAAGTATCAAGTCAAGTTCACTGACCTGTAGTTTTCAGATTCCATTCTTTTCTCTCTTTAGAAAATTAAGATATTTGCCCTTCTTCAATCCCTTGGTACTTTGATTCTTGTCTATAATTTTTTCCTAAGCTCAGTGACAGCAGCTGAACAATCATATCCACTATTTTGATTGTACCTAGAAGGTAACTCATCTAGGAACTTGAACTCATCAAAGGCAGCTGGATGATCCTTTATTCATCAAGGCCAAAGAAAAAAAAAGATTGACATAGTGCAGTGGAAACAGTGCCGGATATGGATTTAAGGCACTTGTCTTCATTCAGTTTCTGACTCTGTGTGGCACTGGGCAAGTCACATCTCTCAGGGACTCAGTTTTCTCAGCTGCAAAATGAAGAGGGTAGTAGGTCTCTTAGATGCCTTACATCCCTAAATGTATTTCATGAAATTGATTTCTATGGAGCCTAGGTGACTTGCCTAGCATCATAACCTTAAAGACAGTTGGGGATAGGACCTACATCTTCTGTCTCCTTGTCTTTTGAGACAAGGAATGTTTAGCTATTTACTTAGTAAATGCTTTTTCACATACTCTTTATAGATACCAGTCTTAACCATTAATGCTGGCATGCTCTATTTCCAACTATTCCATCAACCTTATTGATGTTGGAAAGTCTTTACCAATGTAATCTAATAAGTCCTTGAAATTATATAGTATACATGTTATTATTAACATGCCATGGTAGGCTGATCAATCATCACCTTTTTTTCTGTTAATATATGTAATCAATGTTGTCTTTGACCTTCAAGGTAATCTGGTTTCCATATTTCAAATACAGTAGACACTATAAATCAATTTATAAATCAGTGAGAAGAACTACATTTGGGAAGACTCTGTTTAAAATGGTCCACTTTGGGGCTACTGAGTCAGGCCCAGGGAAATGTTGCTCTCTGAAAAGGCAGCCAAAATATTCAATATGTGGGAGAGTGCAAGGAGAAAAAAAAGCTGGGGGATGAATTTCAACCATGTTTGATCTGATCATCTCTCTAACACTGGGACAGAAACTAAGTCCAGGTCCCTACAAAGTAGGGGAAGACAAGAGAAGAAAGAGAAAGTACTGAGCAGTATTAACAGTACCTGGCCGGAGCAGGAGTAAAACAGAAACAAATACATGTTTGCTCAAAAAATGAAACTGAGAGGATACCTAAATTTTAAGACTTCTGAATTGACAATATCTAGACCAAAAAGGGTTTGGCTCTAGGAGAGTGGAAGAAGTTTTGGTCTTGTTGTCATTATTGTTTTCCAATCCAGTTATCATTTTAGCTGTTGTTTTAAATTTCTGGTTATGTGGTATTAGAACAGATAATTTCTCAGGTGAAGTAGATAAAGATTACTTTGAAGTCTACAGCACCTGTACCAACTCTCTCCAATTTATCCTAACACTGAAACATAGACCCTGAAATATGACACATGCCCCTGTGAATGAGTTCTAGAAGATGAACAGGAAACTAATTCAGTATCTGAATTGGGTTATGGAGATTTCTGAACTAAACATCAAACTATAACATATGTAATGTATTTCAGCAGAGAGCTTAAGGGCACTTATTTTGCATAGGTGTTTACTTTTTGGAAATCAAGCAGCCTGAGTTAGTAAATGAAAAAAAAATTGTTAGATTGACTATTTAAAGATCATTGTCTCTGAACCTTAACAATTAATTATTATCTTGATTTTGTTTTGTTTCAATACATTCCAGATGTTTTCTTATTGTGGTATCTACAAATAAAATGACCATATTTGGGTTGAGTGTTGAGTAAGGCAACAAAAGGCATATAATATAAAATGAAGAAATGTTTTCTTTTTGATAAGGCAAGCCCTAAGAATTTTTTTTTGCCCTGTTACTTGGTCACTGGTTTTAATGGTAGCTTGTTTTATTTAGAGCTTACCTGCATAGTTTGTTACCTGTAGAGCTTACCAGAATAAGCTTATTTTCAACCACTTAGCATCCATGGAATAGTGGTCTATGTTGGCATGCTGGTGAGGTTTTGGTGATGAATGATTAAATAAAATGATCTGTCCCCAGGCTAAGAAGTTGGTTGATTACCAAACAGTAATCCAGTACAATTAACTATCAAAAATTGGAGAGCTCCATTATTCTAAGAGACTTAACTACAGCCACCTAGAAAAGCAGAAAACTAGATTGATCAGCATGTTAGGTTTTTTTTATTTCTATCTAATGAGGCAGACTGTAAGTTTATTTTGCCATTTAGTGGATTTTAAAAAATATTTTCTTCTTTAATTTTTTTTCAATTATCAGGCACTTATTTTTTCTCCCTCCTATTCTTCCATACCCTCTGGAAGGAAGGGAGGAAGGAAGGAAAGAAGGAAGGAAGGAAGAAAGGAAGGAAAGAAGGAAGGAAGAAAGGAAGGAAGGAAGGAAAGATAGAAAGAAGGAAGAAGGAAGGAAGGAAGGAAGGAAAGATAGAAAGAAGGAAGAAGAAAGGAAAGAAAGATGGAAAGAAGGAAGGAAGGAAGGGAAAGAAAGACCTTCTGCATCATATAAACATAGTGAAGCAAAACAAATTCTCATGTTGGCCATGTCCAACAGTACATTTCTCATTGTCCATCATCTCTCTGTCTTGAGGTAGGCAGTGTTTTTCATCAGTCCTCTGAAATCATTGTTGATTATTTGGTTGATCAGAGTTCTTAAGTCTTTAAGAAATGCTTGTTTTTATAATAATGATGTAAATATAATTGTTCTACTTTTTTCTTCTCACTTCACTCTGCATCAGCTCATATAAAATTTCCCAGGTTTTTCTGAAACCATGTCTTTTTTTAGTTTCTTATATCACATTAGTATTCTATTACATATATAATAATAATAATAATAATAATAATTTGTTCAGCCATTCTCCAATTGATTGGCACTCCCCTTGGTTTTCAGTTCTTTGCCACCACAAAGAAAAGAAAAACCAAAGCCTAATTTATGTCATTTTTAGTAATGCCTTGTTAATAAGGATCAAATAAGATAATGCATTTGAAAGCCTTTAGAAATCATAAAGTGCCACAGAAATGTAGATTATTATTATAATATCTATCATTGAAGGCAAAAATAATTTAAGTGGTTTGTTCCTTGTCTGCATTTTGTTAGACCATTTGTAATCTTGACTTGTATTTTAAAATATATTGGTCCTTCAATTCCAATTAAAATTAGAAGACATACGTGTGTGTATCCATATATATCACATATATATGGAGAAAGACAGAGAGAGAGAATGATAAAGAGAAAGAATGAGAGAGAGAAAGAGACAGAGAGAGAGAGATACAGAGAGAGAGTTTTTAGTGCATTCTTATGACAATTCAGTCAGTCAATTAACAAGCAAGTATGGGTTGACTGCCTATTGTGCAATAATCATTGTGCTAGTTGTTGCATTCGATTTAGCTGATAAGAAAAAATTACTTTCTGATTTTCAACTTTTCCTACTGTGCATTGTTAAGAGACTTCTTTAGATAAAGAAATTTATTTCCATAACATTAATCTCTCATGCTATTCCTCATTACAAGTGTACCCTATTTTTTTTATATCTCATTTAGTCAATGGATATGATACAGATAACATTTGAAGGGACATAAAGAAAAGACTGGGAGTATAAGTATACATGATAGAAAGCATTTAAGGAAGAAATTTCCTTAAAGGTTTGAGCAAACAGTGTCTGCATGACCAAATAACTTTTTATCTTCATGAAGGATCATTGATCCTGCTATCAGAGGAGAGTTTCATGGGAAAATATCAATTAATTTGCAAAGTCATTCCAAATTAGGATCATAGGAAAATATCCCCTCAATGTTTTGGGGTATCAGGTATATAATGTGCCTTCATCACCTTCTCTAGTTCCATGTATTTGGAAAACAGAGGAAGATACATACTTCAGGCTGAAAGCTTGGTAATATTTGTACTGGGTAGATCAAATTGTGTAGTGAGCATCAATTGAATAGTTTTAAACTGAGAGTTCATGTAAGAGAAACATTGCTCACAAATAAAATCAAGATTTTTAGAATGCTTTCTTAGAGTGGGTCCACTCCCTTGGAGAACTGCCAGAAATACAATAGAAACACATTTAGCTCTTCTGCAAGGGAATACATTACTTGAGTGGGTCCTATCATAAATGATTTTGAAATCTTCTCTCTGTTCAATTTTTGGCCTGTGGACACTCAGCTCCAGTCCAAAGGAAGGTGGTAATGTACTGTTAGGTATGATGAAGTACAAGGTTATTTAGCGACCAAAATAAATAACAAACCTGTAAGACCAAGAGAGACTGCTCAAAGACAGAAATGGCCGACAATCACCACAAAGTTAAAAATGTGCCACCACTGAATTCGTTAGCTATTTCTCATGATGGTAAAAGTAAATGTGGTCCTGGGATGTATTAACAAGAGTATGATACGCAAATCAGGGAAACTTGATTGTGGTGATAAAATTCTATCTACCTTGTCATACCACACATAAAAGTAATTTACTTTGGTCCTTTTAGGTTGTCCTGGTGGGACATCTCTCTCCTCCTCATCTTCTGATGCCAAAATTTAACATGTCTTCTCACCCTTCTGCTCCAGGATGCCCTGATTTCAGGACCCATTTTTTCTTTGTTCTTGGACAGTCAGTTATATTCTATCCTAGTAGAGGAATGGACAAGATGAAATGGGTTTAAATTAAAATCAGAGGGAGTTCAATTGTCCATGAGGAAAAAACACTTTGACTATATAAATGACTGGAAACAGAAAGAGTCTATGAAGTAAAATTAGTGAAGCTCCATCCCTGGAAATTTTTTTTAATAGTGTAGACAAAAAAATAATGGTATAGTCATCCATCTGTGTGGGAATCATTTCATTATTGATCTCCCAAGAGGCAGAGGCTTAAGACAGATTCCTTCTTGAAGGTTTTTCTGTGCCTTGTTTTTGTCGTACATCTGGTGGCTTCCTTTCTACATGGAGTTCCCAGAATGGCTACTCTAGGTTCAAGGAAGTTTACATGTCTGATCCATTCAAAAATACAGGTCATGAACTCCTGCCAAGGTGCTTACTTTTTCTGTACCTAAGCAAAGGACTCAACAAGCCCAGAGCAAATCATTTAGTGAAATAGTATAGTGTGAAAAATCATGACAGAATAATTTCCCCCATAAAAATGTAGCATTGTCTGTAAGAATTAATTAAAAATTAATTCATATTCTGTAACAGTATGAATTCTTTAAGAATATGAATGCCAGGTGACATCACTACGTCGCTTTCCCTGGGCTTTTCTTCCCCTCTACAGTATCTCTACTGGGCATGCTGTTCTGGGGTCCTATCTGGCCTGGGGTTACTCTTACCTTGTCATTGTTCTGTTGGTCTGGAAGCATGATAGTCTTTGCTCATTATTGTTTGTAGTCACCAACTTTGGGAATTTATTTCTTCAGGGCTACCTGTCTACTAGATCAGCTTGATTTGGCTAGAGTTATAGTGGCTAGAACCTTTCTATGATAAAGGCAGATGGACTATTCTTTAGATTTATCCATTAAACCAGCTATACAATATACCCAGATACCAAAAGCCACCCCCCCCCAATTATACAAAATGTACAAAAGTACTCCACTCTGAAATTAAGTTTTTTATTCTTGACCTTTATATTACAATTCTTTGTTCCAATGAATTATCTAATATTGGATTATGTATCTCTAATAACCTTTCTGACTTAATATGCAAATGAATTTGAGTCAAAATAAAAGGTAACCTAAGAAGACAAAGTCATTGTTCTCCACTTACCCAGCCCACATTCCTGACTTTGATATGTGGCTGTCATCTTGCAACTACATAGTAGATGCATATGATGACACTTAATACATGGTATATACACTAAACTGCATAAAGTTGGCATTAGTGAATGTATCAAAAATAATACATAGCTAACCTGTATCTGATTGCTACCCATCTCAGGGAGGGGGAAGGGAAGATAGGAAAAGAGGGATAGAATTTGCAACTCATAACATTTAAAAAATGTTGAAAAATTGTTTTAATATGTAATTTGGGAAAAATAAAATATGTATTTTAAAAATTAATACATAGCATACAATAATAGCATATATGACCACATAGCATTATTAAAGTAGGACGCAAAGCTCAGTGCAGTACAAAATACATAGATTTATAGTCAGTGTCTAAGTTGATCACATTGAACACATGTAGAAACCTAACATACACCTATAACAATCTATTGCAAAGGTTCTTAACCTGGGATCCATAAACTCTTTTTAAAATTTTTAAAAATTATAATCTCATAGCTCCCTTTTATCATCTTTTGTGTTTTATGTTGTGCATATAAAAAGCATTATTCCAAAGAGGGGTCCATAGATGTTCACAAGTTGCCATGGTATCAAGGACATACACCAAAAAAAAGCTTTAAAACCTTTGTTTTGTTGCATACCAGCATATTTAGCAATGAGGTTTAATATAGCAATAAAATGTATTGCAGAACAAACTTATAAGATGTCTCAAAAGTTTTTGTGCAATTTTAAGCTTTAAAAAAATTCAGAAATACTGGGTGTCTCAAAAGTTAGTGAAATTTTAAGCTGTATTAACATTACAAACTTACAAAAACATCATTGGAAAGTTTAATTATTTAAATTTCCTTCACACTTATTATTTTTGTGAATGTTAAATAATACATATTGAATTTTAATTTTAATAAGATAAGACATCCTATTATTATGTATTGCATGTGAGACAATTTCTGGATAACACGTTCTTGGATTAGTGGTTCAGTAAAGGATGTTCTCTTACTTGGTCACCTTGGTTACCTGATCTATCCCCACTGGACTTTTTCTTGAGGGATAAAAACTGTTACATACACATCAAAACCTCGTTCTGTGGATGATTCTTAGACTAGGATTACAAATGCAATCTTTTCAGTCACAGAAAGCAGCTAATGAAAGTTTTTATAAAGTTTTAAAATTGACTAGAACTATGTATAGCAAAAGATGGTAGTTACATTGAATTTTAATAGGTATCAATATTTCTAAAAATCAAAATAATTAACCCTTCAAATATTGTAGTTTGTAAGGCACATATTTCTAGAATTAGTAAAGTTTATTTCTGCACTAAGACTTTGAGTCAATCAACAATCATTTATTAAGCAATTGCTTTGTTGACAGCTACTATCCAAAGCACCAAGTACACAAAGATAAAACATGAACTAGTATTTATGTTCAAGGAGTGTCCTATGTTTCAAGCAGAACAATATGTTCATATATATAAGCATATACAGAATCAATGTACACAGAAATAAAATACAAAAAAAAATACAAGGTAATTAGAGACAGGACTAGCAGTTGAATGAACTGAAATGAAAAAAACCAGAAAAGGTTTTATTTAGAAGATCATGCTTATGCTAATCTTGGATCAATCAATAAACATTTATTAAGCACCTGCTATATGCCAGACACTTTGCTAAGTGCTAGTGATACCAAAAAAAAAAAAAAAAAAGACAAAAGACCTGCCCTCAAGGAGCTTACAATCTAGCCCTGGTTTGGAGGGAGAGAGGGAGAAAAAATGCAAACAAATGTATACAAAGCAAGCTATACCTAGGGAAAAAAAAAGAAGAAATAATTAACATAGGGAAAGCACTAGAATGAAAGAGAAGTTGGAGAAAGCTTCCAGTAAAAGATGGGATTTTAGTTGGTCCTTAAAGGGAAATCAGTAGGCACAGTTGAGGAGGGAGAGCATTCTAGATAAGAAAGACAGTCAAGAGATTGCCCAGAGCTGAAAGATGGAATGTCCTTTTCATGGAACAGAAAGGAGGCCAGTGTCACTAGGTCAAAAAGAACATGTCTGGGAGTAAAGTATTAGAAGATTGGAAAGGTATTGAATGCCAAACAGCACATTTTGTGTTGGATGCTGGAGGCCATAGGGAGCCACTGAAATTTATTGTGTAGAAAGGCGACATGATCAGCGTTGTGCTTAAGGAAAATCGCTTTGGAAACTGCTGAATATTGGCTGGAATGGGAAGAAACTTGAGGTAGGGAGGTCAATTAGAAAGACATTGCTATACTCCAGGTGAGAGATTATGAAGGCCTGAAGATGATAGCTGTGTAAAGAGTGAGGAGGGGACCAATGCAAGAGATGCTGTGGAGGTAGAAATGCCACAATCTGGAAACTGGTTGCATATGTGTGATGAGGGAGTAGTGGAAGGTAATAGTGCCAACATTACCATGTAGGAAACGAGGCAACTGGTGGTACCCTGGGCAGAAATAGGGAAATTTTGGTAGTTGGATGGACTTGAAGGAAAAGTCAGAATTTCAATTGTGAATATGTTAAGTTATGATGACAATGGGACACATTACATTTGAAATATTCAATAGACAATTAGTGATAAAGATGAGGAGAAAAATCAGGGCTAGATGTATAGATGTGATTACACAAACGACACCCGTTTCCTCAACTACAGCACCCAAGATTGTTTGGCTACCCTGAGTGACCCCTCCTCCCTTCTCATACTTAGTCTGGTCACTTGCTAAAAAGACCTGAGAATTCTGCGATGAACTAAGTTTTGTGAATGACAGGCTGTCATTGTCTTCAGTCACCATTGCCATTTTCTGTTCACTAGATGTCTCCATAACTGGAGTATTAGAACAAGTAAGGGGCTATCTCTGACGCACTGTATCTCTCCCTTACCTGTATTATCTCATCTCAGGTACAGAAAGCAACACCAAAAAGTTGTGCCATTCACAGAAAAAAAAGCATTATTTCCTTTTTAAAGCTTTATCTATGCATTTACCTGCACTCAAACTAGCCTTCTCTAAGGGATTCTAAAGGTTTTTTTTCCTCCTTCATCTGGTCAATTCAGTTTATTAGTTTAATATTCTCATCCTTGTTTTAACATAATATCCAGGATCTGTGACTTTTATGGTTATATCATCCCATTAAAAGGCAGTTTCTTCCCTGCTGTGGGTTAAGAAGCACCTCCCTATTGTTCCAGTTTTCTGGGATTCTTCACAATAGGTTCCAGACCTGGGTTAATTAACAACTCTGTTAACACCTCCTTGAGCTCAAGTGGTTGAAATACAACATGCTGAGACATTATTTCTTTAAGGTTGAGAACTAATAATCCAACTTTCATTCCTGATCTCGAAGGTCAGTTTTCAATCTCATAAAAAACTTTAATTCCAAAAAGCTCAACATGGAAAGTCATGAGCTATCACAAAAAGCCATTCAGAATTTTGTAATTGATAAAGATAGTGCTTTTGTGGGGAACACAAAAATACAATTTATCAGTGAATTCAACTCACTTAAATATGATAAAAAAAACTTTAAATTTTTATATTTACTAGTCATAAAAATTGAGACTGACCTCAATTGAACTGTGATAAGAAAGCATAAGAAAACACTCTTAAAGTAAGAGAATACAAGTTTTTTTTTTAATAAATATTAACTGTCATACTTTTTTTCTCTGTAAGCACTTTTTATCCTGAGAAGAATTTTGAATTACTAGAGTATTAATGACAAAGATTATAACTTTTTAGATTGTACTTTTCTATAATTTGTGTACAAAATCATTTATTTTTATTTTATTTTATTTATTTTTAGTTTACCTCATTAATTTCCATGAGATTTTGAGTTACAAATTTTCTCCCCATCGTCCCCCTATCCCCCCCAAAACAGCCATCCCCTTGTATGATCCCTCCCCCAATCTAATCTCTCCTATGTCCTCCCCCATCACTCCTCTAACTTTCCGATAGAGCAGGATGAATCTCCCTTCCACAGTGCCTGTGAATCTTAAGTTCCAGTTGGATGTAGTTAATAATAATAGTAATAATAATTGTATATATATGTATATATATATATATGTATTTTTTTAACATTTGATTATAGAACTTTAAATTCTAGATTCTTTCTCTTCCTCCTTCGTCAGCCACCCCCAATGGAAGAACAAGCCATCGAATACAGGCTGTACATGTGTAATTACACAGAACCTCTCCATAATAGGCACATTGTGAGAGACTGATTGATTACATGTCCCTCCTTCCTATCTGCCCCCCCCACATTCCACTCTCTACCCTGTCCCTGTCCCTGTCCCTCCACAGAAGTGTGCACTTCCATCAATCCTTCCCCCCACCCTGCCCTCCCCTCCATCATCCTACCTCTCATCTCCATTCCTCCTATCCTCCTGTGTGGCAAGATGCCCAGTTTAGAATTTATGTCATTCCTTCCTTAAACCAAGTCCGGTGAGAGTAAGGTTGACTCTTTCCCTTTTGCCTTCCTGTTCTCCCTCTCTATTGTAACAATTATCCTTTGTTTCTTCTATGAGATGCTCAAACCCATTCTGTCTCTCCCTGTCTCCTCTCAATCTAATCCTCTCTCACCTCAGTATTTCACCTTTTAGTATATTGTCCCTTCTTATTCAATTGATCTTATGCACTACAAAATCATTTAAATATGATTCTACATAATTTTTTCTAAATAGATTAGAATGCCTTAAAATAAAATTAATTGACCTTCTATAAATAGCATATTTAGAAACATATTCATGATAAATAAGTGACATAGTACATAAACTGGATGGTCACCTTTGAAATGTAATATAGTTTGAACATTTGTAAATAATACCCAAAATCCATTAATTAGAAGAGTCACACATTCAATAAATATCACTGGCATTGTATTGAAAAATATCTAAATGACAAATTGACTATTTTGAAATTACATAGGCAAGTAGTTATATTCACAAGTTATGACTTAATACATTAAGGTAGACTTTAATAATGCCATTTAAGATTTTTCTCAAGAATGCTACAGTATTTGCAGTCAGTGAAAAAATGTGTCATTTTTCAAATGAGTGACCAATGATGCAACAGAATATGCACGTGCTATATTGTCAGATGATGGAAAAGAGGTGAGAAAACTGATGAGAAGACATAGGAAAAAGTTACATCTCAATTCTAGAAAAAATATTTACATGTCAGAAGGAATTCAGAAAAGAATATTTGGAATGAATAAAGATGGGAACAATGTGATTAATGGGGAAAATTGAAATAAATATGAGTATCTTTCTTAGACAAAAACTTAAGGGGAAAAAATGTTAAAGCACTTAGCCATATGATATACATAATTTCTAAAAATATGGAATGAAAGTTAAGAATAGACATAAATATGAATAACTGAATGAAGTCCTCAAATTATTCTTTTTCTTTTTCTTTTTTTTTTGCTTTTTTGGAGGGCAGTTGGGGTTAAGCCACTTGCCAAGATCACATGGCTAGTAAGTGTTAAGTGTCTGAGGTCAGATTAGAACTCAGGTCCCCCTGATTCCAGGGCCAGTGCTCCATTCACTGCATCCTCTCAAATTATTCTTGATACTCTTATCAAAATATCATCCAATGTATGGCCAACCAGATCTACTACCATCTTGCTGTCTTTCTCCATGGACAGTCAGGTATATCCCCATAATACCCAGTGTTATTCCTAAGTATCAACTAGTATTACCATGGATAGTTGGAACTGTTTTAAGGAGACTGCTCTAATTTATTAATAAAGAAAAGTGGAGAAAAATAAAAGAATATGGCATTTTCTTAAACTTACTTAGAATGGGATGAAAGAAGAGAATGAAAAATCTTTTCATTGGGTTATTTGGACTAATCCAGAAAATATTTCAGAAGGGCTTCTTTGGGGGAATAGGGAATTCCTGTTTTTCTTTAGAGAATATTTTTCATTGACAGTGTTAAATTCCATAAAATGTCTTAATAGTCATCATTTTCTACCCATTATAACCATAATAAAGGTAGTTTGTATTCAATTAAAATAAATGTGTATATGTCTATAAATTTATATATACATATACATATACACAGAAACTTCATGTGAATAAATGCATATTCAAAGGTTACAGCTATGACTATTTTATGAGATATTATCATGCAAATTATTGTACTTTTTGCTCACTTTTCATTGGTAAGAATAGATTCTTTTTTTTAAGGAAATATCTTATTTCAGCTATTGTTCTCCTGCAAAGAAAAGATTAGTATTATTTACATGGCTATGTAAATGGAAACTTTTTATCACTGTATTTCTGATCAACTTCTATAGGAATAACAGAAGAGAATTGTAGACTTTACCAACCTATATGGATTAAAAGTTATAATAACAAATCCTCTAATTCCTTCATTTTGCTTTTCTTTATATCAAATAATTGATATTGGAATGGAAATCTACATGTATAAACAATATATAGGAGAATATTTAGACAAGATTTTTTAGATATTGATTTATTATGATTTTACTAGTATTTCCTTTGGGCAACATTGCTATAAATACGCTCCACCACAAGGTATTTTATTACTCATTGCTGTTTAATTACTATGGTAGAACATCTAGCTTCATTAGACTAAGAACATAGAATTTTTTCTACCCTACAAAGAATCGTATTCTGTGACCCTATTTTTCTTCTCCCTGTTTCTCTACCTTTTTCATTCCTCTTTATAGTAATTTGAGGTTGATATTAGTTATACAACTTGTGTAAATACTAATGGAGCATTCAAATGCTTACCTAAATAAAATTCCTTCCTTTACACTGTACTGACTGTGAATCTTTTAAGTACACTCTCGTGTTATCACTGGAAGTTTGATGCTATCCTCATCTACTGTGTGCCCATCCCCAGACTTTCAACTATGTCTCCCTAATGCTCAGTGCTGACCCTAAGTATAACAGTAATAAATGGGGATTGCCTTAAAAAGACAACCCTAATTTACTGATAGAGAAGAGAAAACAAAAATAAAATATTTTTAAAAAGATAACAGCTAATTTTCAGTATTGTCCTATATGAGTCCTATACACTTCAAGGTTTCAGGCAACTTTTATTTCCTTATTGTTTTCATTCAATTAATCAATAAGCATTCATTAAATGCTTACTTTGTGCCAGGCACTGTGCTAAGTATAGGATATATAAGGAAAGATAAAAATAGCTCCTACTTTCAAGGAGCTTACATTCTAATGGGGAGACAACAAGTAAATGACTATGTATAAACAAGATAGATGTGGGATAAATTGGATGTAATCTTGGAAAGAAGAATTAAGAAAAATGGAAAAGACTTCTTGAAGAAGGTGATATTTCAACTGAGACCTGGAAGAAGCCAAGGAAGTTAGGAGGTAGAAGTGTGGAGGGAGCCATAGAGGATAGCCAGCGAAAATGCACTCATGAAATAAGAGTTTTGTGTGAGAGGAGGAGCCCGGAAGCCAGAAGACTAAAAAGGTTTGAGGGATCAGATTATTAAGGGCTTTAAAAACTGAACAGAAAATTTGATATTTTATCCTGGATGTAAAGTGGAATCACTGAGTATTATTGAGTTGGGAAGGGTATGTGACATGTTCTAGACCTACACTTTAGAAAGACCACTTTAGTAACTTAGTAGAAGATGGACTGGCATGGTGAGAGACTGAGGCAAGGAGACCAGCTGGAAGGTTATTGTAGTAGTCCAGATGTGAGATGATAGGGGCATGTAACAGGATGTGTCAGAGAGAAAAAAGCATATACCAGAGATGCTGTGAAAGCAGAATTTATAGCATTTGGAAACAGATTGGATGTGCAGGGTGAGACACAGTGAAAAGTTAAGGATGACACCTAGGTTGTGAGTGTGGGTAACTGGGAGGATGGTGGTACCCTTGATGGTAACAGGGAGTTTGGAAGAGGGGAAGATTTGGGCGGAAGAAATAATGTTACATTTTTGACATTTTTAGTTTAAGATGCCTATAGGACGTCCAGTTGGAGATGTCCAATAGGCAGTTAGAGATGCAAGAAGGTGAGGGAGGAGAGAGGTTAGGTTTGAATAAACACCTCTGAAAACATCTGTATAGAGATGGCAATTGAATCTATTGGAGCTGATGAGATCACCAAGTGAAATTGCATAGAGAGAGAACAAAGAGGGCCCAGAAAAGAGCATTGGGAGAGACACTCAAAGTTAGCAGATAAAACCTGGATGAAGAGGCAACAAAAGAAACTGAAGAGCATTGAGGCAGGTAGGAGGGGAACCAGGAGTAGACAGTATCTCAAAAACCTAGAGAGAAGAGACTACTAGCATCAAAGGCAACAGTGAGGTCAAAAAAGATGAGAATTGAGAAAAGGCCATTAGGTTTGATCATTAAAGATCATTGGCCACTTCACAAAGAGCTATTTCAATTAATGTCAGAATCCATATTTCAGATTGTTCAATTAGAATGAGAGGAAAGGAAGTGAAGTTACCCATTGTAGAAAACCTTCTCAAAGAGGTTATCCACAGAAGAGAGGAATGATACATAATGATAGCTAAAGTAGACAGAAAGATTGAAGGCTTTTTAAGGATGGGGGAATATGAGCTCTTTGTATGCACCGAGGAAGCAGCAAATAGATAGGAGATATTAAAGATTAGTGAGAGAGTGGGTATGATAGAAGGGCCACTCAGATGGAGAAGACAAGAAGGTGTGCCATCGTGTGTGCATGTACAAGGGATTGCCTCAGCAAGGAGAAGGGCCAGCTCTTCATGTGAAACAGTGTTGAAGGAGGAGATAAAGGGGGGGAAAGGGCATCTCAGTGATTCAAGAGTGAGACATCTGAGATGAGGAGGGAGGGAGCAGAATCTCCACTGAGGCAAATGACCTCAATGTTTTCAGTCAAATATGAGGCAAGATTTTCAGGTGAGAATCTTGAGCTGTTCTCTTCACCATTTAGATTTGGAGGGAGATTTCAATACTTCTATGACTTAGTACTGTCTTCAGAGTCACTGTGGCTAATGACTTCATCTCCCTTTGGCTAAGCTAGTCCTGGGGATCTCACCAGGCATCAACATAGTCTATGATTCTATAGACATTTTCAGAATGTTTAATGCGATATTTGGAAAATGAGTCTATTCTCACACTTGCCAACTTGTAGCATTATTTTAGTGTTATGAAGAAATAAGCATAGAATGCCATATTTTACTTATTTTATCTGCAATTTGAATGGTCTCTGTGGTAAAATTTAATTTGACTTTGATCTTTAGACCAAAGAATGCTTCCAGTTCATTTTATTGGCTATGAGTGGTCATGCACAGATAGGGCAGCTAGGTGGCACAGTGTATAGAGAGAGTGCTGGGCCTGGAGTCAGGGAGACTCATCTTTCAGAGTTCAAACCTGGTCTCAAACGTTTACCAGCTGTGTGGTCCTGGGCAAGTCACTTAACCCTGTGTGCCTCAGTTTCTCATCTGCAAAATGAATTGGAGAAGGAAATGGCAAAGCGCTCCAGTATCTTTGCCAAGAAAACTCCAAATGGGGTCACAAAGAGTCAGACATGATTGAAATCACTGAACAGCAACAAAAAATCATGCACATAAGTGTCACCCTACAAAAACTTGCAAATATCTTACCTGAAAATATTAAATAAGATAGTCAAAAGAACTCCGTGCTCCCAAGTTACATTTTCACTTGCTATGTTATTTTATTACATTGTTATGCTATGCTTTGCTATAGTTTGTCATATTACTTTATTATCTTCTTAATTGCACTATTTTCAAAAATTTTCCAAAGTCACATAAGTAGCAAACAGCAGAGTCAAAATTCAAATCCAAGTCCTCTGCCTCTAAATGTACTCTTCCTATTGTGCCCCACTGCCTTCAAGTTCTGGCCTGGAAACTACCTATCCATGGGGCCTTGAAAGAATCAACCTCAGTTTCTTATTTCTCAGGCTCTCCTGAAAAAGAGAAATTGCTCATCTTTCACATATTTCTGAACATTAGGTCAAAAAGCTTGTTATTATAAAATAAAATGTATCTTTCTATAAATAATGTAAAATTAACTTTTTATAAAGAAAAAGATAGTTTCAAGCCTATCTGCTACCGTAGTGCAGAGAAGTCCTCAAATTTTTTGGTCTCAAGACCTCTTTATGTTCTTAAAAGTTATTAAGGATACCAGGGCTTTTAAAAAAAATGTTGGTTGTATTTACCAATATTTACCATCTTAGATATTTAAAATTGATGTTCATTTATTAAATTCACTTAAATAATAATAAGGCTATCATATGTTATTTTGTGAGAAATGATTTTTCATAAAAGAAAATAATTGTGAGAGGAATGGCATTATTTTACATGATTTTACAAATCTCTTTAGTTTCTTGCTTAATAGAAAATAGCTAGATTTTCATATCTGCTTCTGCATTCAATCTGGTTTGATATAATGTTTTGGTTGAAGTATATGAAGAAAATCTGGACTCACACAGATAGGCAGTTAGAAAAGAGTATTTTCATAGGAATTAGTAGTGTTATTGTGAAAAATAGTTTTGGTGATGCCCAGGAGTCCATGGACCATGTTTTTAGAAATGCTGCCCTACTGCAGCATTCTTAGGCACCAAATTAACACATCAAATCTCCTGGTCTACCCCAAGTGAAATGAACTAGTAGACTCAGACATATTGGGCAACCAACTTGTGTTATTGTAGAGAGATGGAATATGGAAGGACAGGTATAGGAAACAACTGATAGTACAGGTTGGCTGTAAGATAAAGTATGTTAACGGAGTAATATGAAATATGTTTGAAGAAGTAGGATAGAGTCAGATTGCAGGTGACATTAAATGCCAACCTGAGAATTTTAGATTTTAGGCTGTAAGACAATAAGAAATAACTATATAATGACTGAGCAGAGGTTAGAGTGATATGGTCAGACCTGTGTCAGAGGAAGATGATTTTTGGAAGTTTTGTGGGGGATAAGTAAGGAGGAAAGACTAGAAACAAGAAATCCAATAGGAGGGGATTGCAGTATTCCAAGCAGGAGGCGATGGGGGCAGAAGTAGGGTGGTACCACATGAGAGGAGAAGAGGGGTCCAAATGCAAAAGATACTGTGAAACTATAACTGAATGGACTTTGCAGATTATTGGATGCAGGAATGAGGGAAACAGAAAAGTTCTAGGTAACTTTTAAGTCTAAATGACTAGGATGATGGTAGTAAACTCACTAGAAATAGGAAAATTTGGGAAAGCAGTAAGTTTTGGCGAGAAATAATATTTTGTACACCTTGAGTTTACAATGCTGATAGGACATTCAAATATCTGGCAGTCCCTTGAGAATGAAACCATTCCCTGCCAACCAGGAACTTACAACATTGTTAAGGAAATAAAATATTACAGTCATTTTTAAAATCATATCTGATTCTTTGTGATCCCAATTAGAGTTTTCTTGGCAAAGATCCTGGAGTAGTTTGCCATTTCCTTCTCCAGCTTATTTTATAAATGAGGAAACAGAGGCAAACATGATTAAATGACTTGCCCAGGGTCATACAACTAGTAAGTGTCGGAGACCAGATTTGAACTCTTTCTGACTTCAGGCCCAGCACTCTATCCACTGTACCACCTAGCTTCCTGAAACATAAATATAAATACATTCTATTTAAGAGAGGCAGTGCAGGCACATTACGGCAAATTCTGAAATTAGAGGATGTGAGTTCAGATGTTACCACTGATGATTATGCTTGTGTGACCGTAAGCAAGTAATTTTGCCTCCCTGGGCCTTAGGGAGGTCCTAATCTGTAAAATGATAGAGTAGAACTGATAGATGGTCTCTGAAGTTATCTTCTAGTTCTGAATCAGTGATCACATGAAAATATCTTCTTCAGTTTCTCATCCTTGATACATATCATCTAGCTAGAATTTATGGTTTCCAAATGACTCACATAAAGCTATTGTTGAAATACTCTTTTAGAAAACTCAAATCCTCTTTTGATGGACTAAGTAGGCATAGATGTCAATATTTTAAAATTAATCTATGCCTTGTACAGTTAGGTTTTTCAGCTTCTAAACTTTTAAATTGAAGACGATTTGATAATTATATTAAAGGAAGAAATTAAGCAATAGCCTAAATGACTCTTTTTAGGTGTTGATAATTTGAGTTATAATCAAAACCTATGTATATTTTATATTAGAAAACCATTTGGCTGAGTAATCCCTTCTATCAAGCAATTAATTTAACTGACTTTTAAGCAACTTGGTACAGTGGAATGTGTATGGGTTCTAGAATTAGAAGAGGTTCAAATCTTACCTCTAATACCTACTATCTTTGTGACCACAGGCAAATAACATCATTTTCCTCAGTCTCAGATTCCTCATCTGTAAAATGTTGCCAGCCTCTGACTTCCTTTCCAGCTCTACGTCCATGATGTTATGATCTTATGATCCTGCTAAAGGGATTTATCCCCTCCTTTTATTTGGCACCATGTAGTTTATATACATAACTCCATATAGAGAAGGTTCTTATCCTGGAATCAAACATATTACCCACAATTAACAATCTTAATTCTCTCTCCATTATGTATTAATCTCGAAGTGCTCATTGAATTTAGATGATTTTTGGTGATAGAGTTTTCAGTGCTTATCAAAAAATAAACAGAAGAATAATGATATTTGGGTACTTAAATGAACTAAAAGCCTTTTCGGAAAGTTTTGTGATCCTGTTCCATTCGTTTCAGTGGCATGTTTTAGAATACATTAGTGAATTCACAAATACAGGGAGACACATTTTAGCTTTCTAGAAAGAGCTCATAACAATCAAAAACTGTCCAAAAGTATAACGAGAGAATCTCATGAGGTAGTGAGTTCCCCATCATTAGAAGTCTTCAAGTTATCTTGCTATTACTTTTGTTTTTTGTGCATTTTTATTATCCTGTATGGATGGATGGCATCAGGGATGGTACAGAATCTGTTCGTGCTCTGGGTAATGATTATACAAGGTGACCTTTAAAAGTCAGATTTTATAAACTAGCCAGCATAGAGGAGGATAGCAACAGACCCGTCCTAATTTACTATTTCCTCTGTTTGAAAGGTTTCCTAATTTTTGTGAAAATATGGCAGTCTTTCATGTCCCCTGGATATTCAGATGTATCTGTGATCTCATCAATGTGGGTCAGACTGCAACCTTTTGATTCTGTGCAATTCTTATCTATGTCTTTCCATAAATCTTTCATGGGGGATCTATCCAAAGTTCTGTCTTGTTGGTGCCCAATTATATGAAGCAAATGGGTGAAAAATGAAATAAAAACCCAAGGGAGGAAAACAAAAAAGAATATTACAACACAGTCATTTAAAGTCTTTCAGTCACTGTGCAATCACTTGCTAAATTGAATAATTCAAAATGATAAAGTCAATAATATAATTAGAATTTGTCATAACTTAAAAAAACTCATTTAAAATTAGGATCCAACATAAATAAGTAGCTAGTCAGAGTTTTAGGAATATAAGATTTCCTTAAAAGAGACTATATGGAAATATAAATTTATTCATAGTGATCTATGTGAGAGAAGAAGTGACTTCAATTCTATGATGTATAAAATAGAGCATATTGGTCAGTTTAAAATAATAGACTTACAAATTTTTAATCACGTAAAATTGTTTTGTTTAGAAAATAGACTTTTTAAATAAAATGACAATATTTGATCTATAAATAGTAAACATATTTGTGGGATTAAAATGTATCACACTAAATGGAATCTAATACAAATCATGTTCTAATTTGATGAAGAAAATCATTTTAATTAACTATGTTTAAACAGAAAGCTTTGTGCTTCTGTGAGTAAGCTAAGTGAATTTCAACAGGTGTGTGCAATAGATAAAAATGGGAATCTAAGTTCAGAGAAAGACACTACAACTCTTATGTTTTTAAAAAAAAAAAAAGCCAAAAAACTTAAAATGCTTGGCAACATACCGGATGCTTTTATTAGGAATACGGCACCCCAAACCACTACTGAAAAAAGTTTTTTA
>CM053587.1:139874242-139879242 GCA_028646515.1 Pseudochirops corinnae | reverse complement strand
GGCATCTCATTAGTGATTTTCTTGCTCACTATTTCATGGAAAGTAATTAAGATATCTCATTTGCAAGAGCTCCATCATAAGGTGCTCACTTTCTGTACAACCTGTCTTGTTAGTCTCCCCCAAGCAGCTTGCCTTGGTTGCTTCTTATCCTTCATCTACAAAGCAGTTGTATGAAAGTAAAGATGGAGCGAGGGGGAAAAATGAGGTTAACTCATTCAATAAACCAAATGATATCAGTGAGGAAAAATTCTTGTAATAAGGATAGTGTTTTAATAACCTATGCCATATCTTTTATAAGTCCCTTGCTAACACTCCTTAGTTTAGCAGTTTTTATTCATTAGAATGGAAATTTTTTTTTTTAAGTCTCTTTTTAACTGTTGGCTCTTATCTAGCCTTCTCATGCTCTCTTTTGGCCAGATGCCAAACAGTTCCAAAGGCATTTGGGACCAAAGTTTGCAAAGGCACTCTAGTGATTTCCAGAGAGATAAGAATAGATATTATGAAGGTTTTTAAATACTACTTAGTAGCTATAATTAAAGGTAGACAGTATTTAAGAGAGGGGGAAATAGAATTCAGGGTATGAGGTTTATTTGAAGTAATTGGCAACAGCATCCTGAAGCTTGGGATCAAGGCATCCTGGAGTTGAATATATGCATTGGTTATTTTTTTTCTAAGTATAATACATTGTCTTGGAACGACAAATGTTATCTGCTTGTTGGAAATAACTCCGTTAGAACTTGCATTCATGTATTTTCTGGATGGTTTTAAGAATCAGGGCCTTGTGGGAATCTATGTAATTGATCTTTACATAAGCTAATATGTAGGCACTGGTGCTAACAAATGAGTAAGGGTTTTGTTGTTGTTGTTGTTTTCAGATTTGGTAAAGTGCATGTTTGAGAAATAGTTTTGTTCTTTAATGTACTTTTTTGAGGTAGATATAAATTGAGTTGTTACTACTATGTCTTGAGTAGAGATGGTAATTATTATTAGTCCAGCATTTTTTTTTATAGCAATAGCTCTTAATCCAAACATTTTTAGGAGTGATTCTTTTCACCTTCTGTCATGGCACAACACATTTGCATTTATTCCTATAGACATTTTTGGTGATCTGAAGTGTAATAAAAATAGCAGTTATATGTTTAACAAATACATCTAAGTTTAAGTTGCCTTCAAATATGAATAAAATTATAATTTTCTTTAACATGGGCTCTTGTGTGGATTATTAGGATGTGTCTGCACAATGACAAAATAATTCAGTGAATGAAAAAATCAATTGGACTGGTTACTTAGTGTTATATCAATTTTTTTTAAAAAACACAAATATTAAATAAGTTTTTCACTTCCAGTGGGTTGTATTGGCTTTGTTTCTATGTAACTTCACTGGAAGTGTTTTGACCTATTAATTTTTTATCACTCCACACAAAATATGCCTTAAAAATAAGCATTTCACTTGGCATCAAATATAAGCAAATTTCCAGTGGTATTTAACCATGTGACTATAAAATATTTCTACTGGTATTTCCTTACTAGTTAACAGCTGTTACAACAGTTTCCAATCATCTATTAAGTAAAAGAAGACATTTTTTGGTAATATAGATTAATAGAGAAATGAACACTAGGATGGGAGTAGAAATTTTGGATGGATACAAATCTCTTTGTTCTAAATTGGAAAATTGCATAAACAGACAGCTTTTCAATATGAATGTGAGCCTTCAGTTGAATTCCATAAAGTATATTGAGTGTAGCTTAACATGTTTAATTTCAGACATCACCAACAGTAATCAGATAGGGATTTCAGAAAACAATTTATTCCATTTCAATGGAATTTCCATTTTACTAGCTGTAATCTCAAATATGTAAATGGTAGCCAAAGCTGGATGTGATGCTTCAGTTAAGAATTTTTTTTTTGCCCATTGTTTCTTCTAGCATCTTCTTGCCAAATCTTCTGGAGCGCTTGTAATTTCCTCTGTACAGAGCCCAACAGGCTCATCAGCAGCAGAAGGTAAACATAATAGATGTGAGGAATTTCTGGAGATTTATGAGGTTTAGCTTTTTTGAAATGTACACTGTGTCTGGCGATCTTTGTACGTGGCCACATGTGGACTCTACGAATTGAAAATGTTATAAATGGGGCATCACTTAGTCCTTGTTAAGAGTAAGATTTAGGAACAAAAGATGTTTTCTGCAATAGTATTTTAAAATGTCTGGCTTCTGAATTTATAACAGTGCAGTTGCAATAGAAAGGAAATTATCTGAATGATTTAAACCTCTGCTTTTGAAGAATCTTGAAATTTGACAATTTTCTCCACTACTTAAACATTATTTAATCTAAAAGCCTATTTTTTTCTTGATAGTATCCTTCTCTATTCTGTATTTTATACTATTGGTTGGTGGGGGGGACTCAGAAAGGAGGAAAATTCAGGCTTGAAGTCAATGAAAAGCAACCTAAGACTATAAAATGGACAGTTGTGGGAATTTGGTATAATATTCTCTCAAAAACAAAATGAATACTGACTCCATAACTTTACTCTTATTCCTAATGTTAATTTCTTAAATTCTAGCTGTAATCTCAGCTAGATTTGTGAAAATAATTGAAACAATTACAGCCTCATCACTTTATTGAGCACAAATAGGAAAATACATAATAAATTCAAAAATAAGCCATTCCAATGATCGTGATAATATCACTGAATGTTAAAATGATCTTTTAACCTTTTCAGTGGGCTTTACTGATATTATTTAATCATCTTGGAATGCTGTAAACCTCTCAAGCACTAGATTACTAGTTACAATTCTGTACCAAGCATTTCTCTGCATCTTTTCTAATATGTATATGCATATGTAAGTATGTATATATATATATATATATACATATATATATATATACACATATATATGCATATTGATATATGTATGTCTGTGTCTCTCTGTGTGTATATCTTGCTAGAAGAGGTGAATAGCATCAGCAGAACAGCACAGAGTGGGCTCTTCTTCCTGCTCATTGTTTACCTGTAGGGTTATCTGATGGAAGAGCTTATGTCCATAGGCTCAATTTAGACATGGCTTGTTTCAGCATCATTTTCAAGGACTTGAATAAATAAGAGCTTGGATCTTACTGAGATAATTATTGCTGAGAACATCACTTTAAGTTGCATCATCTTCCACAGCATACTGGAACAGAGAGAAAAAGGTAGTCTTTTGTCAGAGACATGCTTTAATAAAAGCTTATCTGACTTTTGAGATGAACAACACTTGAAATTTCGCTGCTTGGTGCATTTAAAATCCAAAGAACTTTATATGATTGTCTTATGATTTTGTTTCTGCTGAATGATGATGCTCTAAGATGCTTCCAACCATAGCTTTAATTACTAAAATTGAAATGACAACCATTTACATATAAGCTTTAGGCCAATAACGGACTCTAATGGACACCAGGATTTTTTGTTTGTTTGTTTATTTTTAAGGTGTTTGTTACTGATTTATTTTCATTTCTCCTCTTTCAACAACATTGCAAGTATAGACAAATGCTAGGGCATGAACATTTTATTTCCCAGCATCCTTGTACATGTACATAAAATGTGTGGGCACCTTAAAAGCATTAATAGCATGTTTGAGCTTCATGGTGAAGATAATATATTTCAAAACCTAGAGAACATAAAATAGCTATCATTGGAAAGCAACATTTAATTATTAATGAAACCCAGGCATTGGCTTGGGATAAAGATGCTACTGCTTATTTATGGGAGATTTTACAACAAAGGTACATAATAAAATATCTTCTCTCACCTAACTTACATAGTGCTTCTAGTTTAAGTCATTTCTGAAGATGGTAAATAAATATATGTGTATGTGTCTATATGAGTACATACATACATAGATATTATAAACTAGGAAAGTAGGCATTTCACATCTTTATAAGTATTCTGTACGTTTGTCTCTTGTTATTATAGAAATGGGATAACTGAAAATTTTAACATGCCACTAGAAATAATATACAGGAGAGTGAAGTAATACAAAGATGTTAATCTAACTTTTTAATGATTGGTCTTCTATATATGTATGTATATATGTCCACATATATACATACATGTAATATGTATGTGCAATGATTTCTTTTTCTAGAACCATTCCTTATCTACTAAAATTCTTGTTTGACAAATGAGATTGGATTATCAAGTCACAGCTGTGTATACCAGTTGATGTATGGCTGTAGGACTGATAATTCATAAAAGCATCTCCTTCTTTGGGGGTTAAAATTTTTTTAGATATGAGAAAATAATACTGCCTACTAATTTTTTTTCTTTTTGTTATCTAACTTTTACCAGGTTTAGACTACTTATTGACTCAGTAAATATAAAAAAAATATGTTGATATGCTGTCAATATTAATGTAGATGTCAGTCCAACTCTGGTCCCTAATGTATGTAAGAGCAAGTATTTTTTACCTTGATACAGAAAGGCAGTCATGTGTGAGATTTAATATACATCCTAATCTATCTTGTCATTGCACTAGCCATGGGTGATGTGCTAATGTATGGGCGACCATTTTCTTTTTCTCCTCACACAATGGAATGGATACACATGAATGACAGTCAAGTCTCCACTCTGTAATTATTTGGAGGACAGTTAGAATGTACAGCAGGAACACTGCAGGATTAACTTTAAATTTAAAGTATATGACATTTAAAAATCTCTAAGCAGCATGTAATTAAGAAAAATAAGTACCATCTGAAAAAGGTTCATTATAAATATCCTATGAAACGTTCTCAGTGAATTTCTTTTCAAACACTCTTCTAGTATAATTTTTGTATATATAAATGCATTAATTCAATGTTTGTGTTTTAGTTATTGTCATTTCTTCCTATAGAAAAATTGGCATCTGATAATTATTTTTAAACAAATATACATATATTCATTTTAATTGAATTCTTTGATATTTTCTATGTGATGTCATTTGGGGGAAACTTTTAAAACTAAAGATCAGTGGAGGTGGAGATTTTG
>CM053587.1:139860088-139873742 GCA_028646515.1 Pseudochirops corinnae | reverse complement strand
ATAGTTCTTTAATCACTCTGAAGCAAAAATAGATTTTCATCTATATTAATTTATATTATATTCAATATTTTCTTTCTCTTCAGCATAGTTTTAGTTTCTGTGTAGGATAAGTAAGTATAATATCCATGCAAACATATAGTAAGAAAAGAATTGGGTGGATTTTATTCCCTTTGGGGCATCAGGCTGTTTTAATATTTTATATAAATAGTTTAGTTTAAAACTGTGAATCTAATTATGTTCTCCAAAAATTTTGTGCAGAAGTGGAGCTACCCCAGTACATCATCACCAAATGATGTAAATGGAAAGCTGTGGTCCAGTTTTTGGCTATGAATCTTGCTTACCAAAAAAAAAGAAAAAGTCCGCAAAAGGTACTATGGAAATAGTCCCATTAGAGGAGAAAAAGCCTCCTATTTTTAGCATAAATGTTATAAACTTGCCTTACTACTTAAGTTTCCTACAAGTGGCTCTTCTTTTCTGAGAGTAGTAATATAAAGGCTAAATTGTTACCTTCTGTTTTCATTGGGTAGGTTTGTGACCACTGACAGTTATAATTTGCAAAAATTACAATGATTATGGACATTAACATACTTGACTGCAGCTATTATTCTTATTTGAAATAAAAAGACTTTTCAGTAGACATAGGATATTAGAACTATGTCTACACATGCCAAGTGAAGTGGAGAATTGAGACAATTATCTGGATAATTCATGCTAGGAAAACACTTTTATCTCAGATTTTCTAGATATTCAGAAACAAGTGGCTATTTGGCTAGATTGATTCTCCCCTTCAACTGGTATGCAGCCATTGCTTTAAGAATGGTTACCTATTGACAGCCAATCAAGATTTTTGTACTTAACCTGGCCTGTAATGACTCATTGAGAGCCAATTGGATTTTTTGTCTATGAAACTACACTAAATAGGGAAAAAACAAATCTTTTGTAGTTCATAAAAATGGCAAGGTATGGAAAACCCATTCCCATGTTAAAACAGTGCCACTCAGAATTGTATGACAAACATTTGTTTGCTCTTCTCCAAAGGTTTTGTACAGAAGTGGAAATATCTCAATACATCATCACAACCTTAGAGGTGATTATTTTTCTGTATTCATTGCTATAAAAATTTTGGTAAATTTTGGCAAAGTCACCAATATAATATACAGTATAAATTTACTTAGCCTCACATATGAAGAAAAATCTTGTGATCATAAATTGTGCTACTTTAAAAGTCCTGGGGAAAGAGATGGTATGACCAGATAATCCTTAGGTCAACGTAATCAGTAAAATAAATTAAACCGTGATGAGATACTAACAATTGCAGCAAAGTTATTTCATAGGGGGTAAATAAAATTTCAAAATGTAATGATTTTAAAGGGTAGACATTTTATCATAATATAATTTTAAATTAGTACTCCACCTGCTTTCTTTAACTTGTACTTCATTTTAAAAACCAAGTCCAAATGAAAAGACATATGGTTTAACCTCTTACTTGTCAATTGCCTCAATATTCCAATTCATAATGAGGGTTTTATGTGATGAAAGTAAAGAAATTTACATTAAGGGTTTTACCTCCATATGAAATACTGTTCTGTGAACATTGACAAGTCTAATCTTTGGTAGTCATCTTTACAACTCTGAACCACAGCTGCTATGTTGCAACTGCATGCTATTGGCCACAAAGGAAGTGGGCATCAAGGGATAACTTAATACTAACCTTTTACCACCACTGGAAAAATAATTCAAAGTACTGATATACTAATGTAATGTGATAGTATATAATTTAAATATATTCTAGCACAGAATATGAATATTTCCAACTGTTCTGTGTTTGTTTAACTTGCTTAGTTATCAACCAATAGAATGCAATGATATCTTTGAGCTAGTTAGTATGATACAAATGTGAAGTGGTTCTAGGATATAGACTTTTAATTGCTTTCCGGTGGCTAAAGTGTTCTTTCCCATTCCTCTTCCTTTCCTAGTCAAACTAATCTCAACATAGCAAGAATACAGCTTGTTTATCCTTGCCTCCCTCTTCTGAGTTCTATTGATTCCTTACCCTAGTGTCCAATCTTGGCCATTCTTCCATCTGCTTATCTCGGTCTTAAAGTATTATCTTCCTTGAAGACTCTTAGCCCTCACTGATTTCTCTGTTGAACTCTCTACCACTCAATTTGTTACTTGATTATAGGCTACCTTGTATTATTCATCAGTATTTCAAATGGGCTGGTCTTGTCTCACTAAATAAATTTTAAGATCTTGGATGGCTATTGTTTTTTTTTTTTCTATCATTTACAATAACTGACCTATGCTGATCACATAGTAGGAGCCCAAAAATTATTCTTTATGGTTGATTGGGATTTCTTCTGGGTCATCTTTTTCTTTGGTCAATACATACACTATTATGGGACTAAGTGAGTGATTTTGCTAGCTAGTTGAAAAAAGTTATTTCCAAGATAATTTTTATAGGTTCTTCACCATACCCAGTCAAATTGCTCTAACTTGATTCAGATACAAATGTCTTTGCCTACGTAGAAACAATAGCTAAAGGGGGAAAAATGAAAACTAAGCCACTTTGAAGTGTATCATTCTAAATTAATAGTTGAATTACAAAAATAGTGACTGAATGACCAAATTAATTAATTATTTTGTCATTACATAAACATAGCCTTAATAACTAATTATCAAAATTAGATAGCATCACTGAAATGTTTCGCAGAAACTATTGCTTTTAATCTGGCATATTGTGGAATGATTATGATCAAGACATTTACTTGTCATCTTATGACCAGCCAAGATACTTGCTAGGCTCAGTATTGAATGACTGTGCCTGACCAAAAGCACACTACATTCACCTAAGATCAAGTCAACTGACTTTAAAAGTCTACAAAGCAACTAAAAAAACATCTAACCAGAAAGATTTTCCCTGATGAGTAAGAAGAATGAACCTTCATCAAACAAAATAACTATCATAGAACTGAACCTCCAAGAAAACCTAATTCAACCTGTACTTATATCAGGAATGCTCTACAGTACAGGTAACAGATGGTCACCCAGTCTTTGCTCAAAACAAAACAAAACAAAACCTGCAATGAGCCAACTAATTTGGATAGCTTTAATTTTCAGAAAGTGTTGCCTTACATTGTACCTAAATCTGCCTTTTTGCAACATTCTACATATTGTGCCTCATTGTGCCTGCTGAGACCAAGCAGAACATGACAGTTCCTCAGATCTTTGAAGATAGCTATTATGTCCTACCTAGAGGTGTCTTGTCTAGCCTACACATTCCCAATTCCTTCAACTAAGTCTCAAATGGCATAATCTAAATTCTGATTCCTGATTCCTCTCCTCTAGGTACTTTCCAGTTCATCCACCCTAAAATGTCATACTGAGAAATGAACGTAATAGTCCAGGTATAGTTTGACCAGGGCAGAACATAGCTGGGTCCATCAGTTCCCCATTTCTGGGCACTATTCTTTTTGTATGATTTTGAATTACTATGAGATGGCTAAAAATATTTTGACAAAAAAATACTTCTTTAATTTGATACTATTGACCATTTTGCATGAGCTATTTAATCAAAATAATGGTAATAAAACTGTTAAGGTGAACCTTAAATTATGGCCTTGTAACATCAAACCAATATTTTGGCAGGTAATGAACTTGTGCATATGGTAATGGGCAGTTTAAGGCTATCTTGATTGATCCAATTAACTAAATAACTGCCAACTCATCTTTTTACTTTATGCTAAGATGAAAGATTGCATTTGGCATTTAACCAGTTTAGTTATTCAATTTAGACAGTCAACACAGGCCATTTAGTCCCAGAATGGATTCGGACAAAACTATCCAGTTTCTTTATCAACATTAATCAAATAAGCTATATAATTGCCAAATCTCCATTTCACATTGTGGATTTGGGACCTGAATTCTCCTTTTTATTTGTGTAGGGTTTAGAACAGTTTAATTTCCATGCTTTTAATGAAACTGAAAATAGTATTATGTTATTTCAGGGATAATAGCCCATTCCATTAGTGTCTTTATAGTATGTCATATAAATATATAAATACGTGTACATATGTATTTAGATTTTTAAAACTGCCTTTATTATTTAATATGACCATAGCAACTTTTATGAGGAAATGAAGTTTATCATTTAAATGTGTTTTGATATTTTAAAAAATGTATAGTATTTCTTTAATTTCATTTGCTTACATAAATTGGCTACTTCTAGAGGCTTTCCCCCCCAACATTATCTCATAATTTATGTCTTAAATATATTTGCATGATGAGAAACCTACAAAAAGCTTTTCCACACTTGAAGAAATGCATTTGCTAGCATTTAAGAAAGCGAAAGTTCTAACAAAAATGATCACCTTTTCTAATAGCAAATTAACTTCTTAAAGTATTTACATTTAAATGAAGAATATTCTCAAAGTCTTAGTGCAGTTTTAAACTTACAAACTTTACTGAGACTTTTGGGACAGCCTGTATAAATAAGCCAACTTTAAAAAAAACTTTTGAGACACCCTTTGTAAATAAACTCTTAAAAATACCAAAAATTTAATTTCATTTTTAAAATATTATTGTTTCTATCCTGAAAGAATCTTTAATGATGTATTTTAAAACTTTGTGACTATAATTAAATCTACGAAAAAAATTCTGTATTAGTGGAACTAGTTAATCTTCTGTTCAAGGCAACTTTCTGCTTCACTTTTCTTGGGACTTATTGGACAACCGAGTCATGTTTTTGTTGAATTAATTTAACCATCTTATATTTTCATATTGCAAGAAATAAATTTTAGACTTGGTGCTATGATGCCAAAATTAAAATGATTCCGTTTCAGAAGCCTACTACCTTTTGAGGTTCCCTGGGGGCAGGATTTGAGTTCCCATCCCAAGCTTATTGCAACCCAGAAGGAGGGATAATGGGGGCTTCTTTGGATGACTAACAACCACTCAACCAGAGAAGAATTTTTAAAGGGGCCAGGAGGCCGGAGGCCTGCAGCTCTCATCTTGGCTGACTGTTCTACTGTAGAACTCAACCAGAGATTTTTAGATGAGCTCTTCATGTTAACATTTTCTTCCCTATCTACTTAACAAAAGAAAAAGTCAGGAAAAGCAGGAACTACTTTTGGTAGTTCTGTACTGTCAAGAACAATTTCTTAACTTTTCTTTGAGCAAGTTATTACCTGTTTGCTGTTAGATGGGCATCCTCTTCAACCAGCTAGGAATCTGATTGAATTTCAAGTGGCATAATGATCTTGCTTTTTCTCAATTTCTCTTTTATTTCTTTCATCCATCATCACTCCTCTTGTTCTCATACTGTAAATATCCCATAGATTTTGTAGTAGACTTATGGGTTTAAAGTATGTTATTAAAAGAATTCTGGTGCTGTTTTGTAAAGGAAATTCCTTGAGAATAGGGATTATTTTGGTTTGTTTTGCATCGATATCACCAGCACTTAACTCAGCACCTGGCATACAGTAAGTGCTTAATAAATGTTTGTGTTTCATCTAAGAGGGGGAAAAGTTATACTCTGTTTAAGTATGCAAATTGATTTTCATAGTAATGTCAAGGATATACTTTGATGCTTGAGACAAACCTGGGTTCAAATCCTCACCATTTACTACCTTGTGACGTTGGTAAGGTTATTTCTTCTCCTGGTATTCTGTTTCCATATCATTAAAAATGATGGGGTGGGACAAGAGGACTTCTGATGTCCCTTCTAGCTCAAAGTCTGATCTTCCTGTAAATCCACCACGGGGAGTTCTTAAGTACATTATACTGGGGTCTTACTCCAGTTCTCTCAACATTTCTATGTTAAAACTAGAGTCTTACAAATTCATCCTTTTACAAATTTGGTGCCATTTGTTGTAATTCTAGTCATCTCAAAAACATTCTGTCTGAAAGACATTTTGATATCCTACTCTTTTGATAATAGGACAAAATTGCTTTAGTTTGGATTATTGGTCACATGGTTTTGGATTAGGTATTGAAAATGTAAACATCAGAATCTTTAAAAGTTAAACACTAGAACACTTTTATAGAAAAACTTCATAATTGGTAATCAATAGAATTTTAAAATGTTTACTATTGAATTACATAAACCCAGAAATCTTTCAAGTTACAAATACAAATTTCAAATTTGAAAGCTTCTTGCACATAGTTTGAAACCCATGTTCCTGTGTCCCAAGACTGAAACCTCATGCATCAAACTTTACCCTGAAGCAAATATTTAGCAACTAGTTATAAACCTCCCCAAAAGAGAAGGTTGTAGAGTAGACACACCACATTACCAGAGCTATACCATTGTGAACAATGGTAACAAGAACTCCCGAGATAAATACAATGTCAATTAAAGACTTGCAGGTGTGTCACTAGGGGTGGATAAAAAAGAGAATGGGAAAGGATTTGTGCCAACAGACCTTATGGTTTTGTAGTAATTAGTAAGCTGTGCAGGTGTCTATTATAACTAACTGACAATAAATCTTGGTTTCTGTTTTGAATATTGCTTTGGTTTCCCAAGTTCTGTGCCTGAAAGGGGACAAAGAAAATGACTTAAAGATTAATTACTACAATGGTTTATTCCCAGTAAGAACTTTAACAGTGTTGTCTTGGTTTGTATTTATTATTTATACTATTATTAATAAAACAAAACGAATAATAATTATGCTTTAGTAATTTTGGAGCACTACTGGGAAGGATGACTTTGTTGGTTTAAAAGAAAAAAAAGGATGCTACAGCATAGAGGAGACCTAGAACAAATGGGCCTTGATTTGTCCAAAATTATTTATTCCAGTGGTATACATGATAATGATTTCTTTTTCACATTTTAGGAATACAAAAGTCGTAACAGGGCACCTCGGGGCTGCTGTATGTTTTATAATCTTTGTTTGTTAAGTATAGTAACTAATTGTGGATAAACTTGACCACACAGTGACATTTTTCTCCAGCTTCTCCATCTGCTCTTTTTTTGACACCCCTGTCATTAACTGTCATTTTCCTTTAAATATACAGGGAAGCTGAATGGCCATCCCTACATCACATCATTTCAGATTAGGGGCAGTTTCTTTGAGTTGAGTACTGTTTAGGTGCCAGAAAGAAGTCTGACCTCTCTCGAACCACATTGCCGCAGGGCCTTAATTAGTACTGACTCCAACCATTACTGCAAAGAGGACAAAGGCAACCACATCATTTTTCTACTTAGGAAGTTAGCGTCTGACCTAATAACTTGTCCAGACTAGCAGGACACTGTAACGGCCACACAATAACAATGGGGGTTATTCCTCAGATTCTTCCTCATAACTAAGCACAGAAAAACCCTAAGAAGGAAGTATTGTTACCTTACAAGAACTGATTTAAGGCCCTAGTTCAGTTCATCTTTTGATGAATAAGTGAATGTTAAAAAAAAAAGAGGAAACTGTGAGGTATCACTTTTTCTCCATGTTATACATACCTGTATTTTATCTTTTGCCTTTATGTGAATATAGATAAAGAGATAGTCTTTTTCATCTAACCAGTATATTTAAACATAGGCATTTGTATGTATAAGGGCAGGTAGGTGGCATAGTTGATAGAGTGCCAGGTCTGGAGTTAGGAAGATTCATCTTCGTGAGTTCAAATCTGGTCTCGTACACTTATTAGCTGTGTGATCTTGGGCAAGTCACTTAACTGTGTTTGCCTCAGTTTCTTCATCTGTAAAATGAGATAGAGAAGAAATGGCAAACCACTCTAGTATTTTTGCCAAGAAAACTCTAAATATTGAAACTGAAAATATTGAACAACAATAATATATATATGTTTGTACATATATTTACAAATATATACATATATGTGTGTGTGCATGCATATTTTTGAGGGAATTTCCTGTTATGATGTTGGTATTAGGGGATAAGAATAGCCCCAATATCATAGTCTTTGTTTCATGTATACTAAGCATGATATATTACGCATAAATTGATCTATAGACTAATAGATTGGTGATTCTCATTAGAATGAGTTGTTTTCTAATGAATGATTTCATTCAAGGTCTGTTTTTATGTTACATGTGTACATGGAATAAATGTTGTATGTGCATTTTCAAAACAAGGTAACGGTGAAAGTCCCTCAGTTTTTAGGTTTTGAATGCAAAGGCATAGTCTTTTCTTTTACTCAGAGCAGTTCACTATCTTGAATGGGATGGTTCTATCACAGTAGACCAGCTATTAACGATAGATTGGCTGCTGGAAATAGATTTCCACTATAGACACATTCATTAGGGTAAGGTGTCTTAGAATTATACACTAGCATAGGGTGTCTTTTTCTTCTTTTTCATGACAGGACAAAAGCAATGTTTCATATACCAATTGTCATTTTTCCAATTCAAGGTGGGCCTGTGTAAATACCGTATGTTTAAGAGCCAAGAGGTAATTTTAATTAGGCTACTCCATTTTTATTTTGGACAAAATATTTAATATTACTATTGAGGTCCATACTATCACACTGTCAATAGGAACCAAAATTAATGGAAAGTAATAGGGAAGTTTGAGAAGGAAAACAAGTGAAGGGGGAACATGTATGAAAAAAATCTTAGTACATTGATTAGAGCATCTCTTTAGGAAACAGCTTTAGAGCAATCACCATTCTCTGTTTTTCAAACAACAAAAATGTTAGCCTCTCAAAAAAAAGAAGCTGGCCTTCAATCACAAAAAAAGAAAGCTGATCTTCACTCACATTGGACTCTTTAGTAATCTCTAATAAATAGCAACTTGTCAAGTATTTTATTTTATTTTTTGTTTTAACAGTGTTCTTCTTGCTGTCTTAATGAAGTCTGTGTCTGTTATTTTCATTATAAGCCCAACTTTTCAAAGGTTTGGAACTCAGCTATAAACATTTTCACTGAGCCGAAGTGACCTATGAGGATTCCAGTTTAGGACTGCCTTTCCTTTGAATGTTTTATTATTTCTTTCTAATTCTAAAAGTGTAAAAAAACAATTTTCCCCCTGTTCCCAAATGATCCTTTCTTCACAGTTATAACTAAAAGATTAAAAGTTCCTGGACTTTACATGCAGATAATAATTTTATTTTTCAATTGCTATTATACAAAAATGATTTCTTTCCCCCTCCACCCAGGGAGCTTTTGTGTTGGATTTGGTTCTCAGAAGTATTGCACATAGATCTCCTTGTACAGTATCCAAGAAAATGTGCTTTGGAGATTTCTTCTGTATCTGCAGTCCCAGATTTTTCCTGCCCAGCAGTGACGTATGCCACAGTTGTTAGATTACAGTTTTTTGGCCCTTGGAGCACATGAGCAGTAGTGAGATCAATACAATAAACGGCAAAGCTCCATACTATCTAGGCGATAAAACCAAACTAGAAAAGTGTTTTACACAAGAGACAATAATCGCTCCCTCTGTTTAGTTTAAAGATGACTTTTTTAAGGGCCAAGTTTCCAGTACTACTTAGATAATAACATGTTTTATAAATTTTCTGTTGGTTTTTACCACTAGAAAAACATTATAGATCTTTAAATTTAAGTTTAAATGAAAGGGATGTAAGAGCAGGCTGACCTGTGAGCCTTCTGACCTGTAGCTCTTACATATCATCTGGGGAGCTGACCTCCTCAAGAAGTTGTGGACTAGCCTATTAGCCATTCTGATGATGTCTTAGTGCCTCCACCATCAGACAGCAAGGAGAGGATTTTAAAGAGTTTGAAGCAGAAACTGGAATCCTTAAAAAAAAAAATCATACAAATACTTTTTCTCTTAGAGATAAGAACAGGAAAAACATGAAAACAGTAATGCAGCCAAAGACCTGTCTATTCTTTATCCAATAAACCAAAACCTGGGATTGAGGGAATTGATCTCAGGGAGCTTTCCATCAAACCTGTTGGAAATCTGGGCTTGGAAAGCTTCCTTCATCTTTAAATTAACAGTGTGGGTAGAGATAAATTGGTTACTATTGTCTCCCAGGCACATTAGTCTGTTTAAAGAAATAAATCAACTACATTAATCCTAAACCATCTGTGAGCTACATCAATCCTATAAAAATAATCCAAATATTTAACTGAATCATTTAATCATGGCCTTCCAGATTCCTCTCATGTTGTTTAAAATCTGCATGTTTTTGTAAATTAAGCACATACTGAGCTCTAAGTATAAGACCTTATAGTAGGCACTGTCCATCAGTCTACCAATAAACACATTTCCACACCTTGGTGCAGATACATGAAATCAGAGCTTGAACATCTATGTTACATAAAATCATAGAACAAAGGAGTGATTGAAGTAGGATAGATTTTGTCAGCACTGGACTCCTGGAGAAGGTGTGTGGAGTCAAGACTTGAAGGAAGTGATGGTTGTTTATTTATTTATTTTGCTTTTTGGAGGGGAGAATGCAGGGCAATTGGGGTTAAGTGACTTGCCCAAGGTCACATGGCTAGTAAGTGTTGTGTCTGAGGCTGGATTTGAACTCAGGTCCTCCTGACTCCAGGGCTAGTATTCTATTCCCTGTACCACCTAGCTGCCCCAAAGTGATGGTTATTGATGAGGGTGAGGGACAAGAGGGAGAGTTTGGACAAAAGTTTAGAGGCTGTGATATAGGACATAGACTTGAATCCTGGCTCTGCTTCTTAACAATGAGTATAATTTTGATAGAATCATTTAAACTTATGGAGCTTGTTTCATCATATGTAAAATAAGTGTTGAACTAGATTATTAAGGTCCTTTCTAGTTCTACCTATCCTATATTCCAATAACTGGTAGTCATATATAAAGTCAGAAAGTGGAAAAGATTACCTAGACAGACCAAATTGAGAACAGAAATGAACTTGGAGAAATTTAGAGAATGATATCTTTGGTTCTATGGAATTTGCATAGTTCTGGAATATAAGATACACCATGCACCTATAAACATACCTACATATATCCTAATGTGATTCTTTTGGAAGGGTTTAGTTCCATAACTTAAGGGGTATGGTGACTTCCTTATGAGACAACTCTCTCTACCAGTGGAGATTAACAGCAGTCAGCGATTCCTATTTATAAGATGCTAGAGCAGTTACCGAGTTGCCTGGGGCACCAAGGAGTTAAATCACTGCCTAGAGTCACACAGCTAATGTATGTCAGAACTTGAACTCAGATCTTCCTGACTCTGAGATTAGCTGTCTACCTGTCTTACAGTATCTATCAAAGTGACTTAGTACACTAAATATGATTTTAATAGAATGAAGATGATGTTCAATATGATTTATATTTTACTTGTTTTGTTCTGGGGTTTGTGGGAGGTGGGGTCTCCTTATGTCACCCAAGTCAGTCAGTCACTGACTCAATATCGTTACTGATAAGCATGAGAGCTCTGATCTATTCTGAACCGTCCCCACCTGCCCCCACCTCGACCTCCAGAATGGTGCCAGACTTCATGACTTAGTGTGACTGGCTTAGCCTACGGCAGCTCAGGCCTCCCTGGCTCCAGTGATCAACCAGCCTCAGGCCTTCCCAGTAACAGGGATCATAGGCATGCACTACCACAATGGGCTAGATCATTTTCATTTAAAGATAGATTTTAAAAGATCTGGATGTTTTGAGGTTATTTCTAAGTATTAGTAGCCTAAAATATGTATTCCTGATTCCTTACCATAGACCTAGGTTAAATTCAGGAATAGAAACTATGTTTATAGCCTTAAAAATTCTATATTAATATACACATATTTTTGTAAGTAAAAAATTACATACACATATGTGATGTCTGTGTGTATATATATATGTGTACACACACACACACATATATATATATATATATATATATATATGTATATATATATATACACACATATACATACACATATACATTTGTTAAAATTTAAATCAAGTGCAGAATCCTTTTAGTTATAGCCCTGGCCTTTTTATTAATCTTGATGAGTGAAAGCATTTGCAATGAAATATATCCTCTACTTCAGTGGGAAATCTAGAAGCCAGTGTATTTTGTCTAACCACCAATCAATGTCCCAATAGTTAGATAACTAAGGTAACAAGTAGTTAGGTAATGCAGTGGGTAGTGCTAGTTCTGAAGTCAGGAGAACCTGTGTTCAAATATGACCTCAGATATTTATTAGCTGTGTGACCCCAGGCAAATCATTTCACCTCTGTCTGCCACAATTTCCTTAACTGTCTAACAGTGATAATAACACTTATCCACTAAGGTTGTTGTGAAGACCAAGTTGTAAAAACAGTGCTTGGCCCATAGTAGGGGCTTCATAAATACTTGTTTCCTTTCAACACTTGTGAACATCACTGTTTTGTTTACTAATTATTTTGTTATAACTAAGAAAAAGCACATGGTGGAGCAATGAAAGTAAAGCACTTATTTTTGTAGTTTCCTACCTTAAAGGCTGCACCTCATCCTCCTGCATCTGTCATAGTTTTACTATATGATTTCTAATAAAAGCTCATTTTTCCATGGGTTATAGGGAGTGTAAGTTTCCACCATCTTGGTAAAACTGTATAAAGAAAAGGACTCAGGCCTATTTTAATTTGAAGCAACTCTCTCTCTCTGTTGCAAGTGGAGGCAACAAAAAGATACTATAGAATTGTAAAATTTCACAATTTGGCATAATTTTGGAGTCCTCTTCCTAGCTTCATCCCCTATTTTAAAAGTGAGGAAACCAAGGTGCCCAAAGACCAAAGGTGACCTGACCAAAGTCACATTGTGAATTAGTGGCAGGCCCAGGACTGTAACATAAATTACTTGTTTCATAGTTCACTGTTCTTTCCTCAGTTTTGCAGCATGAATTTATTTAGATGGCCCCTAAGAAATCAGATCGACTCAATGTGTTTTATACTGTATGCAATTCTTCTAGGTCCTCTAGACAGGACTTGTGCTAGAAGCATTATCAGTTACTTTATAGAATCTATAATCCTAACATACATGCCTGCTATTGCCTTTATACAGAAATAACATCATGATTTCTTTGGAATGTTACTTTTCTATCATATAAGTATACATTTTAAGGGCTATTGTCAAAAAAAAAAAAAGAATGAGAATTAACCATTTAAAAGACTATATTACAGATCATTAAGATGATGACATCCAAAATCTTCAAACTAAAAGTCAAAATTCACTGTATAGTTGAACCCCAGGGCCTGGTCTTCAATCCCATGACAAGAATTTGGCATTAACCGTATGGTAGAATTTTCTAGTTTATTCTGGTAAGTCATAATCTTAAAGTTATTCTGAAAAAATGGCCAGTGAATATTTTTCCTTCTGACTACAAATTAGTTTGAAGAAATAGCTAGATTTAAATCATATTCAACTATCCTTTTTACTTACTTTAATCAACTTGTTCCTCTGAACAAGGTATGGAATTGATAGCTGCTATTGATTGGCTGTAGCATTACCTAATCTCCACTAAATGTAGGAAGCTTTTCAGATTTAGAAAGGTGGCAGAAAATGTCTAGTAATGATGCTGCTGGGAATTCAAGCTCAATACTGTGGTCAGTATAAAAGTGATGTAGCTATAAGAGGTATTTTATTAGAAGCCTGTTGGTTTTACTAAATGTTCAACCTGGTGTAATTTGCCAAGATTTTTATGTTAGTGTATTTGCCAGATGCTTCCATATTTTAGTCATTTGCAATAGTATCAACAATAACTTCTATTAACGGTAATATGCTGCTGCTTTTG
>CM053587.1:139842588-139855088 GCA_028646515.1 Pseudochirops corinnae | reverse complement strand
TTTATGGGAAAGAAAGTGCTTGATCACTAAGGTAAAAAAACAACAGCATGATATAACAAACTTTGTAGAGAAAAGCAAAGTGTAAGCTGTACGCTTGTGAACATAGGAGGGGTTGAGAGATGTATGTTCCCTTGTTTTAAAAGAATTCTTTCCATTGCTCTGAAAATAACCTCCTCATTCTCACATTCACATTGGAATTTGAATGCCCTTATTAGTTAACATGAAATAATGAGAAAAATTCTTCAGAGCCACTGATATATTTACCAGCCTTTGAGCTCACATTCTGTAGAATAAGGCCTGAGAAGGTCTTTGTGACCAGGAACAGAAGGGACTAATGAAAGGTATCATTTTTCTGTGAAAGTCATGTTTTTCACTAATTCTTAAGGCCATGTCAACACACCTGAGATGTCAACTATCAGTATGCAAGAATCTTTTAACTGGCAAGGTACAAATTTACCTGTGAAATATTTATGTGCATAAGGACGTACCTCTGCAAAGTCCTGTAACATAAAGCTGATCTGTATATGAATGGAGGAATGTGCTTCAGCTTTCTTTGCATTTAGTCTTTCATTCTGCTCCTGAAAATAATGTTAGAAACACAAACAGAATGGACAGGATCAGAATTTCTCTGCTTTGAAGAATATAGTAGGAACTTCTTGATAATATAAGGATTTTTAACAGTAACTGCATTTTTAAAAATATGCACTTACTTTCTAATAACTATTCCTAATTTTGACTAGAAATAAAACTCCTTTATGGTGATGTTAAAATGAGGGCTAAAATAGGGAATACATTTTAATCACAATGAGCAATTAGAGAGTTTTATAATGATATATTGGATTTTTAGTGCGTATTTTAGTTTGTGTAGAAAAGAAGAATCCCTAAATATCCCTAAAAAAATTCCCAAAATCCCCAAGAAAATCCCTAAATAGAACATTGTACCAACTTACTACTGCTTTCTGCCTACTGATTTCTCCTTAAGAATAGGAAGAATGGCATCTTGACACTGACTTGGCATCAGGGTATAGGTTTGAACCCGTGCTCTCTTCCTTACTACTAATGTGATGACCTGAACGACTCATTTAATGTCTCTCTCTCTGCCTTTCAGATCAGCTAGTCTAGGTGATCTCTAAAATTCCATCCAGCTCTAAAAATCTATGAACCTTTGGCCATTCCACTGTTTTCCATAGAGAATGTTTTGCTTTATCTTGAAACTTTTTTTCTGGAATCTCTTATCAACATAATTTGGAGAAAACAAATTATCCTGTTATAAGCACTCATATTCTGAATTCTCAATGTTATTGTACTCCTTTTAAAATAGGAGTCATATGTTGATGGTGTGTAATTATATCATTTCACTATCTTACATGAAAGTAAATGGATAATATGTCTCACACACAAAATGACAATCAGATAAGTGATTATTTGTATATCTCAGAAAATTTTTCAAATGTGCATTTAAAGCAATTGGTTTAAATAACAAAATGTGCATATAAGAATAGGTCTATTAACTACACTTCTCTACCTTCCCCCACAAAAGAGGAAAGAAATTATTTGCCCCCAAGATAATCTATCTCAGTGTTTCCTCAAATTAGAAATATTGCTTAGTGTTCTCATTGTTTCCAACTGGTAAAACTTCTCCACCAATAGTAGGATTCTTTGTGTGTCATGACTACATAGATGGCTCAGATGTTCTACAGGCCTAATAAAAGTAATCTGAATATATTAGTAAGTGCTTTTTCACTTTATGGTTTAGTGTGAGTCAGTACTCCAAAGTCAGTTTTTGACTCAGATTTCTTTGAGCTTTTCAGTTCACGGAGGACTGCTTATAAGCATGTGCATTTAGCCCCTTAATAAAAGGGTCGTCTGAATAAATAAATACTTGCTGAGTTTGAGATTTAACATTAAGCAACTTCCCACTCCTTCTTTAAGATAAGGGACTCTAAATATTCAAGGAATCTAGACCTTTAATTGGCAGTGTAAATGTCAGCAGTGATAGTGTCCCCTTTAACCAAAACCAACATTCTGCTGATTCAACAGACAACTCCATATCCTGGATTACTTTAAAATTAAAGGCACTGACACTGTCAGTAGACTTTTTGACCATGTGATAGTAACAGTTAGGTATATGTTTCTGAAGCCTTTCCATACTCCTCTACTCCCAGTCCAACCAAAACCAAGAGTGGCATTGGAGGAGTTTCCCTTAAGTGTACTTGATTACTGTGGTCAAAAGAAATTGAGTAATTATGTTCATTAAATCCAAAGAATCTTTAAATATTTATTTATTTAAACAGTCAACTGTTTGGTTTAGTGTTGGATTAAGTGAGGTCAAAGGTTAGAGAGAAGGGGCACAGCTGTATTTGTGCAGGGCTGTACCTGATCCCAGCCTCCTGTAGTGTGAGCAGTGGTAAGTGAACTGTTTCTGTGTTGTTCACTCACTCTGTCAGATCGAAACCCAGTTCAATAGCATTCAACTAGCTCCCATTTGAAAGATTTGTCTTACAAAACCCTGAAAACGGCTCTGAACATGCATACATTGATTTTGTTGCTGGAATCTCCTGAGCTTTGATGAAAAAGCAGGCTCCACGTGCAGGTGAAGAGGGTTTACTTCTTCAATATTAAAAAGAGAAGATTAAGGATTTCTGCTCTGCTAAGGCTGAACTAATCAGTGGCATGCAAGAGTAAGAAAGTTGGCCTTATGCCTATAGTACTGCATTATTTTCTATGGTTGAACAACAAGTTAAAATTTCTCCCATTGCCATCTATATGTTGCTACAGCCCATGATTGTTCCATTTTGCATGGTTAATCAAATGACCAAGGGTATAAGAACAAAGTTGTTTTCCATATTTTACAGAAAATATTTACTGACTTTGTTACAGGGTATTCGCTTTAGTTGTAGCCAATGAAATGAAAATTTTATAAAAAAAGAGGGGAAAAAAGCACCCACGTGAAATAATATTTGAGAACCAACCAGCTGAGTGTTCAATGCAGATCTACAGTTACCTTCCTTATTTGGGATTTGAAGTTTAGTTCCATTCCATTTACTTCTCTCCAAAAAAAAGGGGGGGGGGGAGCAAGAGGGAATGTGTGAAATTATTTCATTTTCACAAAGTTTTTCTTGAAAGAATGAGAATTATTATTTGAGCTTGTCAACTCAAGAACACTTAACATTTGTCCTTGGTATAGCGAATTCTTGTGTTTCATTTTTCTATGTCCAAAGGATACATGTAACTCTACTAGAATTTTTTCTTTTTTCACATTGGAGGATTACACAGTGTTCTCAGATAGTTTCCACACATCATTTCTCAGCAGGCAATAGCAGAATGAAGTGAATGCATCTCCTCTAAGAGAAGGACAATTTTACACCCTGTAGCACTAACTCCTGTAATTATTTGTGTCCATCTTAGTCATGATTTGGGTAAAGTGGTTTGAAACCTTCTTGAAATTATGGTGTCAGTAAGCCTTTGGGTAAAAAGAATAATAATAATAAAAAAGGTTTAAGAAAACTAGCCGTGCTGTGAGATATCAGACATTATAAGGTATCAGAAAATGTTAGATGTATCTGGAATCAAATCTTATCAAGCATGTCTGATCCATTGTAACAAATACAATAACAATGCTGAAACAAACTCTATAGAGACAGATAAGGCTGGATAAGAGAATTTCAGAAATTAGATAACATTTATTTTCCATCATTTATAGGAATCACTCAGTTTGCCTTTTAGGCATATGTTTCCTGCACTTTCATGACTCCCCCAGCATGGCACATCAAACAGATTCAGTTTTCTATCACTGTTAAATTCCAACTTCTCACTCCTCAAAACATGGGAAATGAAAAGCCCAAAGAATAAAGCACCAGGTCCTAGGCATTTAATGTTCTCCAAGCCTATGAGTTTGAGAAAATGGCTGATCAAGAGATTTTCCCACCTGAAAGTTCCCAATTCCAATCACAAATCCATTCACCCGCTGTTTGTGTTCTCGAATCAATATTCTCAAATAACAATTCTCATTTTTTAGAGAAAAAACTTTGAAAGTTTGTGAAAATGAAATAATTTCACATTCCTTCCCTCCCTTGCCCACCCCTTTTATGGACAGAACTACATGGAATGGAATTAAACTTCAAATCCCACAACAGATGGAGTACTGTGTCTGGATTCAAGTAGATCTGAGTTCAAATCCAGCCTCAGGCACTTACTATCTGTTTGACCCTGGGCAAATCATTTAACTTCTGTCTACCTCAGTTTTCTCTGCTGTAAAATGGGAATAATAATAGGATTAATTGAGATGATTGTAAAACATTTAGTATAGTATCTGACATTGTAAGCACTATGTAAATGTGAGCTATTATTACAAAGCACTTAGCACAGTTTCTGGCACATCCTGTGCTTTATATGTTAGCTATCATCATCATCATCATCATCATCTCTAAAATTAATATAATAATGGCTGATTGCAGAGAAGAATTGAGGAAGTTGGGAGATCTGACTAAGATCTATGTTGCAGACTTTCTAAGAGTTTAGGTACAGATTTCATACAGATCTAGAACTCTATTTTACTGAGATATTCAACAGTGAGGTTGGTATATTGTGTTAGTTGGGTTATGGATTAAACATGATTAATGGTACAGGAAAACTCTTAGCAAACAACTCTATGTGGAAGTGATGGGCTACATGCAGTAATCATTCATTTTACAGGAAGGCAAGGTACTTTACTTAGTCAACCTTCACTCATAACTTAATGATCACATGGTAGTGGATTTTTTCAGCCCTCAAAAAAAAAAAAGCAGATTAAAATCACACTCAAGCTTTAATTATTTGAAGTGCAAATATTGCATGACTGGAATCACAGTGATGCATTATTTCAGAGTCCTAGCAGTGTCCCAGTGTTTTTCCACTAGGGTAAAAAGCTGAACTTGTGGATTTTTTTTTCCCCAGGCCACTCCATAAAGATGCCTTTTTCACCTCTTTGATGTGATAAGGAAGTGTTAAATCAGAGTGAATCCTTATTCTGCACCATGGGACCCAGCACTGCTTAAACCAATTTTTACTACTCCTGGGTTTTGTAGACACCGAGCCATGCATCTGTCTCTGCAGATCAGAGAAGATTGGAGCACTCATCCAGTGCCACCTGCTAGCACTTAATTAGTATAATCATCTAATTTCTCGTTAGAAATAATGGCATCTTGCACTTTTTAGTAATTGTAACTTCTAAGATATATTCCAAATTATATCACACTAATATTATGTGATTAAATTTTTAGGAGAGGATACTTGTATCTGGATACCCCTGTCTCTGATCTTTACTTCTACCAGTATCACATAAGTCCATCCTCCCTCATTTTGATGCTTAAAGCTTAACGTATATAAAGCACAACCTTCAAAAGTGTGATTTAAAACTTGAACAGAAAAACAAATTGTTATTAGAAAAAAATTGAAACTATAATTTATAAAGTTTCTTGAATCATTTTTATGTGATTGGCAATTCATTAGACAAATTATAAGCACATTAAATATAAGGTTTAAAGAACATTGCTGCCTGATTGAATGTTTCATCTTTTCTCTTAGGGATTGTGTCACAACAGGTAAAAGGGTAATAGATGGACCAACTCTGGATACCTCATTTTATGAAGAGAGCGTTCTAGATCTATATACATATAGGCACATACATTTATATGTATACATATACTACTCATATATGTGCATACATACACACATATGTATTTACATATGTGTATGTATATTTGTTTTTCCATAGGAAAAAAAACAATAAGAAAAAATGCTTACTAAGGTTGTCATTAATAACCAGAAAACAAAAAGAAAAACACGATTTTGCATGACTGAAAAGAGATTCCTCACTCACATCTTTCACCCAGGGTTACTGAGGCTCTACTATGTTCATATGTCATGCCCTCTGGATGTCTGTTTTTATTCTTCTGATGTAAGGAGAGATGCAACGTGTTCGACCAGTTATCTCTATTATGTCCAGAGTTCCCATCCAGTAGCAGGAAAGGAGGCCAATGAAAAAGAGGAAGATAGTCAAGGCTCTCACATCAGAGACCAAATTTTCCAATCTATTCATATGTTTATGTTTTATTCTTCCATCTTTTGGCTATACTTCCATTTTTCTTATTCAGCAGTACCTATCTTCATTAAACCAATTTTAAAAGGTAAAATCACTGTGAAATTTAATTAGTGATAAATGCTTGGAGAGGTATACTAGAGCCGAGTATGTTTTTCTAACCATGATATTAAATAAATGTGGCTTTAAAAATACATATATAGTATTATAAGTAGGAAATACAATATCACATTTAAAAAAAACACTTCATAAACAATGTTTTAGCTGATATTGATCATATGCTAATCAATACATACATGTTAGTGATCTTGTTAGCCGATAGAAGCCAATAGAGCTTTTACTAATCAATAATACAAAGATTTCATTTATTTATACTGTTTCACAACACAAAGTGTGCTGTCTTTAAGCCAGGTACTTTGGAGGAAAAAAAAAAACAGCCCTTTTCAGGGTTGTTTTTCAGACAGACACTCAAACAGTCTAAGCATTCGTCATTCAATAATAGACTTAAAAAGCTTAAAGATAGCTTACCTTTTTCCTACATCTTTTAATTCTGTTAGGTTTTCTATCCTTCCCTTGCGTTGTTTTGCACATTCCTATATCTTGCAGTGTCATAGACACTGAAGACCTAGTAAGCGAGCTAAAGCCTGATGACGCTAACGAATCCCAGCACAAATGACTGAATCGATAGGAAACCAGCCACTGCTGTTTAAGTGTATCGATAAATGTACCTTTATTTTCTCTTGAATGGATAAGTGTCGCAGTTAAGAGTCCTATGGATCTCTTAATTGAAAGTTAATTTTAAATCAATAAAGAGAGTCATTTAAATATTGATCGGCCCTTTCTACACGAATTGTTAGCTGATTTTTTTTTTGAAACAACTTTGTTTAAATGCAATCAATATCCCACAATCAGTGTGTTCTATAAAAAATTGACAGGTGTTCCCAAAATGCCTTCTAGGCATATTCTTATCTGTTTACATATGCAGTAAAGATAGTCCAGTCTTTTTTCACATGCACCTAGACGTGGAAGGGGAAAAAAAAAAACATACTGTGTTTTCAAAAGTGCTGTTAAATACTACGTGGCTATATTAAAATATATGTGTATTCTGTTATGCCTTTCATTTACCCTCTCTCCTTACAATCCTTTATTTATCGCTACAGAGGTTTGAAATTAAATGAAGGATATTCTGGTTTTTGATATGATCGGTATCACTCAAACTGCCTTATTAATGCAGACTACCTGCAAAAGAAAACTGTCACTGCTTTTATGCACACAGCAAAAACAGACAGATGTATTTGCAGCATATGCACTTTAGTACCTATAAAGATGTGTGTATTTATATATGCATATATAAATACATACACACATACATACATATTTCCATTAGCTTTGCTGCTCTCTACTGAAAATTATTTAGCTTTTAATGAAATAGGGTTGGGGTTTTTTTTTGCATGCATGACTGTGTATGGTGTGAATATGTTTATCAAGGGGTGAGACTAGTTAGGACTTTCATTTATTTTGTATTCCATACTTAGATATCATCTCTCTTTAGCATAGCGGCAAATAGCCAAGCTTTCTTTCATTTCCATTTGACAAAGAGAGCAGCCAAGTTAAAAGGATATAAATTTCATTTCATGTGATTCACCTTGATTAACCTGATAAAGTAAACTCAGCTACATGTGGCTTTCAACATACCAGCAAACAGAAACCTCCAGGAACATGGCTTCCTGCAGCAGTCTGCCTGATAGGACTCTGGGGGCAGCCTAGAACCTCTGATACCACCCATGCTCCTCCCCTTTCTACTCCTTTACACCAGCCCCCACTGCAACCAAGAACTGATTTTTAAAAGCACAGATTGCATTTTCCTCCTGAGTCCCTTCCTATGTGACTGTCTAACCTGTTTTTATTTATGAAGCTATAAATCTAAGGCGTGAAAACCATTGTTATCGTTGTGGTTGCCGCTGTTTTTTCAGCTGCTGCTGTTGCTTTCTGGATGACTACTTTTAAAATTTTTGGTAAAAAAAATTTTTTTTTGAATTAGTTGATTAGCCAGCAAATCCCTTTTTGAATTGCAGAGGGATCCAATTAATGAATCAAATCTATATAAATAGCACAGTTTCCCCACAAATCACATTTTTGTTTTTTAATGATGTCACCTAAGTATGAAGCAAAGCTACGTTAAGGTCTGCTATTATGTTAACTGACATTTGACTGAAAAGTAAAAATATCACATAATTATATTTCTTTTCTAAATGACAAGGTAAAATACAAATCCTATAATTAAAACTGTTTATGACATTTAATTGCTGAAGTCTGGAAATAATGAACAAAATAATTTTTTCCTTTGCATCCTTTTTTGAGCATCCTAAAATGCCAGCATGAAAAGCTACATAAACATCCTGGGGCAGGAGAGCTAAGAAACGGGTCTGTGATGGATGCAGTATAATTTGTACTATTTTTCCTATTATGACAAACTCTTTCAGCTGTTCTGCAAATCCACTCTTCTTTAATGCTGCATTATTGTCCTCTTAATGCAACATCTCAGAACCCGTTCCGTTCCATTTTCTCTGTTAGAAAAGCTATATCAAAAGGGAAGATTAAAAAGAAATGGCCGCGTATCATTAGTTCATATGCATATGGGTTCAGCATGTGAAGATGCTTTTTCTAGGATCAGCCTTAAGATGTGACTGATAGATCTTATTTGTCTGATAGAGTTGACCAGGGAAATAGAGCTACAGCTGGTTACTTCATTAGGTCCTCTCATTGATTGAACCCTGCTGAAGTGATGCAGCAGCCTCCTCAGATAACTGCTGGTAATAGAACAAAATGAATTCTTATCACAGAGATTGGAAAGGCCATTAACCCTGGCCTCCAATGCTTTTCAGAGGTCACAGACAGGAAGCCAAGCGGTGACTGGGAAAACTGTTTTCTGTCTAACTACAGGTCACGTTAGAGGGGGTGGGTGACTTTTTTACTCGTCAGCTTCTGTACAGATGAAACTGTTACACTGGCAGATGTTAATAATCAGCTGTAAATAAATATTGGAACCAGAAGAAGAAAAATGAGAAAGCACAGGAATTTATTTCAATAAATATTTAATAAAAGAACAATTGTTACTGTGATATTTATTGCCAGTTCTGCTGTAGTTTTTTTTTTAAACCAATACTTTTCCATATAAATTGTAAAGTGAAATACATAGAGGCACTTTAAAAAGGAAATTTAATATGGCTTTATATAAAAATACCTTTCCTTCCTTCCTTCAAAGATGGGGATTATAATTGCCTACTGCTGCCTTGCTGGCCTGTTATTGCTCGAAGCCTATCACCAGTTCATCTGTGAATTAGTGCAAGGCTCTGTTTGCCTTTCACCTGGTTGAGAAGGGTATATATCTAAGTAACAGTCCTATAATTTACATTTAATGCAACCTTTCAATTGACCAAGAGCCCACAACCTAAGCCCCCATCTCACAGCTGAGGACTTTCCCACATTTGTCAAATCAATGCCACTCTAGGATCAGCCAGGAGGACTCATCCATTTAAATCTCGGAGCTGCACATGACAGTTTTCATGACCCTGGTAAGGAGCCTGGCCATTATAGAAGTAGTCGTGTTCCTTACATGTTTGACTTGAAAAGGAAAACTTACATGAATTAAGAATATTTAGCCAAGGATGCATCTCATAAATGAAAATAGAACATTTATTCTTCATTACTAACATGCACATATGTACATCTGCATATATATATATATATATATATATATATATATATATATATATATATATATATATACAGACACACACACACACAATGTTTTAAGATATTTTTAGCACTATGTTGGTGGCTTCTATACTTGTGATTGTAATTTAATTTCTGTGTCTGTGGTGGTGCGGTATTCTCTGTTGGAGCCAATCTTTCACAAGGAGTAAGTTCGTTTAAATGTAAATAGGGTCCTGTGGATGGAAAAAAATGACCTACTTCATGTCTTGGGGGATCCACCCAGGCATTTGGTTTGGCCTTCCATGAATAAATAATAACAAGAAGGTGTGTGCTGTCATTGCTTTATTTGAAACACAAGAAGTGATTTGGCACAACAGAATCTAAAGCACAAAACTGAGACTGGTTTAGATAGTTTTGCAATTCAGATCCTCATTCTGATCAAAAGGCTTTTTTGTAAGAAAAAAAATATTTTGAATTTTGTGGATTACAGGTATAGAAGAAAACCATCTAATGTTAAGGATGTGACTTTTTTAGTACGAATTAATGGATTTCCCTCCCTTCAGCTAACTTATGACACTGCCTTTACATCTTATGTAATTCAGATAGTAACAGAATGATATTAAGGATTTTAAGCAAATATAGTTAATACTGAAGGTTGTTGAACATATTGAGACAGTTATGAAATTTTAATTTTTGTTATTTTTTCATAAAGTTTTCAATTCATACAATGTATGGGTTAATAAGTATAGGTTTTTAAAGAATTAAGTTCATTCTTTTTCTTATCTAATTTACCAAGAATGTTAGATTCTATTGTAGATGTTTCAGAGCATGACAGACAGGCCTGGAATTTGTGTGTTTGATACCTGAGGTGAAACTCATGAAACTTTTAAACTTATAATTAGTTGTGTTATGCCCTATGAACCTTAGCAGAACTCTGAATTCATTCCAAATTGTGCAATAAAGGACTGGTATTTACTCTTTACTGAGATCTAGCCTAAGAGTGTTTGATAAGCTTTTTTTTTTTTTACCCTTTCTACAAAGCAGCATTAGTTAAAGTTGAGTGAGATCTAAGCAATGCAGGGTTTGCTGCCTAGAGTAAAAAGCAGGATATTAGTATCCATAGTCCTGGGTCATATTAGGTATTGCTATAAAGCAAGTATTTCTTTCCTGGCTACCACCAAAGCCCTAATATTTGCAAAGAAAGATTTCTTTGCATAATTTCCTCTTTCTCTTTTTACCTGGTTGAACTGGTTAAGTAAGAGTAACAATAACTGTGCATTTGGTTTTCCTGAAGATTTCAGGGAATTAAGTGCGTCATAACTATATAATTGCTGAGCTAATGTGTATTTCTAATGTACTGGATTATTTGCCAGTGGAGGGAAAATGAGTTTGGATGGTTTGATGTGTTTGTTTGTTTTTTTTCTTTTTCATCGTTTGGTTGCATTCTTTCTGACAAAATGCACAAAACCACTTAAGATTTCTTAAAATATCTAAGGGTAACATATTGTTACTATTTTTTTTTTAACGACAGAGTGGCTAGGGATAAGGAAAAGGTTCACATGTTTTATGATGGTACAGGAGCCTCCAAAGTAATCCAATACTCAGAATCCCATAGTATTTCTCATCATCTATATCATTGATGGCAATGTGCACGGATGGTTAATTCGATTCAACAAACATTTGTCAAGAATCTACTATCAATAAGGCATAGTGCTAGGTGCTGATTGTACACAGGTGAAAAACGAAATATTCCCTGCTCTCATGGAACATGGTTGGAAGTGGGAAGGAGCACTGCAGAATATGTGGGTAAATGAGAATATTACAAGGTAATAGGGATGCAGTGTGCTAGAGATGAAGGAGAAATCCAAAAAAGTACTCTAGAAAAGTTTGAGGGAAAGAACACTTCCAGCTGAGTGGGGGGGAAAGGAAAAGGATAAGGAGGTAGCATCTGAACTGAACCATGAAAGGAGGTGACAGGGCTGAGGAAGGAGACATTTCAAGAGGTCAAACTTAAGTAGAGTGAGAGGGAAGGGAAGAGAGGGGAGAGTGCTATAAGGGTGGGAAATGCCAGGATGAAATCAGAGAATAGCTAAGCTGTCCATTTCAACTCAAATGTAGCATAAAGGAGGGCAAAATAAAATAAGGTCAGAAAATTAGGTTGGAGTCATATAACAGAGGGCATTAAATGATAGTATTTTCCCCTATAGGTATGAGGGAAGGCTAGGGAGGATTCCATGAACTAAAATTCTATGAAGGATATTATTCCAGAAGGGATAAGAAGCTCTCTGAAAAGAAAGAACATTTAATCCTCGAACTATAGTTTAGTGAATTTGGCCTATTTTCATTTATAAATATATATATATATGTATATATATATATATATATATATATATATACACACACACACATATGTATATGTATATATGGATGGATGGATGGATACACACATATGTGTATGTATATATGTATATACATGTATATGTATATATGTATATATGTGTGTGTATATATATAAAATTTACCTGGAGTTTTACAAAGACTTTGATAAAAATGAAGTGATATTAGCTAGATGATAGTATATTTAGTTGTATTTAGAACTCTTTGACTGGTAGGACTAAGGAATAGTCATTAGTGGTTCAGCTTCTTCACTTTCTCTTTGGTTCTCTTCTACCCATATGCATTTGTTACCTTGAATGTTTATACA
>CM053587.1:139793412-139842088 GCA_028646515.1 Pseudochirops corinnae | reverse complement strand
CAGATCCTATACATGATTGCACGCCACCATGGCGGGGGGGGGAAAGGGAGGGGAGAAAATCTGAAACTCAAGTGATTGTGGAACTGAATCTTGTAAATTAAAAGTAAATGAGTAAATAAAAAAAAAAAATTTAAAAAAAAAAAAAAGAAGAATCAGACTATATCCCAGAAAAGCTAGGATGTTCTCTTTAAGGCCATGGCAATTCTAGCCAATTAAATGAATGTTGTTTGAATTGTAACTTCTTAGATTATGACTGTAGTTATTCTTCTTTTGGTTTGTATGCTGAAGTTATACACATGCATAACTATAGTACCTTGTTCATAACTGTCAGCAAAGGAAACACAGATTCTTTCCTACTCTCTGAGTGATGTTAGAGCAGGGGCCCCTGAATTTTGGGGGGTTTCTTTTATATTTCTGATAACTGCATTTCAGTGAAATTGGTTTCTTTTTTTTATCCTGCACTTTTTATTTTATGTTTTTAAAAGCATTGTTTTGAGAATGAAAGGATCTATAGTTTTCACTGGGTTTCCAAAGGAGTCCATGATATAAGTAAGTCTAAGAACTCCTACTCTAGATGTTGGCTATCGGATGTATGAGACACAAAAACAGGGCTTTTTGCCATAGGTGATTTGCAAAATGGATAACCTCCACAGTGGAAAAAATGTTAGTCATATAAATTTTCAGCTGCAATATTTGAGAGGGAGGTAGACTGATTAGGTGAGTTTTCAGGTTAAGTTTGATGTCTGATACAGTTTTACTTTTGAGCCTCATCTATAAATTGGAGATAATACTTGTCATACCTAACCCCTGGAACTCTTTGTAGAATCATAGACTTGTAGCTGAAAGGGACATTAGAAGTCACCTAGACCAACTCGTTTAACTGAGACCTAGAAAGCTTAGTTGACTTGCTCAATGTTATACAGTTTGTAAAACCTAGGCCTTTTCCCTCCTCCAAATTCACTATTTCCACTGCTCTGTAAAGCTTAGAAGATTCTGAGTGATGGAGATCCATGGAGACCTAGAACCTGTATGGGTGAATAGCAAATGAGTTAATGTATATGAAATGCTTTGAAAACCTTAGTCTTCTATATAATTGTAAGTTATCTATGATTTCACTGTGGTGAACTCTCTTTACAAATGAAGCATTTTACAATTACTGAATACTTTAAGGGACAATCTTCATGAGTTGCTGCTGAGCATTGATTATCTGGTGGTCTAGCTTCTAATAACCAGCTTCTCTGAACTTAGTGAGGCAGATCTTTGGATGACAGACACAATCCATTGATGGGCCTGTACTCAAAGCCATCTTACTTGACAGAACTACCTTGGAGGAGCCTTTTTTTAAAATAGCCTTTGAGAACCCAGGGTCACTGTGCATACCATGCTGAGGCATTGGAGGTAGACTTCACTACAGGATATGTATGCACTTAAAATAGACTTGATTAAATTCTTAATAAGTATATTTTTTAAACTGACCCAATATTAATGTACATTCTTTTCAACATTTTTATCAGTGACTTGAAAAAGGCATATAGGGTGTGTTTGTCAAAATTATACAAATAATACAAAACTTGGAGAGATAGCTGACATGCTAAATGATCATTTTTTATCTCTTACAATATTTGCCAATCTGATGATACAAGTTGAAACCTCAGAGATGTTCTCTTATTATTAGCAATTTGGAGCATTCTTTCATATGGGTAGTGATAGTTTTCATTTCTTCTTTTGAAAAATGCCTGCTAATATCCGTTGACCATTTTTCTATTAAGGAATAATAGCTCTTGTTATTATCTATTTGTAACAGTTCCATATCTATCTTAGTTATAAGGCTTTTGTCAAAAATATTTGATGAGAAAATTTTTCTCCCAATTGACAGTCTCTCCTCTTATTGCAGCTGATTGGCTTCACTGATTTTTCCTACAAAAGCACTATGATTTTATGTAATAAAAATTATCTATTTTATTTTTATGACCTCCTCTATTCCTTGTTTGTTTGAAAATTCTCTCAAGCCATAATTATGCAAGTAGCTTCTTCCAATTGTTTTCTTCCCTTTTTAATATGACCTTTTATATTTTAAATATTCATATTTTGAGATTTATTGTAATATATGGCATAAGACTTTGAGCTGAATCCAAATTCTACCAAATTACTTTCCAGTTTTCCGGTATTGTTTTTGTCTTGTTTGTACACGTTCTATTATTTCTGAGTCTTATTTACCTAATCTGTTCTATTAATAAACTTTTCTATTATTTAATCAAGTAACAAATAATTTTGATTATTACTTCTTTATGATATAACCTGAAATCTGGAAAAGTGACATGGTATATTAGATAAAGAGCTGGCCATGGTATCAGGAAGACCTAGGTCCAGTTATGTTTCCAATATATATCAATTGGCTGATGCTGACCCTAGAAAACTCTCTAAGATCAGAGGTTGAACAGACAAGGCCATTCTACCTCAAAAGAGGAAGTTCCTCAGTGGGTGCTTTCTCTGCCAATTAAATCACAAGCATTGTTTAAAAAAAATTTAATTTAATTAAAAAATTTAAAAACCCATAGCACTTAAGAATGTAATTCTAAAAATAGAAATAGAAATAATTGAAAGTAAGAGGAAAGGGGAGACTAGAAGCCTGTGTATATCTGTAAGTTAGATTTTAAGTGGCAGGTTTAAAAAATGGATTGTTAGGTGCAGAATAAGATTCAAAGCATTAGTTAAAATGAGATTTGGAAGATTTTGTGTGGTGTTTATCTTTTATCCTTCATCATCCTTGAGTTCCATGGTATAGTGGTTGGTTGTTGGAATTGGAAACTGAAAAATCTGAGTTTGAAGCACACCTGAAATACTTACACTTTGTGACCCTCACCCAGTACTCTAACATCTCTAACTGCCAGTTTCCCAAACTGTAAAATGGGGAGGATAACTTCTTCAGGGAGGATCAAATGAAATAATGTATATAAAGTTCTTTTTGAACTTTAAAGTATTATATAAATGTGTTATTGTTGTTGTTGCTATCTCATTCTCATCGTTTTAAATAGTATTCACATGAAGATATGGTTTGAGGACAAGTCTCTATCTTGATGGTTTTCATTGGCATTTATGGTCTGTGAACTGTTGTGCAAGTGAATAAATTGACTACTTTTTGTAATTGAATAAAACTATTGGGATTCAAGTTTATCTTCTTTAAACTCCTTGAAAGTATCTTTGCAACTATACCAATAGCAGACTGGACAATAGAGCTGGCATATGTGTATTCTGTTCCTACATGGTTTTAATATCTTTCATCAGTTCTCTATATTTAGAAAGCTTTTCATTCCATGTAGTTTAAGAATTATGCATATTTGGTAAGGTGGCATTTACTTAAGTGTTATTTTTAAAATTTTGGATCAATGTTAATTCTGGGTGGTTATGAATAACAATTCTGTTGATGATGATGTTCCAGTTCCAAGTACAGTTTATTTTCTGAATCTCAAGGATATTTTCAGCATCACCCAACTGATAGATATATATCAGAAACATACCTGGACCCAGGTCTTCCTGATGCCATGGCCAGCTCTTTACCTAATATACCATGTCACTTTTCCAGATTTCAAGTTATATCATAAAGAAGTAATAATCAAAATTATTTGTTACTTGGTTAAACAATAGAAAAGTTTATTAATAGAACAGATTAGGTAAACAAGACTCAGAAATCATAGAATGTGTACAAACAAGACAAAAACAATACCAGAAAACTGGAAAGTAATTTGGTAGGATATTTGTAGTGCAAGAATATGTTTTCTGTCCATCTAAAAAGGATAGTGAGCACATAATTCTAGCCAGGTGATCCCGTATTTCTAACTATTCAGAAAATGTTAAATTTTCACAACCTGCAGTGATAAGCAGTATTGTTTCCATCACTCTGTTGCATAATTTTCATTGATCTATAAGTCCAGGCTTCTTCAAAATAACCTTTTTGTAATACCTGCTGGCAAGGACCTGATCTTCACTTGCTATCAGCTACTTTCAATAAACAAATCTGCATGATTCAGTCATTTGGTCAGAACTTCCTTAACAACATTTTGTTGGTTGAGTTCTCATAGATGCTGCCTATAGAGTGTCTTTGGATTTCACTCTCTGATCTTAGTCAATTACTAATCTCTATCCTTAGATAAATAATTTTCTCTTACATTGCACAAATGCAGTGGAGGATTCCTATTGTTTCCTTTACTCTCTATTACTTTGTGTAGTGAGATTTGTTTGTTGCAAAAATATTTCTGTAATTTCTTAACCTGTTTCTCATGTGATCTAATATCTTTCAATCCTTTTCCTGATTTTTGATAAAGTGTTCCTCTTTCTATAGCTGCTTTGGGGTGATGGGCCCTGTATTTTTTGTTCGTTTGATTTGTTTTTATTAGCAACATATGGTTTTTGTTTGGGTACCTTCTAGACCCATTGTCCATTTTGCCTTGATAAAAGTATACATTAAAACTGGTATTGTGTAGCTGTTAAATGCTCATTATGCCTTCCTCCTATTGAGCTTTCACTTTCAGATTCCAGTCAGTCTCTTAAAACACACCGTCCGGTTTCCTCCTCGACAGTTTTATACTTACCATGTCTTGACTACAGAATGCCAAAGTATTTAGTGCCTTCATCCATTGGTTCAATCTGACTTCAGTATTCAAGCTCAAAGCCTTCATTCTCTATTCTTCCTTGGCACATATAAAGAATTTTACACTTACCAAGTCCAAAAGACATTTTGATATTATTGGGAAAAGTTTCAATGACACAGAGTTAACGGCTTAATGTACTTTTAAGTGGAGCCATATAACTTGATGTAATCCATGTACATCAAGTGATTAAAATAATGTTTTGAAACAATTCTCTCTTTGACTTGAAAGACATGCTCAGTTTTATTCAAGAGTAATGCTAATGGAGCTAAGGCTAGACAGAACCATAGCAGGCTTAAATTGCACCACAGAAAGAGTCCCCATTTTCCATCAGTTGTCCTTTATGCTATTGTGTTGGTGGCATACTCAAAAAGGAGAATTGTTTTCCATGTGGATGTCAAATGTCCTAGTAATGGCTGTAGTTTATATACTGGCAAATAAATAGCCTAATTTGAATTTAGTTTCTCTAGAATCATTGTGAAAGGCATTGTATATGTTAAAGCACTTTTGGATGGTTTTGTTCAATGATCACCAACTCAGTAATGTTTCACTTTTTGTACCCCTGAGATCTTTGGCACACTTCTTTTGCACTTCCACCAATTTATGGTTTTCTTGTAGCAAACTTAGACTGTTTAGTGATACAAGCTAGGAATGCTTTATATGCAGTATATAAACACATGATTCGCATAGAGTACATTTGAGAGGTAACTAGTATTCTCAGTTTTTGGTAATAAATAAATGATGGCTTCTTTTAAAAAAAAAGATGGAACTAGATCTGCATCATAAAGAAAGCTGGTTGTGTTTTTCTAGCAATTCCTTCAACAGTGTAAAGATCTGGAGTCAGTAGATACGGATCTTGTTTGGACACATTATCTCCAGTTTTGGAGAGAAGCTAAAATTTCAACTACCTCCCTTAACAGAACTGTTCTGTCAGTTATTGTATTTAACAGTTCACAAATTTTCTATTTCAGATTTGAACCAACTTACATTTTTGCTTGATTGACCTTCTTAATGGATAAATAGAAATCTTTCATATTCTCCTTCATATTCTCTTTCTTGTCTGATTTCTTTGCTTTTCAGGCCTCTGGCATTTTTTTTTTTGATGTTATGTGGTTTATTTTGTTCTTTTTTCTACTTTAACTTTTATGTCACTGTAACTTTTTGGATATCACTTTCAATTGTTCATAAGATCATAGTATTGTAGGTTTAGAGCTTGAAGTGACCTTAGCAGTTATCTATTCAAAGCGTCTAATTTTATAGATGAGAAAAGTAAAACCAGAAGAGGCTAAGTGATTTGTTCAAGGTCACATAGCTGTTCAAGTGGCAGAGCATGGGTTAAAACCAAGGTCACCCACCTCCAAATCCAGTGCTCTTTTTTCTGTGATTGCAAATTAAGAATATAAATAATTTCTTATACAGTTTTGTGTGCTGGGTTCTATTCTGCATGTTTCTTTTTGTTGCCTTCAATCAGATGATTTGGAGTTCTAGTTTTCTACTATATATCCTGGTTAGGTATTCATGGAGTCTTGCATTGCCTTTCCAAAGGTCTTCATTACTTTTCTCAAGCTGTTTCTGCCATTGTGGTTTTGACAACTGAACTCAGGGGTATTTCTAAATTGTTTCATTTCCTCCTCTATGGTCCCTACCTTACCAATGCATGTTGCTATTTTTCAGTTGAGTAGCGTCTGACTCTCTGTGACCCCTTTTGGGGTTTTCTTGGCAAAGATACCATAGTGACTTGCCATTTCCTTTTCCAGTTAGCAATACATACCCTGCAGCATAAACTGTTATATTCAGGTCCCAAAATGTCTTTGGACTCTCTGTCAAACACTTCTGGAGTATGAGTTTATTCATGATTATTATTATAGAGAACAACTTTTTCAAAATTACTCAATTTTGATATAATTGGTCTATTAGTTGGATTTGTGCTGTCAAGCTAAAAAAGATGGCCTTTTCGAGATTCCATTCTATGAATGTCCATCTTTTCAAAATAATTTGAAAAGTTGGTATTATTTTGGGCATTTATTTCTTTAAATATGTGTCAAAAGCAGTCCTTAAAACTCAGGCCTTCTTGGCTTCAGGATGAGCTCTCTGTCCATTACATTCTATGGCCTTCATTAAGATGAAAACTTAATAGGGATAAATGCACAGTTCTATATTTGTGTTTTAAATGTATAAAATGAACACTAGAAAGCAGCTGCTGGAAAGCAGATCTTCTGAAAAGCATCAGGGAAATTTCATGAATGACAAGCTCAGTATATAACACCATAATGGGACAATGATAACCTCAAAAAGCTAATGGAATCTTATACCGCATTTAGAAATGCAGAATAGTCAGAATGGGGAAACTGATATTCATACTCTGCCACCATACTGTGCCCTGGTCAGACAGCAGACAGTGTTGTGTTTTAGGCTCTGAGTTACACATTTTAGCAATGGTACTAGCAAGCCAAAGAGGAAGACAGCTAGTATAGTCCTCAATATCATGTCACAGGAGAGTCAATGATAAGAACTGGTGATATTTAACCGAGAGAACAGAAGACTAGATAGCTGTTTCTGAGTGTTTGAAGGGTTGTTCTTTATAAAAGAGATTAGGTTTGTTCTCTTTGACTTCAGAGAACAGAAAAAAGATCAATAGATGGAAATTACAGAGCAACTGATTTGGGCTAGATGTAAGGAAAATTGTCCTTTTAATAAGAGTTTTTCAAAAGTAGATTGGGCTGCACCTCACTAGAGGCCTTCAAAGCAAAAGCTGGATAGTGTTTGGAGGAAGATGTTGTAAAAAGAATGTTTGGTTGAGTACAAGTGGCTAACCCAATTGTACATGGCCTCTAAAGTCACTGCCAGCTATAAGATCCTATGATTCTGTGAAACTTAATACTAGCTGTGATTGGATGATTTTTAAGGAGTAAGTTTGAATACTGAAAAGCCAGATATGAAATCAGTTTGTTTGAGGTAAATTCCATTTTAATGAAGAATGCAGAATATTAGTCTAATGCAGTATTAAGATACAGAGTTTATTTGGATGACATGGAAATCCTGTAATTGAATGGGTGTGCTAATACAATTTAAACATAATCAAAGCCTGAAGTAAAGTTGAACCACCAGTGCACTCTTAAGAATCCAACCTCTTTTGTTAATGTAGCCTTTGTCCATGAGCAGTCTGAGGCTGGTGAGCTCAAAATTCCCAAATGAATTTAACCCTGGTTACTTGAGGAAAAATATACTTCTACACATATCCTACCTTTATGTAAATTACAAGATGCCTGAAAATGTGCTTAGAACTGAAAAATAAAATCATGAAACATATTGAATAAAGAAGCAAGGACTATTCTTGAGATATTGTTGTGTATAAAGCATCCACAAGAGTAAAGTGTGAAAAGTAAAATGAAAATAAAGGGTCATAGATTACCACTTTGTTTTGACATTAGTTTATTTCATTTAATCAGAATTAAATACTCATCAAGTATAAGTATAATTAAGAAAATACAAGAAGTGATATTAGTTAGCCAAAGAAAGGGAATAGAGTTGTATCTAAGGGATATAATTATGAAGTATAATGAAAGCTATCAGGTTTTGCATCAATTTGTGAATGTGAGCTCTCAACCTATGAAACTGGTTTTGGTTTATGTTTTGTCTTGCTTATCTGAAGGTGACTATGATCCAAATATGTGATGAAATTGACATCAGAAAAATAAAAAGAACTGCAGAATTAAAGAATTTAGTATGTCATATTTAAAGAGAAACTCAAGTATTTTAGATACTATGGAAAACTCAATTATCTTTCAAAACCTTGAAAAAAAGTAAGTACCCCTAACAGTTAAAGATGTCATACTTGTTATTTAGGAATGTTCAAAGCAATGACAGTGTTAGAGGAATAACAAAATATAGTTTTCAACTATTTTAGCAATATAAGAATTACAATATAATAACAGTAATACATATTTTTTTAAAAAACATGATTGTACAAATGTTTATTATTAGTATTTCCTATGGAAAGAAAGGTTAAAAACTAAATAAATGAATGTAGACTGAAACTTGAGAACATACAAATTAATGGAGACCTGTAATTTCTGTCTGAATATCATAGAAAGTATAGAGTTAAGACATAAAAAAGCAAAAGGTCATTCATAAGACTTTCCATATTCTATCAGAGGAAAGCTTCTGAGAGAAGAAAATCCGATTAAACTTTCTCCCCACTCCTCATTTTGTAGAAGGGAAGAAAGGTCTATTGGATTATAATTATAGCTTTATTGAAACATCCAGTTCACCATATGGTAACTCAATAACTGAAAGAAATATCAAGAAAAATAATCTGCTTTCCCATGAGATAGAGGTGAAGTATCTTTTGTGCTGCAGGACTTCACTGAAGTTCTGTTCTCATAGAGAAACCCCACTTCTCTAATAGGATGGAGCAGTAATGGAAAATGTTTGCTATGAGTTGTAAATATGATTGTTGCACATACAAAATGGAACACTTTATCAAAGTAAAATTGACAGAATCTAGAAAAATCTGATCTTTAGCTGCCTTACTGATTCAGATTATCTGTTTGTTGAAACTCATTAAGTGGACCCATTCTGATTATTTCTATAAAGTCTGAGAGAATCTTGGAAGATTCTCTCTCTCTCTCTCTCTCTCTCTCTCTCTCTCTCTCTCTCTCTCATACCTCTCCCTCTGTCCCTCTCTCTCTCTCTCTCTCTCTCTCTCTCTCTCTCTCTCTCTCTCATACCTCTCCCTCTGTCCCTCTCTCTCTCTCTCCCTCTCTCTCTCTCTGTCTCTCTCTCTTTCTCTCTCTCTCTCTCTCCCTCTCATAATCTTTGAAAGAATTTTTGTGGTTTCTCATTTTATAATGAAGAATAGGAGGAGAAGGTGTCTTCTTCCTTCTTCATTGCTGGTAATTCTCTAATTATTAGCAAATTTCATTCTTTAAATTTTACACTTTGTGTTTTCCCAAAAATACTTGCATATAATCATTTTTCTCTCCTACTTGCATCTATACACTTTTTTAAAGTTTCAATAGATGGAAAAATATTGAACCAAATATCTGTAGATCATCTTCTTCCTTAGAAAAACAAAGGATGGGCCAGAAAATTAACTATCTTTTTGGAAAATTATAATAAATTATTTTATTTGTCATTATTATTTACTTATTAGCCAGTGAATACATATGTGTGTGTGCCTATGTATACATACACACACACACACATACACACACGTCTGCCTTTTGGTAAATAACATATCACTTCACTGGAGAAGGATACTTAATGATCAATAACTGAACGCCAGAGTCAGGAGCCACGTTCTAATCCTGGCTTGATTAATTTAGTTTGTATTCTTGGCTTCTTGATCTACTAAAAAAAACCCTCCTATAGTATAAGATGGGATATTTATAAAAATGCTACATAGATCAAATTAAAAGAAAAGAGATAACAGATAGGATTTTAGCTATCCAATTATACCCGACTAAAGATATTATCCTAGTAAGGACCCATATATTTATTTTTCTAATGGTGTAAAAATGTGCCTTTTGGAACAACTTGCTTGGAGACATTTATTGATTTAGTGTATTCCTTATTAGCTCATAGACATTGGTATAAGAATTGAATTAGTCCCACTGAGTAATACTGATTACATCATCTAATTTAGCATCATCAAAAGGAAATCATTGCCAATGCCAGTACTGTTTCCATAATAGGAATTTCAAAGTCTGAATACCTATTGCAGATAATTGTATAGCAGGACCCACTGAGAAAGTTTCTTCAAAACAGAAGAGCAAATGATAAGTTAAAACTATGTATTCATTAAACAAATATTTAATCCAAAGCCAAAAATTTAATAAGTTTCTAAATAATTATAAGGAAAATATTGCTTATTGATATTGGAATTTAATAATACTAATGATAATGGTACATTATTTGTATAGCACTTTAAAGTTTGCAAAAAACCAAACCCCTTTCGGTCCATAAGTTTTAGTATAGTTTTAAGCTATTAAAGCTTAAACAGCTTTTAAAGTATTAAAGTTTAAAAACCTATGTAAACTATTAAATCTTATATAGCCTTAAGCTATTAAAGTTTAAAACTACCCTAGCACTTTTGGGACAGCCAGTATATTATCTCATTTGAGCCTCACAATAACCCTATGAGGTTGCTACTACAGGTATCTATATCCCAGTTTTACAAATGAAAAACCTAAGAGGCTTGTCCATAGTCATAAAGCAGATAAATTTCAGAGATGAGATTTGAATCCAGGTTTTACTGACACTAAGTCCAGAATTCTTTCCACTCCCCAGAGATTAAGGGAAATATCTTCTATTAGACTTAAATGTAATCTTAGCTGTGTGCAAAGGAAACAAATATTAAAAATCATCAGACTGAGTCACACCTTTTAGCCAGGAAAGCACTAACTCTGTGTTTTGCCAGAAGTATAGTTGAGCCATCTGGGCATGGTGACCCAGGTAGTCTCTGCTATTCAGGGAAGCTGAAGCTGGTGGATTGCTCTAGCTGGGGAGTTCTGAGCTGCAGTAGGGCTAAAACTAATTGGATGTCAGTATTGTTTGGCACCAATTTGATCAGCCCCTGGGAGAGAGCCATCAGGCTGCCTAGAGAGGAACAAACTTGTCCAGGTGGGGAAAAGAGGTCAAATTTTCCATGGCAATCAGCAGTGGGATTTGGCTCATGAGTAGCCACTGCACTTCCAGCATAAGGGAGACTGCCAAATCCAACCTCAAAACAAAAATAAACACGTAAATATAAAAGGGGGAAGGGATCCTTTTCCTCTTGTTACTATTTCCTCAACAAAATTTACATTCCCCTTAAGCAAAGGCAGATGGCTTCATTAGACTTATATATATTGTTACCCTATCTCTCTGCACATGTTCCTACCCTCCCCCCACAACTATAACAATTATGGAAGATAACTAAAGCTATTTCTCCAAAACCTTATTGTTAGAATGAATTGAAATTATTTTAAAATGAGAAACTGAGCTCATTAGGCCACTAGCATGCAAAGTAGTGAATTCAAGAGAAGTCTTTAAGCCTTACTAAGGACATTCTCTTCAGCTACTCAGGCCTTTTTCTGGGGTTGCTTTGTTTGGTTGATTAGAGCAATATGTTAATGAAGTCATGAGACATATTGCATCCTCCCGTGGTGTGCAGTCCAGTTCCCTAGCCATAGAGCACAGCCTTGCTTCTAACTTGTAAACAGTAAACCAGTACAAGTACAAAATGTGGACCGGCAACACAGAGCTTTCACCTTTATTAGGTGTATATATGGTAGGGAAGACAGAATAACTGAATTGATGACCAAGATGGAAAGAAAACAGTACTGAGAATTTCACTCGCCAGTTTTCCACTCTGAAGATGGAAGAATAGGACCATAGAATTAGGACTGGAAGGAAACTTAGAGGTCACAGAATCTACCTACTTTGTTTTGTAGATGGTGAAACTCAGGCACAGAGAAGTTAAGGAAATTACTTAAGATCAAAGAGATAATTAAGTGGCCAAACTGGAATATGAACCCCTCTACAGACACAAAATATTGCCTTCTTTCCCCAGCTTTACATTATTCAACTTTCATAGCTGCTATACTCAGATTTGTCTGACCATCTTTACTACTGCAGAAAGAGCTTTGGGAGGTGGGCATAAAGAGCAAGAACCAGGTAGTGGCACTCAAGGGAGTATAACACTGGTAGTCACTTGGGGTTCCTAGATACCCCCTTTTATTTCCACAGGTGTTTGTACCACTGGTCACAAATCCTCTGGAAGCAGTAGCCAGGAGCAGATGTGGTGTCTGTACTCTTAGGCTATGTGTGTGGGTCTGTGATTGTGTATCATCACCACTGATAAATCTGGGCAGTAATGATAGATGCCCCAGACCAGCCAAGCCTCTTTGCTATTCTGACAGGTGTGCCCTGGCAGATGCACTAGGACAACTCAACCATGACTAATAGAAATGGTCACTAGCATAATCTTTTTACACCAAGAAGATCACCCACTTATGAACTACTACAGAGAGAATCTGGGTTCATGGGTCACCTCAAGTAGATAGTAAAAATTGAGAGTGTAGCCTCCCCCATGATTTATCTAGGGTACAGCTGCTACTGGGATTTATATCCAAATCTACAATTGCATCTACCAGTATTTCACCTAATAATGCTTTATTTCTACGTTGACTGCTAATGGCTGAGTAGCTGTGTCTAAAGGAAACAATTTAGAAAATATGGCAGAGAGATTTATTTTCTCCTTGTCCTTCACCCCTATGTATTGCTGAGTTCAGGAAATAGAAGCATAGTTAAACAATTTATTTTTACTCATTAAAGAGGTTGTTTCCCCTAAGTATTGGGAATAAAGGAAAAAACAAAATGATTTCACAAAAAAAGATGAAAGAAGGAAGGGAAAGAAGTCACTGGAAGGGATCAGTGTGACTTCACCAAAGATAAATTATGAGAAAGAATGAAAGGAAGGAAGGAAGGAAGGAATGAAGGAAGAAAGGAAGGAAGAAAGAGAGAGAGAGACAGAAAGAAGGTAGGGAGGGAAGAAGGAAAGAAGGAAGGAAAGAAGGAACAAAGGAAGGAAGGAAGGAACAAAGGAAGGAAGGAAGGAAGGAAGGAAGGAAGGAAAAAAGAACTTAGTCACTGAATATAATTGCATTAAAACTTTGGCAACCACAAGATCATTCAATATATCTGCTAAATTAAAAAGAAAAGTAGTTGTGTGATTCAGCTTTGTAATGACTGTAGTCATTTAAAAGTAGTACTTTTAAAAGTCATAGTAGAGTCTACCTGTCATTACAGAAGGCCTTAAAGATGACCCCAACCCTGTGCGTTAAAAACAGATGCGACATATCAGATAAAAAACATTTCAATGAAGCTGATTTAAGATTTTAGTACCAAAAGATATACCTGATTGAGACAAACCAATGTAACTTCACTGATAGTAAATTATGCCTCCATAAGAAATCTTTGAAAGAGTTAAGGAAACAGTGGATAAAGAAGCACCAGTGGATAGCCTTTATTTATAATTTCAAAAGGCCTTTTACAAAGCCTCTATAAGAGGCTATTAAGAAAACTTGGTAACCATGGGGTGGAAGGTAAGGGTCTGTCATGGATTAAAAACTAGTTATGAGATAGGAAGCAGAGGGTAGAAATAAATGGCCAGTTCTCAGCATGAAAAGAGGTTAATAGTGGATAGAGCAGGGATCAGTGTGTGGGACCAGTGGTGTGTTATATATTTATGAGTAACCTGGAGGAGACCACGAAATGTGCCAACTATTGAAAATCTGTGCCTGTCAATGTTAACCAAAGAATGTGAAGAGGCCTATAAGTACTTTGCACCTGGTATTTGGGCAGCATGTTGGTCAGTGAAACTATAGATGGTTTCAAAATTGACCGATGTCGTATCTTTATTTAAATCAGTACTATACTGAAATCAAGATTAGAAACCAGTTTTGTCCCTTTTGTTTAAAAGAAGAGAACCAAGAAATGTACCAGAAGTATGTGCATGTAAGGCAAAATTTCTGTAAGGGAAATTATTAAATAAAATGAAATCTTAAGAGGATTTATGCCGTCTACAAATTAGTTGAGAAAAATGAGTTGTCATCAGTAGCCCCAGCCTATAGCTAAGGTTTAAAGCTACTATGGTATTGTAGTAGCATAAATGACAACAGGAATATAAATTGAATACTTTTTTGTGGCAGCATAAATTCTTCATTCATGCATGCATGCATGCATATATACATGCAGGTATGCAGCAATCATTTATCGAATGCCAACTGTGTTTGAGTTACCTTGCCAGGCATACCTCTGAGTTCCTGATCTTAAGGAATTGGGGAGATAAGACAAGTTCACTAATAACTAAGCTACAAAGTTGTGCTGTCATGTTTGTCCTTAGTTTTCAAAGAGGACCATGGCATCAGGGAAATGATAACATGACTTGCAGTTGACTTGGATTTGAGTGAGAGGGTTGTGCAAGGTCACCAGCCTCACTTTCTCCTCCAGAGCCATCTGGTCCAGTGATCCAATATTCATCAGGATGACTGGAGATGACTCAGGATGCAGTGGGAGACCCTGGCCCTTTTAGGCTAAGGCCTTTTCAGGTTCTCACTTTGAGTGAGATAACTCCCATTCAGTGAACAGGCCCCTTTAAAAAGTGAGTCAAGGGATGGCCCCTTTATTTAGAAAAAACATCAAGCTGGGAGGGGAAGAACCTCAGGGTTGTTGTTCCAAAGAGAAACAGTTACCATAGACATTCACTCTAAGCCAAGAGGGCCCAAAATACAGCCAGTAAGTTGAGGCTGGGCAGGGACCTATTGTGGTCCAATCTATGAGCTACATTAAAAGAATTACAAGCAAAATGCCATATTAATTCAGAAGGAGAATTTGCTTCAGGGGGAAGACTTCCTGGAAGAAGAGGCATTTGAGGTAGGCCTTAAAAGATGGGAATGATTTGTATAAGTACACCTGAGAAAGAGGATAAGAGAATATAAGGAACAGAAAATGGTGTAAAATTGATGTATGAAAGGGCAGGGGGAGAATGATGCACCAGTGAGCAGTCTGGTTGGTTGGTTGTCGTTCTTTGTTCCACAAGAGGACCAAAATGACATCACTATGCTAGAGTCAAGTTACAGTTTGTCCAACTGCGGCTGATCAGATCAATATGGACTTAGAATACTCTACCACAGGTCAGGCACAAATAGCCCATGGGAACATTCGGGGTGGATTCTCTAAATGTACACATCTTACATTTCTTTTGAGCAACTTCAATTCTGCTTTGCTCATAGAGCACAGCACCGTCTTTGATGTGGGTACGCCATCCTGGGTGGTCCCGTGCCAGTGTCTCCCATGTCATGCAATTGATTCCAAAGTTCTTCAGAGAGACCTTGAGAGTGTCCTTGTATTGCTTCTTCTGATCACCATGTGACTACTTGCCTTGTGTAAGTTCTCTGTAAAATAGTCTTTCAAGCAAGCATGACCTGGAGATCAGTTGGTAATAGAAAGACATTAAAAGTTCCTAAGCAGCAGAGTAATGATATCATTTCTGCATTTGGAAGACTGCTCTGCTAGCAGTGTATTAAATAGATCAGTCAGACTTGAGGAGAGCAGTTTAGAAGATGTTTTCATTTGTTTAGGTAACAAGAAATGGAAGTTTTTAGCTAGGGGTTGGAAGGAACGGATTCGAGGAAGATTACAGAGTTAAAATTGATAGCATTCAACGATAAAATGTATGGTTGTATGGGATGGGAGTAGGAGGGGTAGTGGCAAAGGTGAGGAAAGAAGATAACCTTAACTGGAGAGGTTATGTGGAAACATAAGTCTGATTCATGAGAAGTAAAGCATTTTATTCGTCAGCGGACAGGTAGAGAATCCAAACCCCTTACTGAATCTTAGAACCACTGGGCCTAATAGTAGAAGCAATAAAGTAAGAAATGTGGTTCTGAAGTTCAAGAGAAAGGCCAGATCTAAAAAATTTGAATTGGGAAGTTATCTCCATCGGATAATACTTGAGGTTGTGGGAGTGGACAGGTCAGCCAAGGGGTAAAAAAAAGTCTAAAGAGAAAAAGATGGGACAACTCATGCAGTGGATAGAGTATCTGCCCTGAAGTCAGGGGAACCTGAGTCAAAATACAGCTTCAGATTCTTACTAGTTGTATGATCCTGGGCAAGTCGAGAGAGAGAGAGAGAGAGAGAGAGAGAGAGAGAGAGAGAGAAGGAGGGAGAGAGGGAGGGAGAGGAGGAAGGGAGGGAGAAAGAGAGAGAAAGAGGAAGGTAAGGAGGGAGGCAGAGACAGAGACAGAGAGAGAGAGAGAGAGAGAGAGAGAGAGAGAGAGAGAGAGAGATTGATTTAATTAAAGATAGATTTGAGATCCAGAATGAAACATTTATTTTTGGACTTTGCCAGTGTGGGAATTTGTTTTTCTAGACTATGTATGTTTGCTGTGGTGTTTTTTAAATGTTGTTTAATTTGGAAGGGGCAGTAGGAGTGAGAGATGACAAATTTTATTTTACATGAGGAAAAAAAAAAGCCAGGCCCATACTGTAGTATCCCCACTGTAGGAAGGAGTAAGGCAGGATAGATTTTCCTCTCCCTTCATCCCAAGTATACTCACTGAACCAAAATTCCCTTCTACCATCCTCACTCAACCCCCAGTTAGAATTCTAATTCTCTGTATAGAGGTTATTTCAACTAGTTGTCAAGATGAAAGCAGTCTGGAATTCACCTTAAAAACCCAGAATATTCACATTTTAAAGGATGTTTATTAACACAAAGTAATTTTTAATTTGTAAAATTTTAGCCAGTGCAACAAAATGGGGTGAACCTGGAAATGTAGGAGATATTTTGGGCCTGGGATATCATTAAGTTGGACATATCCAGGAGAATCCCCTAGGGGACAACTCCCTAAAGTGGTCTTATTTTTCACAGTTTCTTTCCTTCTTCCCCTTATGAACCCAGAGATACTCTTAGAAATATGGAAATTCTTACACTTCATGGAAGGGGGTACAGGGAAGAGGATTGATTACATGTATGAATCAGAGGGCAAGTTTGACAGGGTGTCAGTCTGGAAGAGTAGGAGAAGGAGTCATGAAGGCTGGCAGAATGTTGCCAGCTTTTTTTTAAAGTTTAGAGACTTCTTTAAGTTTCAGATATTTAATTTATTTCCCTTTTGCCTTTTAACCAACCTGTTGAGGTGGGAATGGGAACCAGATTATTAATAAAATATTGGACAAATTAGTAAAGGGATACAAAAAAAGAAGCTCACACTTCACAGAAAAGGTGCTACTGTGCTCTTAGAAATGGGGTATAAATGGGGAGTGGCTTCTGAGATGTCAATCAATCTGTGATAACTTTCTCCAGTGAGGCAGACACAATTCAGCCACATCTTATCCCTATCCTCCCATAAACACTGGATACCTCCTTCTAGTTTTTTGGTTTTTATTTCGTTTTTGTTTTTTTAACTGTTTCTTGGTGCCATTGCACTCTGTTATTAGCTAATAGAACATGATCTACATGCCTTTAACAAAACCAAAGAACAGATAAAAATATAGGATAAGCTAAGGTAATTTCAGTTATTTGACATGTCATTAATTAGAAAGGGTCACGTGTTAAAATATTGTGTATGAAGAAGAGAGCAACGTTCCATGTGACAAGTGAATTTCATGGAAGTTGGATTCCTGATTCTCTTGAAGTACCTTGTACTGAAGTACAATACCAGAACCCGTTATTTTGGGGAAATAAGTTCCAAGAGCACATTCAATACCCAAATGTGTGTTGCTTAGACTAATTAATGCATATGATTACTCAAAAGCCACTTTCTTCAAATATTTAGATCTACGGCTACAATTGTAAAGCAAGAATGAAGCAGGAGACTGAATTCCATGCCTTTCTGAAACCATGAGTCTGAGTCAGTGTTGCATAGTTGATGGAGTTATAGTCTGTTTTGCAATGTACTATCCACTGGACTATGAATCATTTGTTAAGATGATATGCAATGTGTTCTTGGAAGTTCAATGACTATTTTTGTCTTTGTCTTTTTTATATTACTTGTGGTTTAAAAAGCTGTTATTCTATCATAACATATACACAGAACCTGAAAAAATTTTTGTCAGCCAAGGAGGGAAAAAAACCTTAAGAAATTTCCTCCAGTCATTGTGTAATATTGTTTTAATTTATACTTTAGAGCAGCTTGGTGGCACAGTGGATAAAGTGCTAGGCCTAAAGTTAGGAAGACTCATTTTCTTGAGTTCAAATCTGGCCTCAGACACCAGCTGTGTGACCCTGGGCAAGTCACTTAAACCTGTTTGCCTCAGTTTTATCGTATGTAAAATGAGCTAGAGAAGGAAACGGTGAGCCACTCTAGTATCTTTTCCAAGAAAACCCTAAATGGGGTCGCAAAGGATCAGAAATGACTGAACAACAACAACAACAAAAAGATTTTGCAGCAACTTCTCCATGTTATTTCAGTTAAGTGTTACGACTGATGAATTCAGTAGAGTACCTATTGTTATCTCCGCTTCTCAGAAGAGGAGCCTGAGACTCAGAGAGTTTTGCCTGACATTACAAGTGGATCTGGACTTGATCTGTGTCCTCTGATTTTGAATTCCACATCATGTTGTTATTTAGTCATTTTCAGTTGTGTCTGAGCCTTCAGGACTCCATTTGGTGTTTTCTTGGCAAAGATACTAGACTATTTTGCCATTTCCTTCTCCAACTCATTTGACATATGAGGAAACTGAGGCAAATAGGACTAAATGACTTGCCCAGGGTCACACAGCTACTAAGTATCTGAGGCCAGATTTGAACTCAGGAAAATGAGTCTTCCTGACTCCAGCCAGGAACGTATCGACTGTGCCCTCAGCTGCCCCTCTTTTCCCTTACCCATCAGTATTCTTGCTTCCTCTCCTTTCTCACCACCAAAATCCTTGGCACTGTCAAAGGGTCCAATAGGTGTTGTGTTATTAATAGACATAGTATAAAAGATGTGCTACCATTTGCTTTGCCACTAGGCCTTAAGGACCACTGGGTCTTTCTGTCTGACTTGCAGCTGAAACCTCCTATTGTGTGTGTTGTCTCTCCCCTTAGAATGTGAGCCCCTCGAAAGCCAGGACTTTCTTGATTTTCCATTTGTGACCCCAATGCTTTGTAAATAGTAGGCACTTAATAAATGCTTTTCATGCTCTCATGTATCTATTCTTTTATCTACTACTGTTCCTGAACCTTAAAATTTAATTGAATCCTTAGTATGTATTATACAGTATTCTAAAACAGGAATTTCCCACCTCTTTAAACTCTTGCAATGGACAAATAAGTGTCAAAATTAAATAGATTATCAATATAGCTTCATGTACTCTCAGCAGAAATCAAGAGATGGTAAGGGAAAAAGGGGGGGAAAAGAAATTTCCATGATAACTTTATTATATATTTAAAAGGAATAGCAAGTTGCACATAATAGATTTGCAGTTTCATGTGCAATTTTTAAAAATTCTACTATATTATGGAAAAGCGTGTTCATTTCATAAATTAAAAAAAAATTTAAAAATTGGCACATATCAGTCTAGATCTTTGGCTATTATTTGGCAATCGATTCTTCCAGGGGCCACTATAGCTGCCCTGTCTCCTTTCTTGTTTCATAGATATGCTATTTCCTTTCCTAGTCAAACATCATTATGTGCCCAGGAAAGTCTCAAGAGACTCCTCAAATACTGTTAAAATTAGACCTATTGAGAACTTAGAACTTTCTAAGTGTGGGCAAAAGGACAAATCCTCTTAAAACTTTGCATTGTATTTCTCCATTGTTAGATTTTTGAGAATTGTGACCCACATAAGGAGAAATAGCCAATGTTAGCTGGGGGATGGAACCACAGGCCTTTCCCCCTACCTCTTAGAGATTAACAGACATTTTAGTTACCTCAAGAATGTATTCAAATCCACTTGAGACCTTTAGAATTAATCTGTTTTGTTTTGTTTTTTCAATGGTAGGAAATGTGTCCAGAATTCTGTGATATATAAAGTGACTTTTTTGTGGTGGATGTAGTGTGGGGTGGGACTAGAGAAATGATTAAAATGCAAGGAAAAAGGCAGCTTGGTATAGTGGACAAGAACTCTTTCATTGTAGTCAGAATGACGTGGGTTCAAGTCCACCCTCTGACACATACCAGCTATGTGACCCTGAAAAAAAAATCATTTAACTTCTCCTGAGGCAAAGGCATAAGACTATAAGGTACAGATATATTTTCACCCCAGGAATTCCCCTACACTGATGAAATCTCAGGTCCTAACCTCTCCTCCCAAAACTAGCTTTTTAAAAATGTCTTCACCCTAAAAACAATAATTTTTTGCAAGATTAGTGTCAGTGAAATCATGCAAAATGTATTCATATAAAATAATGGTAATTTTAAAATAAATTTTTGTGTGGACTCTGGGTGTATGAATTTGTTGTCAGGACATGCTAAAAACAAGTTTTTAAAATCCCAAAGCTTTGCAATTCCCTATGGTATGTTCTATATCTGTCCTTTTGTTCTTATGACTGTGTAATTGGATCAACAAGTCTTTGTGAGAGAAAACAAAGATTTAGATAATCTTGTTAACGAATAGGTGAATGATATAAACATAAAATAAACATAAAATTTAATTTGAGGCTACTGCTTTAGGTTACAATATGGGGACTGAATTAATTGGGGCAGCAAGATGGCAGAGTGAATAGTATGCCAGGCATGAAGTGAAGAAGACCTGAGTTCAAATATAGTCTCAGACATTTACTAGCTGTGTGATCCTGGACAAGTCATTTAATCTCTGCGCCTCAGTTTCCTCATCTGTAAAATGGGGATAATAATAGCGCCTACCTCCCATACTTATTGAGAGGATCAAATTAGATAATTATAGAGAACTTAGCCTAGTGCCTTGGACATAGGAAGACCTATATAAGAGTTAATTATTATTATTATATGAAATATATTTTTTCCCTTATTTGAAGTACTGGTAGGATGTTAGTCATTCATTAACAGTGTTTACATGTAAATAAAAAGATATAAATTGAAATCTTTTGTGTTTTAAGTAGAAACATTTAAAAGCATGTGTTTAAATAATTGATAAGACTATATTACTGAGAAGCAGTTACCCTTGCTTGCCCCCTCAACACTAATTGTGGACAAAGTAGCTCTTAATAACAACTACGCGCTTAGCCAAAAGACTAATGTTGTTCAAATTGAAAGTAACATTGGATCTCACTGGGATTTGCTGATTAAGCATTTGCTGTATTGGGATGGGGGTGGGTTGAAATGATAGCTTTGCAGGGTAGGATGGGCTCCATGAATAATAATGAACCGAATTTTGTAGAATCTGAGTTTGAAGGGACTTCAGACACTATCTAATCTAGTGTATACATATATACACATGGGAAAAATCACTCCTACCCCAAACCCTACAAGATGTCCTCAGCCAGCTTTTGCCCAAAGATGTGGAGGGAAGGGAAAGCCACTCTCTACCAAGACTACCTGTACCAGTTTTAATAAAACTCTAATTGAGAGGAATGGATAGTTAAGTGGCACAGTGTGGATAGAATGCCAGACCCAGAGCCACAAAGACCCAAGTTCAAATTTTGCCTTAGACACTTAGTAGCTGTGTGACTCTGGGCAAATCACTTAACCTTGTTTGCCTCAGTTTCCTCATCTGTAAAAGAAGCTGGAGAAGGAAATGGTACAATTGAAGGAACCAACCAACAACAAAAACAAAATTATCTCAAGGCCCTTTACCATCCTGGTGGCCCTCCTAAGATCATTCTACAGCTTATCAATGGCCTCACTCAAATGGGATGTCCACAAGTGAATCAGTGCTTCAGAAATGGTCTGAATCGGCATAGTACAATGACACTATGCTCTACTCTTCCCTAGTCCTAAACACTGTCCCTCTTTTAATGCATCTTAAATTGCATCTTATAATAGTTTTTTTTTTACCTTTATATCACACATTCAACAGGTAAGCTCACAGTCCTTGAAGACCCTAAGATTTTTTTTCTCCAGATGAATGCTATATGTCCCTGCCTTTTTATCATTGAACTTCTAAACTCATATAAGACTTTACATATATCCCTATTAAATCTCATCTTGTTAAACTTGTCCCAATAATCTAATCTGCCAAGCCCTTTTTGAACTGGGATGTTATCACCTTATACCTTAAGTATCATTCCTAATTTTGTGTCATCTGAAAATCTGATAAATGTATTTATGTGTGCATAGCACATTTAATTAGGGTGCACTCCCAGGTATGTTTTTTAAGGTGGATGTTTATTGTATACTCAATCATAAAGGACATTTTTTCATCAAACTAAAAAAACTTATTTTAACTAACTTTTAAACTTACTTTAAAGGATAAAATTTGGCAGAGGTTTGCTTTTAATCACAAACAGCCCTTTATTTTAAAATAACAACTTTTTAGGCTTATCATATGGATTTAAAAAAAAAAAAAATCTTTCCAATTGTACCCTTTTCCCCTTACTCTGAACTTCACCATAAAGGACCAATAAAAGAACTAGTGACATCCTTTAAAATTTTTAAATTTGCCTTCCCTGACTATATCTGCCAAAGTTCCAGGGCCACATTTTATGGGCTGAGCCATGGGGGAAAAATAATCAGGATTGCAGTAGGGGAAAAGTCTCTTTGCTTTTTCTCTGACCCAAATGCAACTATTTGGAGTCCTTAGGGTTTAAGGAAAGGAGATCCTGTGAATGGGAAAAAGTAAAACAGATCTGACTCCAACAGAAGCTAGGCTCCACCAAGCAAAAACACGCCTCTAGCTAGGTGATCAAGTGAGTAGAGCATAGGATCCTGAGGAAAGTCATAGTAATACCTACTATACAGTGTTGTCAGGAGGATCAAATGAGTTGACATATGTTAAGTGCTTTGCAAACCTTAAAGTACTATATAAATGCTAGCTGTTGGGGACTGCAGCTGTGGGGAAATGAATGGAAAGCAGAGGAAGGAGGTAAGAGTAGTAATAGCATAGACTGCAGAAACCTAGTGTCCCCAGAAACTGGGAAAGCGATTCCCACCCCTGGCAACCTCCACTGCAGGGGGACATCTCTCCCTTTTAGGCAGACTAAAATATTACTGGGCACACCCACCACACCCTTGTTTTGGGCCTAAATTTAAAACAGTTCAGCACAAGTCCAGCCCTGGGGCACTCCACTAGAGACCAAGCTCAGCTTGAAAAATTAATGACTAATTTTATAATGACTGTCATTTTATTAGTACCAAATCCCCACAATGATACTATTTCCTAGTCCATATATCATGTCTATAAGAATCATATGATAGCTATTGACATTGTAAAATACTTTACTAAACCCTATACATGATATAGCTACAATATTCTGATCTATGTCTAGCAACAGTTGATCAATAAACCAATAGACATTTATTAAACACCAGACACTGTGCTAAGCCCTGGGTATATAAAAAGAGGCAAAAAACAGTCTCTACCCTCAAGGAACTTAAAATTTAATGGGGGAGACAGCATGCTACATACACACACACAAAGCAAGCTATATACTGAATGAATAGGAAATAATAGAGAAGGCACTAGAATGAATCAAATAAGGAAAGGAAGTATATCATGAACTATTCTTGATAAAACCATGCAAGTTACTTGTGATGAATATTTCCTTTTTTGGGTGGCATGTCATGATATTTCTAGCATTTTTCCAGGAAGCAAAGCCATTCTTACTGATCTTTATAGTTAAGAAGCTCCATTTTCTTCTCTCTTTTTGAAAATTAGGACAACATTCTTCGGTTCTGGAGCACATCTCTGTTTTTTTCCAATATGTTTTATGACCTTCTAAGTGAATCTTAGTGATCATACTCATCAGTTTTCAGTACCCTAGGATGTAGTCCAACTTTGCCTGGTGATTTGAATTGATGCAGATTACCTACGTGCTATGGTGTTGTTCAGGCATGCTCAATTCTTCATGATCCCATTTGGGGTTTTGTGGGCAAAGATACTGGTGTGGTTTGTCATTTCCACCTCCAGCTCATTTACAGATAAGGAAATTGAGGCAAACATGGTTAAGTACTTGCCCAGGGTCACATAGTAAGTGTGTGAGGCTAGATTTGAACTCAGCAAGATAGATGAGTTTTTCTGATTTCAGGCCTGGCACTCTATCCACTGCCACATCTGCTTCAGACTTTCTCCCTACTTTTCTCCCAAATCATATAGTGTGCTAGAAAGAACACTGATTTCTGAATCATAGAACCTGGATTAAAATCTTGCTCTGATTCTTATTGTCCGTATGATCTTGGACAAGTTGTTTAACTTTAGTTTTCGCATCTCTGAAATAAAAAAATTGAACTAGACTTCCACTAAATATAAATCACTGATACTGTGATCTTGGGTTCTAACTCCCTATTAGCCAATTTTGTTCTTTCCTTAGAATTGAATAGCTCCTCCTTTTTTTTTGATATAATCTAGCAATTATTCCAGGGATTGTATTAAAGTAATAAATTAGTATTTCCTTATTCAATGACTAGTTTGAAATTATTAGGCATGAAGAGTTAGGAATAAAGAAATATTTGAGAGGAAAATGTTATCATTTAATACTCATTTGCTGCTCTTTCTTAAAACTGTATTTGTGGTATATGTTTGTGTGTGTGTTACAACTAAAGACCAAAAGCTAATGTTCACAGCAGGAAGAACAATTAGTAAATTAAATAAATGTGCCTTTGTGTACCCCTCGTTTTGAAGGTTACTTGTTTAATTAAAGCTTTCAGCCTTGATCGAAATCATTACCACATGAAACTATTTGATGATACTGACTTGACTCTGAAATGTAATACTCATGTAATATAAACAGCTTTTATGTACTAATGACCTAAACTCAAGGCACAACTTAATTAAATAAACAATTAGTTTTGGGAATAAAAATATAAACAGAAACATAATTCAAGAATATCATAATCATCCTTCCATGCTGTGTTAATTAACCAGCATTTGGTCTTTAATTGTGACATATATACCTTTCAGCTCTCTATTTCATAGTTGCCCTAATCTTCAGATGCAAAAGTAATTTATTAGAATGTATTTTCATAATACTCAATGAAACTCTATGAGACATATAGCTAGGCCTGAATTTAGAAGAGCTTTAAGTGGTGATTAGGTTAAATGGTCACTGTTTCCTATGAGGAGAGACAACTATTGTGGACATTTGCAGTCTGACAGTGTTGTGCTAATACCTGCCTCTATACTGCATGCCTGTCTTGGCTTGATACTCATTCCAAACTGTAATCTCATTTTTGGGTGATTTGGGTTTGGCTAGCTCCTCATTTACTAATTCAGAGTCTGGCTTCATGCTTGGACTACTTTTGTTACTTCACTCACCCTTGACCTTGATCTCTTACCCCTCTTAAGAAGGTTTCCATCCCATGTTCCTGGTGCTCAGCTCTGATCTCTTACATAAACTAGAATATGTTGAGAGCCTATTGGGCTCTTGGCAAAATGGGAAAAAGGATAAATTATGACAATTTCACTTGAACTCATATCCCTCTAACCTATAATCAGTTACATTACCAGTGCCTTACAAAACCACACATGAAATCTATAAGCTGTTGTGGCCTTTATGATAACTGGAATGCTAATTATTTTTTAAACCCAACCTAAAGATCAGAGTGATGAGTCTCATCTGTGGCCTTATTTATCTCAAAACTATATATTTATTTCTGTTGATGAAGGTTATGTAGCATATAGAGTCTTATACAATCACTGAACATGCTCACTTTGAAAAATAGTATGCATTAAAGTAGCAAGGATTTTCTAGTTTTAACAGTCTACACCATGATGGTTAGTACAATGCCTGGTATATAATAGGTGCTTGATAAATGTTAATTCATGGTACTTCTTATGTAGAAGTCTTTTCTGTTCTTGAATCCTCAAAAATGGTACATTGGGCTCTGAATTGGTTTTTGGGAAAATGTGGAAATAAAGCTGATAACTAATTAGTGCTATGATGTCCTTCCTCTTCAGAAACTGCCTCTTTGGGAGCGCGAGTCTGTGAGGATGATCTAACAGAGCAGCATTTGAGACCAACTACAGGTAATGCATTGCCTTCTGCCAGTTCATGTTTTGTATAAGCCCTTGGGGTGGGGCAGAAACTGCTGTCATGTTGTTTTTTCCAGAATATCTTCAAGTTGTATTAAATGAGATTTATTTTTTAGGTAATGATTATATTACTTGGCACTGGTCATATCACTCAAATGAATATATTAAAATGAAAGCATAATACAAAGTACATGACTGTATGTAGCATCTTTTTAAAAGAAATAATAAAATGCTATTTTCTGCCTTAGCTGTGAACTTAGCATATTGTCATTTATATTATAGTTATCAGTATTCCTTTTAAACTGCCAGCTCCATAAGAGCAGGTAGGGGATCATCATCGTGTCCCTGTAACTGGCTAAAATTCCTTAAGTACAGAGAATTAGCCAAAATGTGTTGAATTTTGGCGGGGACTGGACCTGTGATTGTCATTGATATAAGAGATTCCTGGTTGAAGAAACTCCCCACACAATGCAGATACTGACCTTCTTTGCAACTGAGAATCTTTAGACTTTGAGCTCATATACTATATGGTATTTAAAATATTGATATGTTAAGTGACCTGTCACACTGTCATACAGGTGTCAGAAGTAGGATTTGAACTCAGATCTACCTGGCTCCAAAGCCCCCTCTTTTCCTACTACATGTGCAGCATACTGCCATACCACCGTTATGCCCCCACTGCCTTTCTTTGTTGAATCATTGAATTGAATAACTGGATTTAGCAGATCTAGAGAGAGCTCAATCAGAAAAGTGTCAGTGAGCCACATCATTTATTTAATTTTTGCTAACTATGTAAAGGATCAGAGGATCATAGCTTTAGAGCTATAAGGGACCTTCATGTCCATTAAGCCCAGCTTCCTAATAGAGGCCAAGTGACTTGCCCAACATCACATAGCTAGTAAATGTCTGAGGTAGATTTTGACCCCAGGGCTTCCTTGTGTCCTATTATACCATGCTGCCTAAGCAGTTTGAATTTTTGTATTAAATTAGTTATTTATCATATTGATAACACCAAAACTTTTTATACTTAAAGTTTCTTTGTCTTAGGGAATATCTAAATTTATTTTCATGGATTATCAGCATTCTTTTCTTCTTGAAATTTTTTTGTATTTACTTATGTGCATACTCTGTCTTCTGAGTAACATGTAAACTCCTTATAGACAAAATCCATTTTGTTTCTGTCCTTGTATCCCCAAAGCCTAGCACTATGCCTTGTACCTAGCAGGCGCTTGATGAATGTTTGCTGAGTTGAATTGGATGTATCTCAGAAATAATAGACAGCTGAGCAATATTGCACATTATTATATGATTGTAAATTCTTTGTCTGTGATTTTTGCTCTAGCATAGCCAAATAAATCACCTGAAAGCTTATCCGATCTCAGGAGTGATTTGCCCATTTGTTTCTGCTATATTGACATAGCTTTGTTTTTCAAATTTGTACAATGAAGATGATAATGATATGGTATGGAAAATGATTACAAAAAAAGAATTTGTAACTATGAAAGTACATTTGAAATGCAGCATGCTGTAATGATAACAGCAATGGATTTGCAATCAGAGGACCTGGGTCCTAGTCCTTTCTGATCGTGCCATTTACTTAGCTGTATGACTTTTTTGACAAAACACTTAATTTTTTCATCTGTAAAGTAAAAAGACAGGAATGAATGATGTCCCCAATCCTTTCCAGCTCCTACAATGATTCCAATATTTTTGCAGGGAAAACCATGTCCTGAAAATAAAGTCAAGGACTGGCCTTCCTAAAAGATTTGGGACATGAAGTTAATCTAAACATTTACATTAGGACATGTGGTATTCACAGTCCTATTTCCCCCTTTGTACCTGTCTGTATGGAACTAGAGAGGGATTATATACAAGCAGGCCTACCCAGAGGTTTCTTAGGAGAACCTGATTGTCAGTGACTCATTAACAGCGACTCGGGAGGCTTTTGTCAAGAAAACATATGGAAGAAGCAGTTTGAAGAAGGGGGAACAAAAGTTAGAATCACATTATGGTACAATCTGCCAGAATGTTTCCTTGTTCTTGAGTAGGTATCTTATGTCTTCTCAGTCTTAAATGTTTCTACTGAAAAATTGTTTATCCTCCTTCAAAGGTCTAAAAACAAGAAAATCGTAAATAATCTCCTCTCTTAACCAGAGTTACTTCAGTGTAAGGTAAAATTAAATGGAAGTAGGTCCTGGATTTACATATTAATAGTGCCTTACAGTCCTGTCTCACTTTTAAGTTTAAGAAGGAAGTAGGTGGCAGAGTAGGAAGAAAACGGCACTTGGCACGATGAACTAGACTAAAAAGCTGGATTATCTGACATTCCATCAACCAGAAATCTCCACTAATCAGCTCTTCCACACTTTTATGCAAGTAAATGAGCTGATACCAGAGATTTGTTTTTAAAAGCCGTCTGGAAAATACACATCAACCCACTCTTCTATACCACCTACATTTAAGCATAAAATCATAACAAATAACTTACTTTCAGGTAGCATTTGACAGTTCTACAAAGTGCTTTCACATTCCTTATCTAATTTTCTCATGGATAGCTGAAGTTCCTAATGATGACCCTGGGACATTGCCAAATCCTGAAAAGATGCCCAGGATTGCTTTGGAGTTCAGTATTTTAGCATGATATATTAAAAATAATAATAATTTAATATTAGTAGTCCATCAGTGGTAGAAAAGTATCTCTCTATTAACTAGAACAACCTATTCATTCTTAACCATGTTAGATATCTGAGACTTTACTTATATTGAATTAATTCCCTTTTTGGAGAACTCTTTTCTCCCATTTTCCTCAGAAAAGATCTCAGTGGTATGAGTTACTGTTCCCTGATTCCTCTTCAAATGTACACACCATGGGCTTTAAAAAATTCACAGTGCTTTTTCTTAGGAGACTCAGGATTAATGCTGCCCAAACCCAGTTGTATATTAAAGCAATGGGAGGCAAGCTGTCGCGGTCAGCTGAGGCTCAGATCAGAGGCTTGTCATCAAAGAAGGAAGAGAGCCTAAATGCCCAGGAAAAAGGGGGTAAAAAAGTCCAAAGTACCACTCCTGGCTTGCATAAATGGCTATGAATTACAAGTCAGTGAAGACTAGTTATTCATCCATTGCTGGTTTTAAATGAGCAAACTTGAATAAATCATGCCTAACCTTTTCTTCAAAAGTTAGTAATGAATGAGTCGAGTGTACTATAGATTAGAATACTTTTTCTATTTTAATTTCATAAACTTTGTTGACTTATTGAAGTTATTTTTTTTACTTCTCTCATAAAATCCTTGAGATTTTGCCTTCTCTATTTTAATGTGAAAGATTTTTCTATGGGTCGTCATTTATTGATGAAGCACTAAGAAAATTTAATAACTATTTTTTAATTTAGGTATAGCATGTAAATGTATAATTTGGTATTTTTCAAAACGATATTTTTGATAGTTTTTGTAAACAAAACTGCAAAATGAAACGTATGTGAGGATTTCAAGTATGTTCCCAAAATTCTGTGTACATATTTTATGCATGCGTTATTAATTAAATTCAATTTGGGAAGCAGTAAGCGCTCACTCTGTATTTGACATAGGATGTAAAGATGAAATGAGATCCTGCCTTGCCCCTCAAAAACTATGATTAATAAATGTCTGTTGCTGAATTTATTAGTAAAAACGAGAACTAATTTGGTAGGGGATTTTCTCTATTTGATGTATGTTGGCTAGAGGAATAAAAGTGAGCCACTTTAAATTTTCAAATACATAACATTCCCAAATAGGACTAGCAGGGTGATTCTTGTGTTTACTAATCAATTTATCAATAGATTGTTATTAATCATACTTTTTGAGGGGCAACGCATATCTATTTACACATATATTTAGTTATGCATATAAAATATATTTATATATTTGGTGTTTATTGGCTATACATATGTATATTTCTATGGTATTTGTAGAGAAATATGTGTATGAATGTATGTGAATACAGTTTGAGTGTGTGTGTGTGTGTGTGTGTGTGTGTGTGTGTACAAGGGGCCCCAAAAGTCCAAGTATTCAGTTTCATCTTTGCATTACAATCATATTAGTCTTTATGGGATGTATGTTGTTGGTCTGATTTTTTTGCATGATTAAAAATTTGCCCTGTTTTATGGCCCCAAAGAGCCTACCTGCAATAAACAGCTCTCACCTTCCAAACCATAAAACAAGCCTGCCTTGCTTGAACTTTAGAGCTAATTGCCTGGCTACATCAAAGGAAGCACCAGAGGACTGGGAAAAAATCACAGAAGGGGTGATGAGGGGTGTTGTGGGGGGGCAACTTCACCTCCAAAGGTTATGTGTTTGTGGCTTGGAAGAGTCCTGCAAAGTTATGGCCTCAGAACTGCTGTTTGCGATTAAGTTGATGGGGAAAGTCTATCCCACAATCTCTCCCTGCTGCTGACACAGAGTCTTTGTTCGCATTCAGATTTCTCAAACTGTTGCCAGGGTCAGGCTGAGGTCAGACACCACGATGATGTATAGGAGAACATGTCTGGGAATTTCTCTCACACTTAAAGCACATACCAGGAAAACAGGAGAGCACCCTGCAAAAAAAAATGTCCTGATGAGACCCAGATTACACTGTAGCTTTTTTGTTTTAGTAGCTTCATAATTTTCTTTTTCTTCTGGTGACACACAATGTTTTATTAATGTGTGCTGTGATAGCCCTTACAATTTTATGTCCCCTCAAGATAAGGACACTCAGTAGCCCTTTGACACTTTATTTTCCAGCCCTGGGGAAAAGGTCCAGTAAATCTACTGAAAGAAGCCCTGTGTCCATTCCGGAGGATGAGTCGAGAAGTAATTGCCATAGGCTGTCTTAGGCCCCAGGGCCTGACACTGGATATGAGCCTCACGTGGGTGCACTTGGCATTAACATAACCCAATCCAGTCATGATCACAGCTACACAGCATCCCAAACTGTGCTCCCCTGCCACCCTTACAAATACAGCCTCCCTTCCAGCTGTGACAAGGGACCCTACGGTGTTTGATTAGCAGTCATCACTGAGGGGGAAAAACAGGCTAAAACAGTGAAGTGTTTCCCTCCCCACCTCCCCCTCGCAGGCAGCCCCGCTTCTCATGGTAATTTCCCTCTATGCATCTGCCTACCAGGGCTGTTTACCTCTGACTGCGGTCCTTTTGGCCACCCAAACTGGGGCCTACACCTCATTTTGTGTATACAGCCTGAACCATAAACATGCACCGTTACTTGATCTGTGGCATGTTCTCAGAAAAGGGCTCGCAGCTGTAACAAACAAACTGTTTAATTTAAAATTCACTAAATGCTTTTTTTGCATCTAACTTTTAGATGTGCTCCTGGAGGCTGCGGGGCCTCCTCCATTGTTGTTCTGCTTACTCAGGGCCGGGGCATGGTTGGCAAGTAAGACACTAAGTAGCAATTTTTTGTGCTCAGCTGCTACATATGACAGAGGATATTTCATTCTGTTGTCAGAATGTTATTAATAAAACATGGGGTGTGGAGAGGGCCACGATTTCCCCTTTCAATCACTATAGCATTTGCAATGAAAATTTTATGCAGTGTGTAATTTTCAGTTAATGCTTGACACTTAAAATGTCGGTAGCCAGGCATTTTGTATGGTTACTGAAGGGTTAATTGTATCATGTTCTCTGCATAAAAGCTGTGCTTATCAAAAGCAAATAAGAGGAGTGTATGCAAATGTGTGTCTGTGACCTTTTGCCTTTCCAGGGTTAATTTATATGGTCATTAAAGATTTTATGAAATTGAGCAGCCTGGTGCTTCAAATCCCATTTTACCTTCTTCTCCTAATTTATGTAATTCCTACCTGAATGGGGAAATATGATTTTTATTTTTCGTGCTGCAATGAAAACAGCATGCCATGCTGTGGGGAGTTGCAAGTCTGGTTATCTGGCATTACTCAGATTGCTAAAAATTCATTAAAATGTGACATCAGCACAGTGAGAGACAAATGATCACAGGATGAAAGAGAACAGTGGGTCTTTCACGGATTAGTGCTACACAGCCCCAGCATAGAAGCTAACTGCATAAACAGATTAATCCACCAGCAGCAGCATAGCTAAGATTTACAGAATAATTAAATAGGGTTGAGTTACTGTGAAGATTTCCATGTAATCTAGCTGGTGTGAACACGTAAGTGAGGTGTGGATGATGCTGTTCTCTCTGAAGCAATGTACCATTTTAGGTCCCTTACGAGGAAGAGCTCCCCCTATAGAAGGGAATCGTCAACTCTTCAGAACAGCCAAAGGTTTTTGTCCATCATCAAATACAGTGGGACATTTTCATACTGCTCATGATAAAGAGAAAGGGATTATAACCACCTTATGGGATAAGGATGCCTGGGTTGTGCCAGTTTGTAATTGTTAGACTTTCAAAGACTTGACCTTCAAAGGTTCTCCTACTAAATCAGAGAATGCTATGTCTAAAGGATTTAAGGTCCCATCTTATGTGACTTTAAATTATAAGGTTATGTATGTTTTATGTTTTCTTTTATTCATCACTCTGTGGGTTTAAAAAAATTACAGATCACTTCTAGTCAGGTAATACAAAATGAATTGCTTTAGATATGAATTCACATTGGCAATTTCATAATGCCTCACTAAAGAAATGTTTATAACTTCTTAGTTGAATGTGAATTCTTACAAATGAATCAAAATTAACGTAAAACCTTTAAATGTGTCTCTCTTGTTTGGTGGAACACTCTGGCTCTTGAGTGATGTCAATTGGTCCCTAAGGTTTGGCATTTTTTTTTCCTTTTCTTAACAGAAGAACAAGGGGAAGAGCCAGAAGCAGCCATTAAACCTACATCCGTGGTTGCTGATGATGATAAAGACACAAGTGAGAAAGACAGCACTGAAGGCAAAAAAGCTAGTCATGATCCTGGTAAGATGCTAGAATTTTTCAGACCCCACCTCCAGCATCATTCCTTCTCTTCCTCCCCTTTTCTTTAAGACTTATTAAAAGCTTTTTCATTTTAAACTGTCTGGACATCCCTACTACTATTCATTGCATGTGCATTTTGCATGTGATTTCTATCAGTAGCCTCCCGTTGACCTATTTTTAATCATAACCATCTGACAGAATAGATGCGGATAAGTTGAAGAATATTACAGGACGACCAGTGAGATTATTTTTTAATCAAATCAGTTTGTGTGCTTGTAATTTTTTAAGCGTCTTTCATTAATCTTAGCTGTACTTGTGATTCCTCTGATGGCATATTAATTTTTCATAAGCATAGGATTAGATACCACTTGAATTTTTGTCCTACAATCATATACCCCTCCACCCTCATAACCCTAAGAATATGTGGAGTTTTTTTTTCCTTTTCTGTCTGACAACTGACACTCAAGAATTTGCCCTTTTCAGGGGCATTTATTTGAGGCATTTCAAACAAAATACATAAAATCCAGTGGAAAAAGTTTACAGATGATTCAGCCTAAGTAAGAGGAAATATCATTGAAAACGGATTAGGAGTTAGGTAATTTTGATCTCCTTGAATAGACAAATCCCAGTAATGAAAGCTACTGTCTTTGAAAACAAACCCTTCATGTCATGACATTTACTGGTGCACAAACAAACCCCGGGCCAGCATCTGCCTTAGATACCTAAGGCTTTTTCTCTGTTTGATTTGGCAAATATATAACTTCATCCATGCTTTTTTATGTATGAGATGGAGATCTATGGTTGCAATGAATATTGCACTGGCTACTTTGGGTGCACGCTATACCTAGTTACATTATGTTAGCTTCACTGAAACTAAAGAAGGGCTGAAATGGGTGCAAGCCTATTACTGTTAGGTAATCATTTCTCTTTTCCTTGTGTCCCTGTGACAATTGCGTATAGAGAAGCTTGTATTCACTATAATGACATTTAGTTGTACAGAAAATATCTTACCTGCAAGTTGTCTCAAATCCAAATTACCCCATATTTGTAATTCAGCCTTAAGTTTGGGGAGAGGCTTCAAAAATTGCTTGATAGACCTTCCCCCAGAAGCTAAATTTATTTCAGGAAGCAGTGAGGAAAGCTGCTTTTAAATTTACTTCTGGACATATAGTATGTAGTTCTCACTGCAATTAGATCTTGTTGGCTTCAATTTAAAAATGCTAGTAAAACAAAATTTGATGAACTATCATATATAATACACTAGGAGTCTTGTTTATGAGCACATTATTGGCGAAGACACTGAAGTGCCTAATGATGAGATGATGTTAAAGGCAATATATTAACATTTCTTGAAAAAGGTAGCTATCATTTTTCTAATATCAATGCAGCCATTGTACTGGAAAAATACTCCCTAAGGTGAGCATCACAAACCCATCATTAAGGAAATCGTAAAGGAACAGAAGATTTGGAGCAAGAAGTAAACTGGACCCTGAGAAATTAAATTAAGACCACACAAGTAGCATAAGTTGCACAAGCAGGATTTGAACTCAGGCTCTCTGAATCCCGAAAAGGAGATCTGCTTGAATTCTGACATTTATTACACATAAAATACACAGAAGGTCTTGCTTAGTCTTTTATCTGTATCATCAATGAATACTTATTAAGTGTCTGCATAACTCTGTAATAGTTATCATTAATTTGGACTCTATAAATCTTGAAGTGGTTTAAAGGAGAAAACTGGTTTAGATCCAAATTTGAGGAAGAGTTTTCTAGGAATCCAGTGCCTATATTTACCACTGAGGATAAAAATGCATTTGGATGCAATGATAAAGATAGAATCTATACTCATAAGCATTAGTGTTCTGCAGGAGTGGTGTCCTAGGGCCTGAAGAATAGCCATGGTTCTCTCTATGTGGCTAATTTTACTACAGAAGAGTAATTTATGAAGTTCAGAGAACAGAGCCCATTGTATGCTCTTCACATACCTGCAGGGCTAGAAGTAGATTCAAAATAAAAATCAGCTAAGAGCAATCCCTGATATGCAAAATAATTGTTCTTGGCGCCTGACAACTACCCACGAGAGGGGCTCTTGTTTCAACTGCACTTGTGGCAAAGTTTTCTGCTTTCTAAATCAAGTCTTTGTGGATAGAAAACTCTTACCACGGAATGAATTTTTACTTAGCAAATATTTCTAATAAGTGCATAACCATGTATGTATAATTGTATGTCAATCAGGACTTTTTTTAGTCCAGTGTTCTAAGACTTTCCAAAGAAATACCAAGAAAACTGAAAAAAAAAGTAATATCAACCTTAGCAAGTTAACAGGAAAATAGTATGTCCCCTCTTTCATGTAGAATTTGTTAAACAGGAAAGATTAACATATGTTTAGTAACAGTGTGTTTGTGCAAGTTCTTGTGCTGTGTTCTTTACTTTATCTCAAGGACTGGAGCTTCCAAGACCAGACGTGGCAAAATGCAAGTTATATTTGTTGAATATTCATTCATAATAGAAAAGCCTCCTAATGCCTCATTTATATTGTCATTTAAATCTAGTGCCACTTTAGATTAATTATAATCCAAATTACAGCTCTATGCAGTGCAAGAATTAATATGGAGTTTATCCAGATTAATACATTTGCATTGAAAATGTAATATGTCTCTGCCATGGCTAAGGGGACCAGTTTTTAATAAGGTAGTAAACATGAGGAAAGATGGAAATTAACCTTCATTATTGCAATTAAAATTATCCTTTCATTCCAGTCTAATTAGAATACTGTACCAGTAATAATAATTTTAGAATTATTTGGAGTAGAATAACATCCTCTGTTATATCTAAAGTCTTAAATTATGTAAACTTTATCAAATACATTGATTCATAAATAATAACCTAGTGTTTGGGTTTATTTTTTTCAGGGTTTGTTTCGTTAGCACATGTGGTTTATTGAATTTTCCTCACTTGTTATGAACATAAACCATTTTAGACCTGTATTTTAGAAGAATTATTAGAGAGGCAAAATCTAAACTGTAATGAATTATGGCATTTTCACATTAGTAATCTTATACAAGTTAAATAATCTCATAACTGACAGATAATCATTTACTAGTCTATTTTGTAGTGCTTATTTATAATTAGGCTTAGCTATTTTTAAAAATTATAAACACATTGGAATTGCCTGGTTTTTTTTTTCTAGAATCATGATATTTTTTAAAATATAAGATTGCCCTATCCTGGAATATTCCCTAGGACAAGTAAAAAGCTGTTTAACTGAATTGTGCACAATGACAAAATTCTATCAGTGTCTTCCCAAATCTCATAGGTCATAAGATCATAGGACCTATTGCTGGAAGGGACATTATAGCTGGCCCAGTCCAGCTGCCTTGACTTAGTTATTGTATTATTGGCATAAAATATTTAGGAGTCACAATTACTCATCAAAAGAACGCAGAGTGAAATGCTGAAACCCTTCTGCAATTTCTTAATCATATACTAACCACTGCATGGCCTTTTAGTAAGCAGAATGTGAGTTCTTTGCAAAGTCAAATGACCAACCAATATTTTTTTTAAATGTGGTCTTTGAAGATAACACTTGATGATCTCCTATCAATATGACATTTACTTCCAGTAGTTCCCTCCACCCGGTATTGGCCATACATTAAACCATCCTGTTATGCATTATTTCACATTCTCCCTTCGGACCATTATGACTGTCCAAGAGTAAGGGTAGAGTCTGTATTTATAATGTAAGTTGTTCGTGATATGAAGCTGACGTGTATATGGGGAATCTGGTTCTTATGATCACAGTGATTTAACCCACAGAACTAACTGGTCCAGTCAACATCAAAGTGATTTTTATGTATAGCAGGGACATTAAATATAGCTTAAGGGATATTGAGTCAGAGTTATGTTGTAATTGACTTATATTTTTGATATTACATGAAATTTTAAAAAATAATTATATTTTCATGTGTTCTGAATAAACAGATTAAATATGAACATTTTTCAAGTATGTATGTTATCAGTTTTGAAACACAGATTTGCTATTGACCCTTGAAATATATAGCAGTAGCTTGAACCATTGGTAATCATTATTACATAGAAACTAATAGTTATTATATAGCTGCATAATGTAACAGAAGAAGCACTGAATTTGTAGGCAGAAATCCTGGTTCTAGAACTAACTGCTATTGTATCAGTTTGAGCATATCTTCTTCTATAAATGGGCATAATGAGAATAAAATGCCTACCTCACAGGATTGTTGCGGAAGTCAAAAATATGTTTAATATGTTTTATTATTATGTCAAAAATGCTTTATTACCCTAAAGTGCCATAGAAATATAAACCTTTGCCACCATTATTATTATTGAAAAGAATAGAAAAGTAATGGTGGTGGCTGGTGGTGGTGATGATGACACCAATAATATTATAATAATGCAAACATTATGCCTCTGGAGCTCAAATTAAGTTTACATTTATATAACAGACATAGATTTGACCAAAAAATTCATTCTGGTTCTAGTTCTTCATAGACTTACACAAGCAACAAAGTCATATAAAGTCTCTCCCAATTCTTGCGGAGCATTTACCAGTCACAAGGAAGGGGTGGGCCCAATATAAGATTTTGGTCATGTGCAGTTCTGCTGTATGCTCAGTTGAAATGATATGGAAATACAGCATTACTGTGAGAGAGAAATATCCTTACTCCTTAATGGGATAATCTTTAAAATGGAGGAATTTTGAGACACACAAGAATAGTCAACAATAGATAGATGATAGATAGATAGATAGATAGATAGATAGATAGATAGATAGATAGATAGATGGATAGACAGATGGATAGATAGGAAGCAGAGATGATAGAGAGATGAATAATAACAAATCCATTTATCTGAGTCTTTCATCTGGAGCATATTCATAAATATTATCTATCATTTAGTTTCTATAACCTTTTTTCTATAAGTCTCTTAAAACAACAAGCAAGCTACATTGTGCTATGAGAAAAAATAGCATAATCACTGTTGCCACAAATAATTACAAGATGAGAGTTCATATTTGTATTATATCTCTGAATAGCAAATATTTGGGCGGATAACTTTATTGCTATAGTGAAACTTTGTAGTAATCCCATTCAAACAGAAATTTGATAAATTGGTTATGAAACAAAGAAAATATCTAAAATTCCTCCATATAATAACTATAACAACTATTTTGAAGAAAAATTAGGGATTATAATACTAGAGATGCAAATCAATATAGTTTGTCAGAAAATGGACTTTGATTCAATGTAAATCAGCAACTAAGAAAAAAACACTTATTGTTCACCAATTTTAACAATTCCCATTTCATATGTTTATATTAATTTTAGTCTTGTCATTTCCTTTTAACTTAGCATAGCTTTCCAAATTTGAAATTTCTGTTTTATGTGATAGAAAACATATACTTTTCCCCATAAGAGAAAAAAAATGCATTTTCTTTGTTCATCTTTACTTTGTTTCCATAACATCCCTGACCTTATTTTTAAATTAAAACTAGGTTATTGTGCAATGAGGTGCAATTTGTTCATTTATATGAACCGTATGTGGATTGAAAAAAATCAAGATAAATCTTCATGCACAGCATACAATCAGATTACCCCTGGACCATATATTTACGTTGGGTCTGATAGCAATCAATGGTTTAGCTTCATTGCATTTCAAGATGTATTTGCACCCAGTTGTCCAGTGATAGTGTCCTCACCCTGGAAATAATTTAGTTGCAAATTGACTGGAAGATGGTGAAAATTGAAAGTTAAAATTAGAAATACTCATAATAAACAGCAGAAAAAAGGTCAGATGATGCCGCACTATGATGAGATTGGAATGGTTGGTAAATGAGGTTTTGTGTTTGTCGTGAGATGTATGTGACATGCCTACCCAATGCTGTTGTAATATCCAGCCTAGCAGAAGAGATTATCTGGCAAATTGACGGTGGAAAGAATTTTCTGTTGGACTGGGAAATTAGAATTGCACTCTTTCCTTTGATGTGTCCAAGCCTTGTCCACATTGCATAGCTTATCCAGGCATAATTTAAAATACAGTATTTAACGCTGAATACTAGAATCATCTTCAGAAAACAATTATATTCTTAGGATCTGGGCTACAATAATATGTGTAAAACACACAAAGTAAACACTGAAAGCCAAAGCAAATTGCTAATCTCAGCAGATATGTAATGTATGGTTAATTTTTAAATCCTACATTTCACCACTTAAAAAATGCTTTAGCTTTGCAGTTGTGACTAGTCAGCGCTTCTCAGAATATTGCAATCATTTCAGTGCCATGGCATTTTAGAAAAGAGGAAGGTAATTAAACATTAGTAAATTAATTATTTTGTGAAGTAAGGATTTATGAGTGAAAAGTTGATTTGTTTTAATGTAATATAGAAATTCTGACTAGGATGCTGGTGAGAGCATGTTATTGATTAATCTTTCAAGGCAACCTAAGGTTATCTAAACATGAGACAGGAGTACATTTTTAAAATGTATTTATAGAGTCCACTTAGCTAGTGGACAAAAAGGAAGTGTGATCTTGCATTTTCTGAACAGCATTTTACATTTAAAAGAATTTGTCTGCTTTTAATGGGAAATAAGAGAAAGAAACAGAGAGAGAGAGAGGACTAATAATCACAAACTATTTGTAAATGTGAATTTTTAGACTTTAATATTGTTGGTCTTCTTTATGTTGTTATCAATTGTTTTTTAGCAACAGGAATAATCACACCAGAAAAGGAGCTGAAAGCGAATGTGGCAATAGGGACACAGCAACTCCTGCAGGCAAAAGAAGAGGATGGTACAGCCAAAAGATCAAAATCCACTGAGGACAATAAGTTCTGTCATGAGCAGGTAAATAAAGTAATTCCCACTGCCTTGCAAATATTTCTTGTTATTTATGTGGCATAAAACATATACTTTTCCCCATAAAAGAAAAAATATATTTTCTTTGTTTTGTTCTGGGGAATATTAGAGAATAAAAAGTACCATGCTGTTGAAACGTATGTAAACATTGCGATTGGCCAAATACAAGTCATAATTGATTATTTGTATGACTTCTAACATTGTTGAGTCATTAAAATGCGTGAACTAATAGGTGTTATGTCTATTTTCCAGTTCTATCAGTGTCCTTATTGTAACTACAATAGTAGAGACCCAAATCGTATCCAGATGCATGTCCTGTCACAGCATTCAATGCAGCCTGTCATCTGCTGTCCCCTCTGCCAGGATGTCCTCAGCAACAAAATGCATCTCCAGCTTCATTTGACCCATTTGCACAGTGTGTCTCCTGATTGTGTGGAGAAGCTGCTTATGACAGTAAGAATACAAAATATTGATGCATGTTTGAGAGAATTTATCTAAAGGTATCACTATGGAATTTATATTTATTTGTACTTAAAGACTAATTTCTTCTGATTTCTTGAAAACTACTATAGATTGTGTTTAAAAGGTCATACTGAGGACCAGTTAGGACCTCTTACTCTTGGATGAAAAAGTAAACATGATATAAGGCATAATTCATTAATTAGCACGTACTTGTGGTCTTCTTTTATTTATGTTTACATCTGTAGTATATCAAATAATTATATCAATATATCAAATAATTAATCGGGGTCCTATGATTTTCAAAATTTTTTTGCTTTCATTATAAGACAAACATTTTTTTTAAAAAAAGAACCTTTGTAAAACCAGAACAGAAAAACAGGATTCATACAGCATTTCTACAGCATTTTTTGAAATATTAAAAAGAAAGCACTGATTTTCATATAAAATGCTTGCTTTGTTTAGAAAATCATAAAATAGAAGTATGCTTCCAAAAAAAACAATATAATGTGGCTTATTTGTAAGCAATTGTATTTCTTTGGTGAATTTCTTATTTATCTCTTTCACTCTTAAAGGTTCCTGTTCCTGATGTGATGATGCCCAACAGTATGCTATTGCCAACAGCCACCCCTGAGAAATCAGAGCGTGATACACCTGCAACCATTATAACTGAAGGATCTGGGAAATATTCAGGTAGGCAAGTCTCTTCATAAGAACTGCATAATCTGGAAAAAGGGACACCCCTCTTTTGTTATTTTCCTTTAAATGTACTAATATTACTGTTAACAGACAAAGAAAGTAGGGGAAAAAAAGAAAGGTATTATTTAGGGTCATGTTTTCCAAAGTATTTCTAGAGTGCTACTGTACCCAAAAGTGTAAAAGAGGCCTTGCTTTTGCTCTTGGTAGACTCAGCTTTTGGCATGTCAACATGACTTTATACTTGTTTGTTTTGATATAATTTTGATGTGCATCCAGAGAATTATAACATGGCTCAAATGAAATAATAGATGTACAATGTTTTACAAATTGTGAAGCACTCGATAAATATTAGTTATTATTCTTATTGTCCAAATCATTGTGTGTGTCTTCATTCCAGCAAATATTGCTGATCATCTATTGTGCCAGGCTCTCAGTTGTACTCTGAAGAATACACAAAAAATATTTCACAAATAGCCTATGCCTTTGACGAACTCATAATCTAGTCAAGGAGATAAATCAGACAGAAACTAATGTAAAACTGTCTAAAAAGTCCCAAAAGCATGGGGATTAATTACACAATCTTCGAATGCATGAATATCTTGTTGTCAAATATAGGTAGGTTTTTAAATTGTCCCCAGAAAATTTTAAATGTGTTTGCATGTCACTTTTCACCCAGTACACTTTTCTCTGAAAGACCTTTCTTTACTTCTTTTACCCAGGTGAAAGTCCTTTAGATGATAAAAACATCCCAGGCCTTGAGGAATCAAAGACTGGAATGGAAATTAAGGTTGAGGAACAGAAGCCACCTAAGGAGTCCACAGATATGCCAGAATGGAATAAGAATGGCAGCAAGGATGTCAAGGTCACTGACTCACTGCAAGATCAAGTAAATGAACAGCAAAAAAGGCAACAGCTTTCTGTTTCAGATCGCCATGTTTATAAGTATCGATGTAACCATTGTAGCTTGGCTTTTAAGACTATGCAGAAGCTTCAGATACATTCCCAGTATCACGCTATCCGGGCAGCAACTATGTGTAGCCTCTGCCAGCGTAGCTTCCGTACATTCCAGGCTCTAAAAAAACACTTGGAAGCAGGCCACCCAGAATTAAATGAGGGTGAACTTCAACAATTGTATGCATCTTTACCTGTTAATGGCGAACTGTGGGCAGAAAATGAAAATATGGCACAGGATGATCATGCCCTAGAACAGGAGATGGAGAGAGAATATGAGATGGACCAGGAGGGAAAAGCAAGCCCTGTGGGAAGTGATAGTAGCTCTATTCCAGACGACATGGGCTCAGAACCAAAGCGGACCTTACCTTTTAGAAAAGGGCCAAATTTTACAATGGAAAAATTTCTAGACCCATCTCGCCCATATAAATGCACAGTGTGTAAAGAGTCTTTCACACAAAAGAACATTCTCTTGGTCCATTATAACTCAGTTTCCCATTTACATAAATTGAAAAAAGTCTTACAGGAAGCATCAAGTCCTGTTCCCCAAGAAACCAACAGCAGCACAGATAACAAACCCTACAAGTGCGGCATTTGTAATGTTGCCTATAGCCAAAGTTCTACATTGGAAATCCACATGCGATCTGTGCTTCACCAGACAAAGGCAAGGGCTGCCAAGTTAGAACCAAGTGGTAACACAAGTGGTGGAAATAGTATTGCTGCAAATGTGAATAGTCCTGGACAAGGGATGTTAGAGTCGATGAGCTTACCAGCAGTTAATAGCAAAGATACCCATTTAGATGCCAAAGAACTAAATAAAAAGCAAGTTTCTGAATTAATCTCTGCTCAACCTCCACATCACCCCCCCCAGTCACCAGCACAACTTCAGATGCAATTACAGCACGAGTTACAACAGCAAGCTGCATTCTTTCAGCCTCAGTTTTTAAACCCAGCATTTCTGCCTCATTTCCCGATGACGCCAGAAGCACTACTACAGTTTCAACAGCCTCAGTTCCTTTTTCCATTCTACATCCCTGGAACAGAGTTCAGCTTGAGTCCAGATCTGGGCTTGCCAGGCTCGGCCACATTTGGTATGCCGGGAATGGCGGGCATGGCAGGTTCCCTGCTTGAAGACTTGAAGCAGCAGATTCAAACTCAGCATCACGTAGGCCAAACCCAACTCCAGATATTACAGCAACAAGCACAACAATACCAGGCTACCCAGCCCCAAATTCAGTCTCAAAAGCAGCAGCAGCAACAGCAGCAGCAGCAACAACAACAGACGACCAAGTTGCTAAAACAAGAGCAAAACAGTATTGGAAATGTGGACTGCCCACTAATGAAGGATTTGCCATCATATAAGGATGCAGAAGAGATTTCTGAGAAGCCAGAAAAGCCAAAGCAAGAATTTACAAACGAAAATGAAGGACTCAAAGAAAACAAGGACATGAAGAAACAAAAACCCTTAGAAGCAACCATCCCTCCACCCCGGATAGCTTCAGGGGCAAGAGGAAATGCTGCCAAAGCCTTGTTAGAAAACTTTGGTTTTGAATTAGTCATCCAGTATAATGAAAACAGGCAGAAAGTACAGAAGAAGAACAAAGTTGGAGAAGGAGAGAATACTGATAAACTGGAATGTGGGACATGTGGTAAATTGTTTTCCAATGTTCTTATTTTAAAGAGTCATCAAGAACACGTGCATGGCCAGTTTTTTCCCTATGGAGCTCTAGAAAAATTTGCTCGTCAGTACAGAGAAGCCTATGACAAGCTTTATCCCATTTCACCCCCTTCTCCAGAGACTCCGCCTCCACCACCGCCACCACCTCCCTTGCCTCCAGCCCCTTCCCAGTCTTCTTCTGTTGGTTCTGGAAAAATCCAGAACACACCTCCTACTCCCCTTCAGGCTCCTCCACCTACCCCTCCACCCCCTCCTCCCCCTCCTCCTCCCCCTCCACCACCACCTCCTCCACCTTCTGCTCCCCCTCAGGTCCAGCTGCCTGTTTCTCTAGACCTTCCCCTTTTCCCTCCCATTATGATGCAACCAGTCCAGCACCCTGCACTACCTCCTCAGCTTGCTCTTCAGCTGCCACAAATGGACACCCTTTCTGCAGATCTCACTCAGCTTTGCCAACAGCAGCTTGGATTAGATCCAAATTTCTTACGGCATTCTCAGTTCAAGCGCCCACGGACAAGAATCACAGATGATCAATTAAAAATCTTAAGGGCTTATTTTGATATAAACAATTCTCCAAGTGAAGAACAGATCCAAGAAATGGCAGAAAAATCTGGTCTCTCCCAAAAAGTTATCAAACACTGGTTTCGGAATACACTTTTTAAAGAGCGGCAAAGAAATAAGGATTCACCATACAATTTCAGTAACCCTCCCATAACTGTATTGGAAGATATCAGAATTGATCCCCAGCCTACCACTTTAGAACATTACAAATCAGATGCATCTTTCAGCAAAAGGTCTTCTAGGACTAGGTTTACTGACTACCAGCTTAGAGTATTACAAGACTTTTTTGACACAAATGCTTATCCAAAAGATGATGAAATTGAGCAGCTTTCCACTGTCCTCAACCTACCTACTCGAGTGATTGTTGTGTGGTTCCAGAATGCCCGTCAGAAAGCTCGCAAGAGTTATGAGAATCAAGCAGAAACTAAAGATAATGAAAAGAGAGAACTCACAAATGAGCGGTATATAAGAACAAGCAACATGCAATACCAGTGTAAAAAGTGCAGTGTGGTTTTCCCCAGAATTTTTGACTTGATTACCCATCAGAAAAAACAGTGTTATAAAGATGAGGATGATGATGCCCAAGATGAAAGCCAAACTGAAGATTCTATGGATGCCACAGATCAAATGGTATATAAACATTGCACGGTATCTGGCCCAACAGACACTGCCAAAAACTCAGCTGTCACTGCAGCAAGTTCTGGTTCTGGGTCTAGTACTCCCCTAATCCCTTCCCCTAAACCAGAGCCTGAAAAGACTTCTCCTAAACCTGAATACCCCACAGAAAAGCCAAAGCAGAGTGACACCTCCCCTCCTTCTCAAAGCGCCAAACCCATCCTTCCCGTAGTCACACCATCCTCAGATCCACAGCCTTCTGCTTCTCAGTCACAGCCACCAAAACAATCCCAACTTATTGGAAGACCCCCCTCTGCCTCACAAACAACGCCTGTCCCTTCCAGCCCACTACCAATCTCAATGACTTCTCTCCAGAACAGTCTACCTCCACAGTTGCTACAATACCAATGTGATCAGTGTACAGTTGCCTTTCCAACTCTGGAACTTTGGCAGGAGCACCAGCACATGCATTTCCTAGCAGCTCAAAACCAGTTTCTCCATTCTCAGTTTTTAGAAAGGCCCATGGATATGCCCTACATGATATTCGACCCCAACAATCCACTGATGACAGGACAGCTACTTACTGGTCCTTTAGCTCAGATGCCACCACAGACAGGCTCATCCCACACGACTGCCCCTGCAACTGTTTCTGGTTCATTGAAGAGGAAAATGGATGATAAAGAAGATAATAATTGTAGTGAAAAGGAAGGAGGAAATAGTGGTGAGGATCAACATCGCGATAAACGTTTGAGGACCACAATCACCCCTGAGCAGCTGGAAATACTGTATGAAAAATATCTGTTGGATTCCAATCCAACCAGAAAAATGCTGGATCACATTGCACGTGAGGTTGGATTGAAAAAGAGGGTGGTACAAGTCTGGTTTCAAAACACAAGAGCTCGAGAAAGGAAAGGCCAGTTCCGTGCAGTGGGGCCAGCCCAGTCTCACAAACGATGCCCCTTTTGCCGAGCCCTGTTCAAAGCAAAGTCAGCTTTAGAAAGTCACATTCGCTCTCGTCATTGGAATGAAGGAAAACAGGCAGGTTACAGTTTGCCGCCAAGCCCTTTGATATCAACAGAAGATGGAGGAGAAAGTCCACAAAAGTATATATTTTTTGATTATCCATCGTTGTCATTAACTAAAATTGATCTCTCCAGTGAAAATGAATTGGCTTCCACTGTTTCAACGCCTGTTAGTAAAACAGCAGAGCTGTCCCCCAAAAACCTTTTAAGCCCTTCTTCTTTCAAAGCAGAATGCACTGAAGACATAGAGAGTCTAAATGCTCCTCCTGCTGAAGCTGGGTATGACCAAAATAAAACTGACTTTGATGAGACTTCATCAATTAATACAGCTATCAGTGATGCCACCACAGGAGATGAAGGGAATAATGAAATGGAAAGCACCACTGGAAGTACTGGAGATGTAAAACCTGCATTATCCCCGAAAGAGCCCAAAACACTTGAAACTTTGCCAAAAACAGCAACCACACCTACGACAGAGGGTTGCGATGACAAATTTCTCTTTTCCCTTACAAGCCCCTCAATTCATTTTAATGACAAAGATGGTGACCATGACCAAAGTTTTTATATCACTGATGACCCTGATGATAATGCTGACCGGAGTGAAACATCAAGCATAGCTGATCCTAGCTCACCTAATCCATTTGGATCCAGTAACCCTTTTAAGTCCAAAAGCAGTGATCGACCAGGTCACAAGCGTTTCCGAACCCAAATGAGTAACCTTCAACTCAAGGTCCTCAAGGCTTGCTTTAGCGATTACCGAACTCCAACCATGCAAGAATGTGAAATGCTAGGGAATGAGATTGGCCTGCCTAAACGAGTTGTCCAAGTGTGGTTTCAGAATGCTCGGGCAAAAGAAAAGAAATTTAAAATTAATATAGGGAAGCCATTCATGATCAATCAAAGTGGAACTGATGGCACCAAGCCCGAATGTTCTCTTTGTGGGGTGAAGTACTCTGCCCGTTTGTCCATCAGAGATCATATTTTTTCCAAACAACACATTTCAAAAGTGAGAGAAACTGTTGGAAGTCAGCTAGACCGGGAGAAAGATTACTTAGCTCCTACAACTGTTCGACAGCTGATGGCACAGCAAGAACTGGATCGTATAAAGAAGGCAACAGATGTTCTTGGCTTAAGTGTACAGCAACCGGGCATGATGGACAGCAGTCCACTTCATGGTCTCAGTCTGCCAGCAGCTTACCCAGGACTGCCTGGCCTTCCTCCAGTTCTTTTACCCGGAATGAACGGTCCCTCTTCCTTGCCGGGATTTCCACAAAATTCGAACTGTAAGTCATTAACAGGAATAAGACATTGATAAATTAGTAATGGTAATAATTGATTCATTATTAGCAAACAGCCGATCATGTGTAATTAAGAATGATGTGTATTCCAATTTCTTTCATTTTTAATAGGGAGATATATTAAATTTTGTAAAAATATATTTAATGATTATAATAAATAACTAGACTATATAATTCAACCAAGTAACATGCAATATTGTACCATAATAAGGATTCTATTTAATCAAATACCCAGAAACATTTTAATTTATTTGTACAGCTATATTTTATGTCAGTTTTATATAACAATTCAGTAGTGATGTTAATAACATTATTTTATATAAGGTGTAGCTTATTTGGTGTATTTATTAGGAAAATCCATGAATAGTATCTATAATCTAAATGTATATTCTTACAAAATTTAAATGGGAGGTGTTTTTTTCCTAAGTGCCAGGGAATTCAAAACTTAAGAGTCCTAGAGACCCACAATATATCCAACAGGAAAGTCTATGTTTTTAAAAAGAATATAATATTCATGGAATGTTCTAACATTGCTACAAGAAGTTTAATTTTTTCAGTACATACTTTCAAAAATCACAGTATTGATATTCCATTAATATTCATTTATATCTAATTTTTTTCAAGTAAAGACTCAGAATTGGGATATAGTAGCAAGAAAACTAGATTTGAATAAAAAGACTTGAGTTTGAATACTGGCTCTACCATATATATTAGCATTGTGACTTCAGTTGTCACTTAATTGGTCCTCAGTTTCTCTGTCTGCAAGATAAAACAGGCTTACTAGATTATCTCTTAGGTCCCTTTCAGCTCTATCTAGATCCCATTAACAAATTCAAGAGTCTACAAAATTATAAAACTGGGGACAGTTTTAGGGAAAGCTGCAGATATTTGAATTTAAGGTCTGCGTTTGATAAAAAGATAGTAACTTACAGTGGCTTATTCTGTTTTGATGTATCTGCAGAGATATTGAACATCACTAAGTAGGAAGTATTGACTGTCCTTTGCCAGGTAGTGATGTAATAAGACAAATAAAAATCTGATAGAAATTAGATAGAATCCATTAGTAAAAAATATTAGTCCTCTACCAATTCACTTTTCTTGAAAATAATTTTTATTTTCAAAATTAGGAAAATGAATGTCTTTTTAAAAAAATTAACATTTAAAGAATTTTTCCCCTAAGAAACTACTCAGGTAGTTTGAGTACATGTTTTCAAAATTCATCAATACTTTTCCCTCTAAGTTGGCTGAAAGATTCACTAATTTTAGTCTCAGTTCTTCATTTCCTATCCAAATCTCAATATTTATGACAATATTCTCCCACAAAAATAAATTTCCAATTAATTTTTTAAAGGAGATCATAGTAATGTAGAACTTTTA
>CM053587.1:139765780-139783408 GCA_028646515.1 Pseudochirops corinnae | reverse complement strand
ATGATGCTTATCCCAAGAAGTTCTGACTGTCCAGCTTGTGCTCTTCCTTATATATGGTATAACTCCTCCCTGTTTAGCCCCTTACTGTTACATCAGCAACAATGGTTCATACCTCCTGTTTCTTTACACAAATTTGAAACTAGGTGCTAAGTACCTGTCAACTCCATTACCATTACAGCCTATTGGTTGTATTCTCTACACGGAGCTTATGGAAAAATATGGGCAATAATTACACAGGATAAGAAAGTATGGGTAGATTGTGATGGCATTAGTAGAGAGCCTCATTCATTTGTTTTTGTCTTTCATTACTCTAAGAGGAACAAAATGACATCACAATGTCAGAGTCAGTGTCCCACAGTATGTCCCACTGTGGCTAGTCAGACAAGTACAAGCACAGAGCGTCATAGGTCAGGCACAAATAGTCTATGTTAATATTTGGGATGGGATGGAGAGCCTACCCCCTCTGAAAAGATCATAGACCCACAAAAGTGTCAAATAAGAAATACTGTTGTCTTATATTGAACTTATAGCCCATTGAAACCCTCAGGTCTTTTATGTGTGGACCTTTATCTAAGCATATCTCTCTCGTCCTGTACTTGTACAATTTTTTTAAACATAAGAGCAGGATTTTTATATTTCTATTTCTACATTTACATTTGTATTTATCCATTTATAGTTGTTATATTTCATATTATTATTTTTGGTCCAATGTTGTAGTATCTCAATATCTGTTTGGAATCTGATTCTGGCATCCAATGTGTTGTTAGGTATCTCTTCCAATTTCATGTCATTCGCAAATCTGATAAGCATGTAATTAATTATTCTTTCAAATCATTGGGAAAAAAACAAGCAAGCAAACAAAAAAAACAGTGAACAGAATGAAATTAAGGGTGAAATCATACAACTCTTCAAACATCCATTTCTGGGCCTACATAAATTTATCACTCATTATTCCTCAGTTCTAGTTGAGCTGCTAGTCCCAAATTCACCTATGAATGTCCACTTTGTACACAAATATGCTATGAGAGATTTTTCTTCATTGCAATTCAAACATATGCCTACAGCAACCCCCTCAAGTACTGGTTTAATTGTCCTATCAAAAACGGAAATGAGGCTAGTGTGGAATAACTTGTTTTTGATGAACTCACATGCGGGCTCATGGTAATCAATTTCTAAAGTGTTCAGATAGTCAGTCAATCTACCAGCAAGTATTTCTTAAATGCACCAAGCATTGTACTCGGTACTGGAAATAAAGAAAAAGACAAAAAGAAAATAGTAAAATAGTCCCTGACCTTGGTGAATTTGTATTATTTTGAGAAAGAACATGTACCTATTTGAGTATAAAAATAAAATAATAAAATAAAATAAAATAAAATAAACAGGATGAAATTGCAGGGATAGAGGTACAAGCAGCTTGAGGAGGTGTGGGTTGATGAGAGGCCTCAGGTGACTTTAGCTCTGCTTTGAAGGGAACCATAGATTCTAAAACAACAAGGTAAGAAGGAATTGTGTTCCCAGGCACTGGAGATAGTCTGTACAAAGGCACAAGGAGAGGAGACAGTGTCATCAATGAGGAAAGTCAAATTGGTCAATTACATAATGCTTTAAGGTTTGCAAAAAGTTTTACAAATATTATCTCACTTGATCCTCACAATAACTTTAGGATGTGTGTGGTGTTATTACCACCACTTTGTAGATGAGGAAACTAAGGCAGATACAGATTAAGTGCCTTGCCCAGGGTCACAAGGCTAGTAAGTATATAAGGTTGGATTGTGAAATCAAATCTTTCTGACTCCAGGTCCAGTGTTATGGCTACTGTGTCTGGAAAGATAGGGTTCAGGTGAGAGGTAACGAGGGCCACCTTTTCAGAACTCTTTTTACAAAAGGGATGACTTTATCTGCTTCTAGTCCTGTGGTGTTGTCCTGCTCTCCAGATTTTTTCAGGGATCATTGACAGTGGCTCAGCAGTAAGGTATATCTTGAAATTCTTTTGATATCATTGCATATAGTCAGCTGAACTTGATTTGTCTAGTTCTTTCAGAGAAACTGAGGGTTCTCTTAGCATATCCTGACTTATTTTACAGTTTAATTCTCTGCTAACCACTTTCCTTCCTAGTTTCAAGAACATTTTCCAGTATAGAAAACAGCAATGAAAGAGGAACGAAGTGCTTCTGTCTTTTTTCTATCATTCTTTATCATCAGTCCTTTTTCAAGCATCTATTCTATCTCTTATTTCAATTTTGTGTAGTTCCTATATGGTTTAGAATCCCTTTTGGTTGTCTATAGTATTCGTTATCAGTCTATTTTGAATCGCAATTATCTTCAATTACTTGCTGTGAATTCCATTTTCTTAACCAGGTCTTAAAAATCTGAAACGGTTGATGAGTTAACCACGAACCTACATCAAGTTCCACTTTCTCCTCCTCATTGAAACAATTTATGTTGTCAGAATTTCATTCCTGAGAGCATCATATATTTTTTGAGCTGACTTCTGTCATGAGATCATAAACCATGGAATCTTGCCTATCCTTTTCCCTGAACCCTTTGAAATCACTGGTCCAACATCTAAGGGGCACATCACAATATGCTAAGCTTTCCTTTTCTTAGAAATCATAATCTCCAAGATGGTCCCAGTCCTTTCTACATTTATAACCAGGGATGCTCCAGTCATGTAACTAGTATGTAGATTTTTCTCTCCAGCACTACGTTTGACCTTGAAAAAAAAATCATCAAGAGATAGACCAATTCTATTCCCTTTTTATAGAAAGAAATTTTTTTCACAAAATAACAGAATCTCAGAGTAGAAGAGAACTCTGGGACTATTGAATTCAAGCTGTCCCTTGCTCAGAAACTCCTCTACTGTATACCAGACAAGCAGTAAATCATTAGATCTCTAGTGATCTCAAATCTCTGTAATTTTTTGACTGTGCATCCATAGCAGAAAAAGTTTGCAAAGCAACGCCAAATATATATGATTTATTTATACATGTCTTTCTCTATTATGAACAACTCTTAAATAAGTGCCTGTAAACACCAAGGAATGATGAGTTTTTACCTTGTTTGTAAAGGACAGTCCTGTAAGACATCACACCAATAGTGCTAAATAAGCAAAAAACTACTTGAATCTACATTCTGTTTTGTGCCATTTCCACTTCCTGAATTTTACATCATTCATATTTATTTATAAATGAGATACGTGTACTACAGTATTAAAATATCATGTGTATTCTAAAACATACCCGGAATGAAATGAACAAAGAAGAGAGAAAGATGAAGTAAACAATATTCTAAAATAGATTTTTAAAAACCTATTTGCTCTCGCTAAAATTATTAATAATACTATCTTAATGAGAACTTAATGACTGGATATGATTAATTATTTTTGGAAATCTTGACTTAGCACTTTGTGATACAACACTTCAAAGGTATGGTGCTAAGTTGTTTATTTCCTGGCTTGATTTTAATGGCTCACATAGCTGAGGAAAGAAGAATTTACAGACTCTAATTGCTAGAATGCACAAAATAGCATATTTTAAAGATGGTAGGGTGATTTGTGGGTGAAAAAGTATTGTTTTAATCTCCATCTCATTATACTCAGAAATGTTTCTCAATAATCCTGAAAAAAAAACTTACAACTCAGAAAAAAAATGTTCAGTTCCTGGAAGTATTACACCCTATAAAAGATTTTTTTTCAGATTCCCCCACTTGTTAGTTTGCCTCTAGCTGCATCTCTGCTCTCCCCCACTCCTATTTACTTTACGTTTATTTTATATTTTTTTCATATTTACTTGTGTGTATAAACTGTATATTTGCATAACAATCTCCTTATTGAATCTACATGGTGGGAGAGGGGTTGAGCTTTTAGAAATAATTCTCCCTTCCGTTAAGGAGAGTTTTAACCCAGGCAAGTTCCCTGAGGGCAGGCACCACTTTGCATTCTCTTTGTAACCTTCTTGTCTAGTAATTTTTTGTGGTTTTTTTAGTCCTTCAGCTGTGTCTGACTCTTCATGAGCCCCACGTGGTGTTTTCCTCTGCAAGGATACTGGTGTGGTTTGACATTTCCTTCTCTAGCTCATTTTACAGATGAGGAAACTAAGACAAACAGGGTTAAGTGACTTGTCCAGGATCACACAGCTAGTATGAGACTGGATTAGAGAACTCAGGTCCTCCTGACTCCAGACCCAGCACTCTATTCACTGTGCTACCTAGTACAGTGAGTAGAAAGGGTTTAATTCAGTTGTTGAATTGAATTGATCCATCTGTGTACATCCCTCTTCTGTATTATGTTCTCTATTACCCTTTCACAAGTGACTGTGAACACTAAAAATTAATCAGTTTCTACCCCATTTGTAAAGGACAGTCCAGTGGGAGATCACCTAGCAGTATGAAATAAGGGGAGGGATGGAGAGAGTCCTTAATCTGATTCTGCTCCATACAGTTTCCACTTCCTGAATTTTACATCTTTCATTCCACCAATGTTAATGACTATTCCACTAGCATACCTTACCCTCTACGCACCCATAGGGAACAAAAAACAACTGCATTTTATGGCCATCCTAGGATTCCCTTCCTGTTACAAAAACCACCAGGCCCAACTTTCTAAATATGTAAAGTTCATTAGAGTGGGCATAATGGAGGAAGAAGAAAGGTGGGGAAGGAGGAAGAGGATCTCTTGGTGACCTGGAAAAACAAGGGTGTCACACTTCATCTCACATCCTGAACTTTTACTAGTCCCTTCTCTCCATAAATGAAGCTCAATTCCTTAGTACTTTATTGCTGCAAATCAATCTCACATCCATTCTTACTTATCGAAGGATTTATTATGCCTCTAGCCTCCCTCATGGGTTGTATGGACCTAAGTATCTGGAGCCCCATCCAGACCTAAGTACCGCCAGGGGAATGAGTTCCCTGCCCTTTGGTACTGTGCTAGATAGGTGGGGGTGAAAATGGAATAAGAAAAGAGAGGAGGGTTGCCCTATATGGGGTTCAAGACAAGGACTTGCTTCAGGTATGCCAAGGACAAGCTCTTCTGCTTATTAAGGAGTTGGGACTAGCATCATTAACTTGTTTAAACCATTTCCAATAGTGGTCTGCCACGTGGGTAGGGGGCATCTGCAGAGTGCATAAAGTTTCCTGCTTATAGAACAAATCATCCTGTCTCTTCTTAGCATGCTAATTCCTACTATAAGCTACTAAGGGATTGCAATGTATTATACCTCATTTTTTCCCCCATTTTTTGCAGTCTCTGGAAGGGTAAAGATGGTTTCTACTAAATCTGACCTATAGACTGAGTGAGGGCATATATGATAATCAGTATGCAAAATATTAGCAAACCTTAATTTTTCTTATTTTTATTTGAAAAATAAATAGAAGTTCTGATATTCCCTCCCTCTTGCCTTGCCCCATCCCCCACCCCATCCCTATGAGTCTTTTTACCCCCTCCTGGATGACATTCTCCTACTCTGGAGAAACAGTGACCTTATAAACTTACTACATCAAAAAGTAGCCCATTCCATATGAAGATAACTTGATCATTTGGAAGGTTTTTTCTTATGCTGAACCTAAATCCACTTCTCTGCAACTTGTATCCATTGAGAGCCAAGTAAAACATACAAGATCCTTTTTATTTTTTAAACATGGTGACTCTTTAGATATTTGATGACAGCTATCATATACCACCCCACTCCCAAAGTCCAAGACTTCTCCAGGATTCCCACTTCTTCCAATTAATCTTCATATATCAGGGTCTTGAGGTATCTCACCATGCTGGTGGGGATCTCCCTTTTCCTCCCTCTACCTTCCTTTTGGTCCTTCTGTTTCAAGAGAATTTGTTAGCAATATGACTACACAAAGGAGCATGTTACATATTCTGTTTGTCATTCAGTGGCAGAGGGTCAGTAAATCTCCATATAGTGTCAGAGAAAGCTACAGATGTTTCCATACCTGACACTGAGCAGTATTTTATGTCTTAAACCCAATTCAATTCCCAGCACCTATTTTTTTTTTGCATTAGTAATTATAAGATTTAGCATGTTAGCATTTGCAAAGATCTTTGCAAATACGATTTAATTTTATTTTGACAATCCTAGGAGGTGAGTACTTCATAATCCCCCCACAAATGATGACACTAAAGAGGACAGAGGTGAAATGACCAGTCACGTAAGAATTAAGTGTCTGGGGCTGGATTTGAACTCAGGTCTTCTTCACTCTGTCCAGCAGTCTATCTACCCCACCAGCTAGTTTTAGGAAGGGTGATGGTTTGCAAAGTATACATTTGTAAAACATCTGGGATACTACATAGTATTCACCAAACTAAATTCATCACAATATATAGAATTTCAATCTCCTCCAACACCAAAGAAGAGAAGGGATCAAGATTAGGGGACAATGTGAGCATATCAGCCATTCTAAACTGAATGACTTAAAAAAGTCTTCCAGAGATTCACATGCATTCACCATCCCTGAAATCCTACCTTCCTCCTAATTTCCCAGTTTCACTTGATCCATTCTACCACTCATGTAAATTTAAAAATTAGGAAACTTCTTTGCATCTTCCATCTCCTTCACTCCTGAAGTATGATCAGTCACCATTATCCTTCTACAATACACCTCACATTCAAACCCTTTTGACATGAATACTGATATCATACTAGTTGAGGTCCCCATCAGTTGCCTATATTATTGTATTAGACCCCTAATTGGTTTCCCTGCTTCCAGTCTCTACCCTCTGCAATACATCGTTCTTGAAGCTACCAAAATATTATTACTAAGGCACAGATCTGGATATATCACTCCTCAAAAACCAATAGTGATTCCCTACCTCCAAGAGATAAAATAAAAACCCTGTATTGATCAGTCATTTTTCAGTCATGTCTGACTCTTTATAACCCCATTTGGGGTTTTCTTGGCAAAGATACCAGAGCAGTTTGCTATTTCCTTCTCTAGCTCATTTTACAGATGAGGAAACTGAGGCAAACAGGGTTAAATGACTTACATAAGGTCACACAGCTAGTAAGTGCCTGAGGCTAGATTTGAACTCAGCAAGATGAGTCTTCCTGACTCCAGGTCCAGCACTCTATTTACCTACCTGCCCTAAAAATTCCTTTGGCTCACATTTAATATCCTGCATAATCTTTTTCTAAGCCAAATATTTTACATTATCCTCTTTCAAACTCTCTATATTCCAACCAAAATGACTTGAATTTGGACATGAATTTGACATGAATTTTCTGTGACTTGACCATCTCCTACCCATGCCTAGAACATACTCTTCTAAAAGGCAAATGTCTTTTACAATATTTTTCTATATGTAGGTCAAATCTTGTCATTATCTTCATCACATAATTCATTATGTCCCCATCTCTCCATTCACATAGTCACTACTCTAATACAAGCTCTCATCACCTCTCGCCTGGGTTTTTGCAATCATCTTCTAATTGTCTCACATTTCTACCCACTCCAGTCCATTCTCCACCCAGTTGCCAAAGTGATTTTCCAAAACTATAGATTTGTTCATAAACCATAGTGCCTATTACCTCTAGGATCAACTATAATCATATGTTATGGCATTTAAAGCCCTTTAACACCTGGCTCCTTCATACCCTACTCATCTTCTGATCCTTGACCCCATTCTTCACTCTCCACAATCGTGCTTCACTGGCCTACCTGCTATTCTTCACTCACATGACATACTATCTCCCATCTCTGTTTCTTTGAACTGGCTGTCTCCCATTTCTACCCCTTCACTTCCACCTCTTAGCTTCCCTGGCTTCAGCAAAGATGAGTGTACCTTAAAGGAAGTTAGTTATTACATATTGTCTCTTTCACTAGAAGGGAAACTCCTTGAGGACAGGGAGTGATTTTACCTTTTTTTTCTTTTTGTATTCTCAGTGCTTTGCACCTTGCCTGATACTTAGAAAGCACTAAAAGTACATTTTTTAATTGATTGGATGAGTTACTTAACCTCAGCTCCCCAACCCAGTCTCTAACTATGTGTTATGGAAGAGTTGCTGATCAGCATCTGTGGAGGGAGTTTCTACACCCACACTTCCCTACACTGATAAAATCTCTGAACCAACTTTTAAAAATGTACCTGAAGGCACTTGAGGAACATCATTTCATGAGATACTTACTTGATCTTTTCACATGAGTGTAATCAAAGAATTTCATGAGGATAATTGCAGCAGATAACAAGAAGCTGTTGTAGAAGATAAAGGACAGAACTTTCATGGAGACAATGACAACCTTCTACCAATCAAGTCAACCACGACGTAACAGCACCTAGCACTGTGCCTGGCCGATAGCAGGGCCTTGCAAAAGGCTCTCTTTGATAATTGGCAGATAGTTGGCACAGTCCAGGTATGGGGAAGGAATCCCTGGAGCCAAGAGATGAAGTATCTTATTTGTAGAACATCCAGGAGGTGGTCAGCGTCACTGGATCAAAGAACATGCCACGTCAGGGAATAAGGTAGAAAAAGACTGGGAAGATAGGAGGGGGCAGGTTCATTAGAAAATGAATTTATTTTGGTAGAGTAAAATGCAGTCTTAAGGATTTTATTTTACCAAGGTGTCTCATCATATTTAATGTAACGGGAGGTAGATATTAGCCCCCTCACCACCTTACTCCCCAATGTGCTCTGGCTAGCACATACTCCATGAAATGTTAGTTTGTGGACTGGCCACTTCTGGGAGCAAACCCTGAGGGGTTTTTTGTTGCTCCCCGTGTGAGGAATGGGAGTGAGGGACCACTCTGTCTTCCATCCAAGCAGCATGGTTATCTGTGAACACATAATAACTAAAGCTGGGACCCAGCTAGCCAAGATGACCTGGGTCTTGAACCTCTGCTCGCCTCTGCTGCTTTGTTTCTTCACTGAGCAAAAGCCACTATTGATCCTGAGATGGATATTTCCCATGTTGGAAGCAGCCTTGTCGATTTGAGAGGTAGAGTTCCTGTGTTTCTCAACTGAAGCTGACTGACAGACCTCCAGCACTAGAGTATTTACATTTACATTTACCTACAGGACTGTTACTCTACTCCTAGCCTGGCTTTCTGGAAGTCATGGACCGTGAGGAAGTTGTTCAGGTCGTGAAGAACTGAGGCAAAATGTGCAATGATGATTTAAGTGTCCAACAAATGGCATCATGCTTGATGTTTTAAGTAGCAATCTCTTGGGAGAGTATTATGATAGTTATGTTATTGCTATCACTTAAATTTTTCTGTCAACACATACTTGTGTGTGTGTGTGTTTAGTGTTTATCCTTTATCTGTGGAAGAGATAAATGACTGTTCTATCCCTGGTTTATATTGTACATTGAGTACTTTTTATTCCTCCTTTTGGAAGGAGACTATAGACATGAGTTAAATTAAAACATTAGACAATTTTCCCCAGAACTCTGGTGTAGGTTTGTGAAGAGCCAGAGTATCAGGAAAAGATCCTAACTCCTTTCTGTGGAAGTCAGGCTTTCCCAAGATTGAACCTGGTCTCCATTGGTTCAGAGCATTGGCCCTTTCCTCATTGGAAATGACCTACCTTCCCCTCCTTCTGTCCCAGTCCCAGGAGAACTTTAAGAACAATGTTACGTTAAGATCATACACATTTCCTTGATACTACACTATGAGCATCAAAAATTATTATACTTATCTTGTAGGGTTGTTGTGAGAATCAAATGAGATTAACATATGTAAAGTACCTTGTAAATTTTCAAGTGCTATATATACTAGTCATTGTTATTACAGTCACAGAGATAACTCTGTTCAATAATACTTTGAGTATGAAAATCAAGTGAGACACAAAACAGGGAGACATAACATGTACAAAAGTTATTTCCCACTAGAATGGGAGATAGTGCATGCAGAGTCCGGATGTAATAACTCTTCCCTCTCTTTATATGGTAAGATCCTCCAGTTGTTCCTATTTACAGATGATACTCTAATGAAGGCACCAAGCCTCCTCCATTATAATGCAGGGTCTCCTCAGTTAGATCCATGGCCACTAAATATATATATATGTGTGTATATATATATATATATATATATATATATATATATATATATATATATGCACACACATACTTACACACATACACACATACACATATGTATATATATATATCATTTTAGCAATCCATATAGAAAAAAATGGATGAAAAATACATGTTGTTTTCAATATGACATAAAACTATAAAACACTGAATTAGTCCATTGGTACTTACATCTTAAATAGACATTGAAGATGGAACTCAAAATTGAATTAGTAATAGAGAGCAGTCTAGATTGCATTGAAGAAATTCTATTCTGCTTGCAATAATTTCAAGCAATTTCTTGAAACAAAGAAACTCCATCTTTTTAACACCAACATTCTTCTAGTAGTGCTATATACCTGCAAATCGTGGGATATGGATCCTCAGAAAAATTAAAATTGCAGGTAACCCTGAGAGAATGAATAGACATGCGTTAGGCATAGGCTGGCTTCACAAATTGCCAACAATGACAAGTGCACAGGAAGAAGATTAAAAGACAATACCTAGTACATGTAGGATAGGAAGAGGAGCTGAAATGATAAAAGTCTCACAGATGAACAAACAGCCTTAATGCCCAACTGGTCACAAAATTAAAAGACATAGAATCCAACGATTCTGGAGAGCAATTTGGAACTATGCCCAAACGGCAATCAAACTGCATTCTCTTTGATTCAGCAATACCAATACTAGGTCTGTATCTCAAAGAGATTTTTTAAAAAGGTGGGGGAGGGAAGAACCCATTTGTACAAAAATATTTATAGCAGGTTTTTTTTTTTTTTTGCGGTGGTAAAGAATTGGAAATAGAGGAGATGTTGTCAGTTGGGGAATGACTGGAAAAGTTGTGGCAAATTATTGTGATGGAATACTTTTATGCTATAAGAAATGACAAGTAGAATGACTTCAGAAAAACTTGGAAACACTTACATGAACTGATGCAGAGCGAAGTAACCAGAACCATAGGAACATCGTACATAGTAACAGCAATATCATATGATGATGGACGGTGAAGGACCCAACTATTCTCAGCAGTCCAATGATCTAAGACAGTTCTAAAGGACTCGTGATGACAAATGCTATCCACCTCCAGAGAAAGAAGTGGAGTCTGAATGCAGATCAAAGTGTACTATTTTCACTTATTTTGTGTATGTATGTTTTTTTTTTCTTTTTGGTGTTTGTTTTTACAACATGACTAACATGGAAATACGTTTTGTGTGATTGCACATACATATAACCTATATCGAATTGCTACATTGAAAATCTCAGAGGTGGGGAGGTAAGGGAGGGAGAGAGAGAATTTGGAACTTAAAGTTTTTGAAAATGAATGTTAAATGATTTTTTATGTAATTGGGAAAAATAATACGTTATTTTAAAAAATAAATAGAAGACACTCTGTGGTACTTTAGGTAGTTCACTATGGAGAATTAAAAGAAGAATGTGGACAGCAATTGTACAGGATAAGAAATCACCGTGTGGATGGATCAAAATCTATACCATTGAAGAGAATACTCATATTACTGAAATCATGGAACAATTATTTTGAAGTATATAAACTATGATTATGGGGAAAGATTGCCATCCACCAATCTGATGTTAAATAATATTTACCTCCTTACCCAGATCCTAATGTGGAATAATTCACAAAAACCTATAGTTTCAATAATAGCAAGCAGGAGTGAAGCTGGACAGAGAAGAGTTAAGGTGAGTAGGGTGCTGGCAGAGCTTGAGGCCATTAACTGTAATCAAAGGATAGCACACACACACACACACACACACACACACACACACACACATACACACACACAGCAGCAGCAGCAGCAGCAGCAGCAGCAGCAGGAACTGTGGGTTGAGGTGTATTGCCTGGCTGGATTATAGGAGTCATCTGGACAGAGGCAACTGGGTTTAAATACTGGCAAGGGAATTTTTCTTTGTTTGATCTTATTTTAAGACCAAAAAGAGAGACACTGACTGGTTTGAACTTGGTTTAAAAGCCCAAAGGCAGAAATCTCTGCTATTAACAGCTTGAACTCTTTTATATTGTAAATGGAGATACGGGAATGACGTGTTGTATAGAGCCATCTTTTGTGTATTAAACACATGATCATATTTTACTTCTAAAATTATTTAGGATATTTTTGTAGCTCTGACTCCCAACATTAGCAATTATTCCATGTAGCCATCCATGTGTTTTAGCCCTTTCTAATTGTCTCCTCTGTCATCTCTGTATAAAATATTTTCTGCACTCCAAAGTCAACACACTTTTTCCATGGTCTTAAATTATATTTAGGCAACTGCCATTTTCCTTTGTCATTCCAAGATTCATGAGGCAAATAAATTTATATTTCTTCAGTCAGAGAGTGCATTGTAACCAGCACTATTTTAAGAAGATATCAGATCTCTGAAGTCTTTAAATTGGATTTTCTTCTGAGCTGAATATTATACTTTTCCCATTTAATAACTTGCTTAAAATGGATTCCCTGTACAATATTCAACATCTAAACCTTGACTTTTCTTGAGCTCTTTCTTTGATGTCTCAAATCCTAACCTCTAATCCTCTGTTCTTTTTTGATTTATCTAAATCATTAAGATATGATAAGCTCTGAAATTGCAGAACATTGGCTGCCTGGTAGAATTATCTCCAGAGCCAAGCATTCCAAGCCACTCAAAGGAAAGTATGCATTTGTTTCAAAGTTAATGGCACACTTGGGTGTTATTCAATTGTTAAGACACCATTAAGGCTAAGGACTAGCCTAAACTGTATCCTGTTGGGTAGGACACAAATGCCTGGTATTTAAGACGCTCTCCAATCTGGCTCCCACCTAACTTTCCAGCCTTCTTTCACATTATTCTGCTTCATGGATTCATGTTCCAATTAAACTGGATGACTATTTCTTCCTCAGATTTTCATCTCCATCTTCGGCTTCTGCACATTTGTGTACATTGCTCCTTCGGCAAGAAATACACGTCCTTATCTGTACCTTTTAAAGTTTTGTTTTCCTTCAATGCTTAGCTCAAGTCCACAGTCTGTGAAACCTTCACTTGCTTTCTTTAATACTCAGCTCAAATCCCACCTTCTGAAAGAGGCTTTTCCTTGTTTTAGCAGCTACTCGTGCCTTTCCTTCTCTTCTTACCTTCCGTCTACTTTTTGTATGTGTATGGTTATTTACTTATTGTCTCCCATGTTAGAGTGTAAACTTCTCGAGGGCAGGGGCTATTTTTTTTTTTTTTGCATTTTATAGCACACTGCAAGACAAGTGCTTAATAAATATTTACTGTTGCCTTTCCTGTTCTACCCTAGCTGTTAGTGCTTCTACAACCTTAATTTTCCTTGTACTCTGCTTATATATAAATACATATATACATATATATACATATACCCATACACATATATGTGTGTGTTTTATTTCTCTCTCTGAAAGTAAACTTCTTGAAGGCAAGGATTCTAATTTTTGTCTCTCTATCTCTAGCGTCTAGACCACAAGCAACATGGTATAGTGGACAGAAAGCCAGGATCAGAGTCAGGAAGGCCTCAGTATAAATTACACTTCTTACACATATTGGCTATGTGACTCTGAGCAAGTTATTTAACAGTCCAGAAAAGCCTTTAAGACTGAAGGTTACAGAGCAGGTGCAGATCTCTATTGGTAGAGAGAGCTTTCTCATTGAGAGTTCCATTAAAACCAATAAAATCAAAAGTCCAGACAAAGGGGGAAAAAAACCCTCAGCATCTAGCATAAATAGTGCTTTACCTTCCAGTGGACAGGGTGTTCAGAGAGGACTATCACCTCTGGAGTGAGGGTTTGTTGAGCCCTTTCCAGGGCTGCTCATCCACTTTTGCTGTCCACCTGATACATGCAACTCTCACTAGCTCCAAGAAGCTGTAGCATGTGTAGTGGACACACCCCAGTAAACCATCTCAGCCAATGAGTTAAACCAGATTTTGGATAACCAACAAGCCTCAAATTCATGGGTGACTTAGGGAGATGTCTATCTACCCCAAGCATATGAAGACTTCCCTTAGTGGAAAGGGTGAATGAGAACAATTTGTTCCAACAGCCATGAAGGTAGCCAAAGCAGGGTCTGTGGAATGCTTAGAGTTTGGTCAGGATTGAAGATGCCAAGGTCACTGACAATTGTCCTGACTTTTATCTTGCCACTGAACTTTGAAGGCTCTGGAAGATAGAGTGAGGCTGATGACTTTGTGCAACTCTGCCTCACTTAAATTCAATTCACAGACAAGTAAAGATATCACCCTGTCGTGTCATTGGTCCTCTTTGAAAACCAAGGATGAACAACAACAGATGTGTGATAAATGTTTATTCAGTTGAATTCTCAAAGGCTCAAATGATAGTATAATATAAACCTTGGCAGAGAGTACCCAATTGGAAAGACTAAGTAGAGAAGTGAAGGACTATTTCTTGAGGACTGGGTTAGCAAAAGTCACAGAGGCTTATCCCTAAAATAATGAATTCTTTTGGTTACAACAACTCATGAAACCTTCTACTAGAATACAAAGAAAGGGGTTACATTCTCTATCAAGTGGAGAGAGTACCCACAGTGATGAAATTACACATATTTTTGAAAAATACTAAGGGAATATTTCCATGCTCATGTTAATATTTGATTGAGGTCAGAGGTGAACAAACCATAGGCATTATGATTAGCTTGTACATCATGGAATTTGTGAGATATTCTAAGATGTTACATGGAAATCCAAGATACAATACTCTTTAAAATATATATATATATATATATATATATATATATATAATGCACATATTTATATTTACATCTTTTATCTTTGTATCACCTAGATCTCTCCACAAATTCCTCCCATCCAAAATCCCTTATAATAAAAAAAAAGTAAATGAAAAAGAGAAAGAGAAAAATTCAGCCAAATCAATCAATGCATTGAAAAAAAATTGGTATGTGGAATGGTCCATACCTGTGGATTCTCTGATCCCTCCCTTTTCCTTTCTCTTTGCCCTCCCTCCTATCCCCACATTTCTGCAAAGGAGAGGAAGAAGATATCTTCTCATATGTGTTCTTTGGGATCAAATTTATTATTTATAATTTAGCAACTTCTGTTTTCTGTAGTTTTGTGGTTCTTGTTCTTTTCATTTACATTGCTGTCATCCTTTTGTCCACTGTTTTCCTAGCTCTGCTTATTTTACTTTGCATAAGTTTATATAAATCTTTCCGTGCTTTTATATATATATATCATATTCATTGGTTCCTGTAACACAATAATATTCTATTACATTCACTGGGTGGGGATGAGAGAAGGGATTTGTGGCTTCCAGTGCCTGTGGTATCATGTGTGGAATTAAGTGTGTGGTACCGGTTGTGTTCAATGGTGTCACTATTTTTTCTCTTTTAATTATTATTGTTATTATTCTTCATTACAGTGTGTCTACATTGTGCTAGACACTGGGAACAGAAAGATGAAAAACAACTTCCCGCCTACCTTTGAGGTGACACTGAGTTTTGTGTTCACAGATAACTATAAACAAGGTAAAATGGGATGAGTTTAAAAGTGAGGACCAGATTTCCCATTTATGACATTATTGATTCTCATCATACAGTTTCAAAACCATTAGAAATAATAGATCCTTCACTTAATAAATCTCCAAAAATATTCCTTCCAGTAAGTTTTGAAAAATTGATCTATTAGCACTTTGGTCCAATTGAAAAATAATATTTTGACATTTAAATTTAGTCTGGAAAACATCATTGGTCAGCTGATCTTTGTTGCCCCATTATCTTAAATTACCTTAATATCTCTTTGTAGCTAAGCTGTCCTGTCTCTAAGAGAGGGATGCAGATTCTGACTACCTCTTTATCTGAAAGGGCTTATTAATGTGTAAAGTCAGTAGTCCTAAACTGCCTTGATTTTAATGGGCTCAGACTTCTACCTAGCATAGTTTCTGCCTAGTATTGGTTCCCCCAACTTCATATGCAGATGTGACATCACTACCAGATGAATCTTTGCTGGCCTGGGTCCTAAAAGTCACTTCTAGCTCCTCAGGGCATCTGGGCTGACTGCCAGACATCATGGGCTCATTTCCTGGACTCTCAGAAGCCCCAATGGCCAAATGGTTCAATCTCCTGACCTTTTAAAACTCATAAGGTTGTAGCCTTCCATTCTTCCCTCTAAAATGAAAGAACAAATGCTGAGGCAGGTAAAGAACTGAATCCTCTATTCCTGGGGCTACAGTTAGCCTCTCAGGGAGAGTGCCCAGGGCCAACCCCTTACAGCATGGTCTCTCATCAAATCTTTCATCAGAAAAGAGGTCAAATAGAGAGGCATTCGAGTAAATGTTGTAGAATTGTTTCAAACCCTAACTCCAGATAACTTATCTAATATTCAAATATCTACTTCCTAACATTTAACAAAAATCTGACATCATACAAGTCATCTCTTAAAGACCTGGTTCTCATAACATTGGGGTTATTCTATTCTTCCCTGATTAGAAAGAGTCAATATATTTTCTCTGTAACCTTGACCTATGTTTAAATCCTGGCTTTACAACTTGCTACCTACATTATGGGTATATGGGTATATGGGTATAAAAGCAATAACTTCATATTTTGTTGTATATGAAACCTTTCTTTTTGTCAGTGAATGCCTGGTAGTGAAGGTCCAATACTTTCAAAAGCTAAAAGCATGAACATTAAATAGTGGCCTGGATGCTGCCAAAGGAGGTAAAATCCTTTGAGCAGGAATATATAGTGTATGAATACAGGTTAGAGAACCCCAGGTTATTCATCTGCAAAATGGGGCTAATACTACTTGTATTACCTATCTGTTGGGGTTATTGTAAAAAAAGTGCTTTGGAAAATTTAAAAGCTGAGTTGTTATTAGCGATCTTAATATGATTTTTTTGAGATTTGGATGTAGAACAGTAAAGGAAGGTCTTACTAGGAATCTCTTTAAAAAAGAGGAGATTCTTAAAAATAAAGAAAAGAAAAGAAAAAGAAAAGAAACCAATTATTCCATTGAATTCCATTTAAATGGAAAATAAGCTGGGGATGGGGATGGGAATTTTTACTGTAAAGATAGCAATGAAGACACAGAGATATTTTTGTAGCCAAGACATGTCAAATAGGATTTGCTATGACTTCAACTTTAGGAATAGTATGCCTTTTAATTTTTAAGTAGCTGGAAGAAAAACAAATTAAACTGCTAAAGGAGTAGCAATGTCTCATTCGCTTCATTTACCCATTTAGACTCATGTCAAATGAAATATTTTAGCTTTTTAAATTTACCCCCTCCTAGAGCTTAGTTTTTTCAAATTAACCAAGCAAGTAAATAAACATTTGTTAAGCACCTACTAGTTCTAGGCATTGTGCTAAGCCCTAAGGATACATTTGACCAAAGAAAATAAGTCTCTGCCTTCAAGAATTTATATTCTCCTTGGGAAAACAACATGTACATATATTTTGTTTTGTTTCCCAGACTGGATTGTTTTGACTGGATTTCATCAATGAAAGGATGTCCCTCTACCAATAAAGATCATCTTCTTTCCTGTAATTTATAGTCTTAGAGAATTTCTTGGTATGCTGAAAAGTTAAATGACTTATCCAGGATCACACAGCCTCTCTCTCTCT
>CM053587.1:139721714-139756013 GCA_028646515.1 Pseudochirops corinnae | reverse complement strand
TTCTCTTCAGAAAGCTTTTGAGATTCTTTTTCCATCTGGCAAATTCGACTTTTTAAGACTTTCTCCTCATTGGCTTTTTGGGCCTCTTTTGCCATTTGAGTTAATCTATGTTTTTAAGGTGTTATTTTCTTCAGTCAGGTTGTTGACTCTCTTTTCATGATTTTTTTGCATCATTCTCATTTCTCTTCCCAATTTTTCCTTTACTTCTCTTATTTGGTTTTTAAAATCCTTCTTAAGCTGATCTGTGGCTTTTAGGCAGTCTTCATGTTGCTTAGAAGCTTTTGGTGTGGGAGTTCTGACTGTTGTCTTCCTCCCGTTCCATGCTTTGATTCTTTTTGTCCCCAAAAAAAGGAATCTAAAGTTGCATTGCTAGGTTTGCTTTGCTTCCTTTGCCTATTCATGTTGCCAGTCAATTACTTGTTTTAGGTTCATTAGAACTCTGCTTTCAGAGGGAGAACTCTGTCCCAAATTTCTGTGGTTTTCCCAGATGCTAGAGCTATTAGGAGGTCACTGTTTCTGCAGCCCCCACCAGCTTTGGCTCACTGAAAACGCACCACCACCACCCAAGACAGCGATCCGATCCAGGCAAGTCAAGGCGAGAGCACTTAGCCACTGAATGATCACTTGGCCCCCTCCTGCAATCTGCAGGCCTGGAGCTTCTGAAGCAGTCACATGGAGGTGGCTGCCAGGCCACTTCTTCAGCCACTCCTACCTCTCAGGCAATCGTCTGGACCCTCTCCCATGAATTTAGCTGAGTTCCACTTACTTTTCACTTAGTCCTTGTTTCTTATGGGTTTGTAGTTCTGGAAAATGCCACAGCTGCCAGTGACTCACACTCCAGCTGTGGCTTCTTCTGGAGGCCCTAAGGTTCCAGCCACAGGTTCATGTGGTGCTAGTCTAGGCTCCCAGCGTGCTGCAGTGAACCATTTTCCACCTGCCTGCTTGGCTGCCTTTAGCAGGAGCTTTGATACTCATTTTGTGAGTTCTGGAGCTTTAAAATTTGTTTAGAGTCATATTTTATAGTTATTTGAGGTGGTTAAGGGGAGAGCTGCAGAATTTTACTGCTTCTACGCCACCATCTTGACTCTGCCCCCCCAAATATGTTTTAATAGTCTAATATTAATTAGTCATTCAGAATAATAAAGTAATGCTTTACAGAGTCTTAAATCTGCTAAGTAGTTTCTCTTTTAAATATACAAAATATTTTACAAATTAAGTTTTTTCTAGGTAATCTTTTCTCTAAATGTACAAATATTTGTAGTTTGTTTTTTTCTATCTAGCTAGAAATGGCCACACTATAGTTCTAATCTGTTGCTTCATCATGGCATTGAGGTGCCACCTAACTCATTAAAGGCTGCACCAGAGCAATGAAGTTTCTGGCTGTCCTACCAAGCTGGAAAGATTTTGAGTATGGCATCTGGGTATATAGTATGTCTGTCATCTGAGGACCAGCCTTAGTAAATCTGAAGAAGCTTATCACCACAACGTTGGGGTGAGGAGTTCTTTCAGTCACAGCAACTCACAAAAATCTATTAAAGCAAAAGGGTTTGCCATCTGCTTGAGTGGTTAAAGTATCCATGTGAATAACCTCACATATCTTCAAAGTATGGAGGCACATGAAGTCAAAATAACTGCCCTTCTATTTTCCTGAACATACTTAGTAGATTGGGACGTATTTGTTTGATACTGGTAACTCTTTGTCTCAAGTTTATTTTTCCCATGTAGAAAGAAATTAAACTACTTCAGACGTGTAGGAAGAAGCCTCTATATTGATCTAAATTTATTTCCTGGGGAACATTTTGTAAGTGAATGATTTAGGTTAAGTCCAATAATTTTAAAAGTGGGATTTTCATGTGATAAAGATAAAAAGGTCCTCAAGAGGAGCTTTTCTTTACTTTAGGAGAGAAGAGCTCCTCTACTTTGATTGTATTGGACTTTAAGATGCCTAGCACCACATGCTGTAGTTAATTTAAACTGCTGAAATGAAAGAAAAATCTAGCTAAGGTTATTTTCAATGCCACAGACTCACAATATTCAAAATGACCTCAAAAGAGGGTAAAATTTTACTAATTTCCAACAATACCTTTATCTTCGCTAATGTAGCTTAGTTTGACCAACTTCCATGATAACATTTCTTCAGAAAAATGGCTATTTTTAAACTGTGGGCTACCTGAATGGATAACTAAATATGATAACTAAAATATTAATAACTGGCAATTCCGTAGTACTTGAAGTTTTAAAAAGCACTTTATATTCATTATCTCATTGATCTCACAACAAACATTTAAGGTCAGTGCTGTAATTATTTTTAGTCTTATTTTACATATGAGAAAACTGAGGTTGGATTGAGAAAGATGAAATGACTTTTCCATGATCATACAATTAGTAAATGTCTAAAATGGAATTTGAATCCAAGTTTTACTGATTCCAGGTCCAGCACTGATGTGAAGCTCAATCTCTTGAGCGGTTACTATTAGACTAAGTATCATGGAGTGTCACATTAAAACATTTCTATCCCCTCTAAATCTTTTGCTGTAATTTCTAAGTATTGTATAGTTAACTAAAATCTATTTCCCATTCATTGCTTCCCTGTATGCACATGCATAGAAATACACTCCTCCACCATATACACACACATATAAATTCACCACAAATATACTCCCTTGCTACACACACACACACACACACACACACACACACACACACACATTCTACTTTTTTCTGTCATTCCATCCCAACTATTAGGTTATTAGCAAGCTGTTATGTAAGAAAATGATGAGATTTTTTTAAACTACAAGAAAAGTCATGACATGAATAATACTTTGCAAATTAGTTCGTTAATGACACAACTTGACATTTAGCAAACTTGATTTAAATTTTTTAAATTTTTTAAATATAGATCAAAATTGATTTGATATTCAAGTTTTCCCCCTTCTTGCCTGCTAATTCTTGATCAGTAGATTTATGTAATACCTTAAATTACATGTACTTATTTGCAAGGTTAACTGACTCCTATCTCCAAAAGTCCATAGATAAATCAAGTCAGCATTTGTCAGTAGATGCCTGTAGAAAGTTCATTCCCCCCATTGCTATCCCCCCACTCTTGATGAGTAACTAGCTATTTTCAAAGTCAATAGGATTTTAAATTTTAACTAAGTATTTACAGCAGCGATGCTTTGATTCTATATCTCTTCCTGCTTCTTTGTTGTTTTAAATGCTAGAATTCTGCCACTTTTCTAGAGGCAAATGGTGTAGTGGAAAGATGGCCATCTTTAGTCAGTAAACATCTTTCCTAGTCCTGCTACCTTCCAGTTTTGCAAAAAAGTCAGAGTTTGTCACCTCTGCCCTTGACATAATTTTTGTCATTCATTTTAATTAATGGTACATAAACTTTCTATTTCTTGTCTGAGCCGTCTTGTGTTTTCGTTGTGGTAGACTTCTTGTAACAATGACAACAATAATGACAATAACTAATATTTATATGGTACCTACTATGAGCCAGAGGCTGTGCTAAGTACACACTTTATAATTATTATCTCATTTGATCTTCACAAAAACCGTGGAAGATAGGTACTGTCATTCTCTTCATTTTTACAGTTGAGGATACTAATTCAAATAGAGGTTAAGTGACTTGCTTAGAGTCACACAGTTAGGAAGTATCTGAGGATTTGAACTCAGGTCTTCTTGACTCCAGGCCCAGCACTCTATTCACTGTGCCAACTAGATGAGCAGAAATGTTCCACCTGCTCCTTCAGAAGTTTTCTCTCCGTTCCTCTTTATTTACTATTTACTTCTGAGGGCTCTGTAGGGAGGTATTTGACTGATATTGACTTACTGATTTTGTTCTTTGCACTAATCTGACTTCACATAACCACCTTAACCTTTTGAATTTTAATTTCAATAACTGATTAAGGAATCTTGGATTTCTGATGCACTTGTCTCCTGGGCTCTTTTTCCATATGTTTCTTTTTGTGGTCCTTTCAGTGGGCAGACAAATTGAGATCTGGGAAAGACCTTAGCTTAAAAAGGCCAAGATCTCCCACTATATTGGGCCATTGCCAGTCATCTTGACCTATGTCTTGCCACTGGATTCTGGTGACTCTGGAAGAGAGAGTGAGGCTAGTGACTTGGCACAGCCCTGCCTCATTTAAATCTAATTCACTTGCAAGTAACATCACCTTCTTGATGTCTTTGGTCCTCTTCAAGAATGAAGGATGAACGACAGGTTTTCTACCATATGTACAAACTGCATCTATCTCCAGAAAATCTTAGTTCAATGCTTCACCAAACCATGGACCAACCATGGGTTCTCCAAACCTGTGCCACAGAGTGATGAACAGCTCTGCCCAACTGAGTAATCTCAGGACATGTAGAGTTCACACTGAGCATCACTCTGGAGGCCATTCCCTTATTTTGCTGTTGCCCCTTTCTCAGGAAATGGATAGTTAAATTATTATTATTATTATTTTGTTTTTACTATGTGTCACTTCAAACCCACACAGTGATAGTGCAGTATAAACTTAGGGTGTTGTTTCACTAACATTTAACCGTTAAAAAACTGCAGAACATATCAGTTCCTCCAGGGGATGGCAGAAGGTGATCAAGTATATTTTACTTTACTCGTTGGGTTTGTCTCTTTCTCACCTTATCACCACTTTTATCTTGTCTTTAAAAGCAAGACTAAATGGCAATGACTTCGCATAAATCTTTCCCATAATAATGTACCACACATGGCAAGCATCAGTATGAGAAAGTATGAGAAAAGTCATAGGAGCACGAATTCCTTTGGTGAACTAATTGAGGGGAAAATACCCAGTTCTAGTACCTCCCATCAACATAACCTACCTCTTTTTTTGGAAACACAAAGTATCCCACAACCACAGTCATCTATGCAATTTGTGGAAATTACAGTTAAGAGCTTTAGGACACAAATAGAAACATGGAAATACCTACATAATAACCCAATGACACATATTACTGCCTGGTTGAAAAAAAAATGAATTTCTTTATGGATATGTGTCTTGGCAATGCCCTGATTCCTTATGGCCTTTAGAGGGAAATGAAATCTACTTTCCCTTGCCCAATACTTTTCAAAAAAAGAGAGGGAATATGCCTGCTTCCCAAGGCATGTTGCCCTTGCCACCCAAGCAAGGCCTGAGATAGGTGTACTGTTCAGCAACCAGAAGAAATATTGCACCTACAATCTGTAGCATTAATTTCCTTTGAATTTAAGAAGGCTCAGCCTTGAACAGGAGACCAAGCCTCAGAGGATGAACTTTTGGATCCTGGGTCACAGAGGGTGATTTCATTTTGCTCATTTTCTACCTGTGGTAAGTCCACCTTTCTGTCAGAGTAACTTCCACCACCTCACTTTTTAACTTACCTAGGAGGCCACAGCATGGAGCTCCCTTTTATCCCCATGAATTTTCAATTTATCTTTTTCATTGGTTGCACAGATGTAATGCTACAAATCATAGTGGTTCTTTTAATTTTAGAGTTACATGAGTAATAGCATTGCTGCATATTTTAGGAAATTACGTACTATAATTTACCATATGAATGTCTATTTTTATTTCCTTTAAAAAAATGCTTTTTAATGACTCTAATGTTCAAAGGCCTTGCACTAAATATATAGTTTCTATAGACCTTATAACTGACATGGAGGAAGGAATAGAATTGTTAAATTTTCTTTTTTCTCATGAAGACCTTTCTCAATACCTTACCTGTTTCACAGGGCTGTGAGGAACAGGGTTTGTAAATTTTAGTTCACTATAGAAATGTGCAATTAGAATAATTTTATTTGTGCATTCGAAACATTGTGAATTAGAAACCCTATCTAGTTTTTGGATTATAGACATGACTTTTCTCGGATGGAATAAATAGAATGATTTTATTTTTAAATATATATGCATACATGTGTATATTATATTGGCATACATATTACTTGTATGCATATTTTTACACTGTTATATGCATGCATGTATTGTGTTTGCACATGCATCAAGGCATATGTATTATAAAACCATATTATGAATGTATGTATATTACAATCTATTATATTTTTATACATGTTACATGCGTGTGTATATTTTATCTATACACATATTACATGCATGTGTAAATTATATTTGTAAACATATTACATATATTATGTGTTAGAGAAGATGAGGATTATAAAAAGGTCTTTGGAATTGGCATTTAAGAAGTCATTGATGTCTCTGTGGAGAGTAGTTTCTGTGGTGTAATAGGAGCAGAAGCCAGATTGCAAAGGGTTAAAGACTTATAGGTAAAAAGTATAAACTACTATTTCTAGAAATCCAGCAGTTGGGGCTAGGAGAGAGAATACTTTGATAGGAGGGCAGGATCGAGGAAAAACTTGTTTAAGGTATAGGAGAGCTAAGTATCAAATCTATGTTCAAATATAAATTAGTTTTCCTCATTTCTAAAAAAAATAAATATTTCCTAGATACTACTCAAGTACAAAACTCTTATCTTTCACTTTACCTCCCCAGATGGATTTCTAAAAAGTATAGTTTTGCTTATAAGTATCGCTTAAACTTCCTCACTATCTGCTACTTCCTTAGTCCTTTGCAATGTGACTTTAATTATACATGAAATCACTCTCTCCAAGGTCACCAGTGACCTCCTACATGCTAAATCCAAGGGCATTTTTTCATCCCTCATCTTCCTCAAACACTCTCCATCTGACCCTGTGAAAAACTCCATCTTGCTTGAATCATTTTTCCTTAGTTTCTGTGACACTGCATATTGTTTGGTTCTCCTACTTTTCTGATACTTCTTCTCAGTAAGTGTTAATGTTGCCCTAGGTTTTATTTTGGGCCCTATTATTTCCATATTGTTACTTTCTTAGTAACCTTTGATTGCATGTCTTCAGTGATCACCTCTATACAAATAGTATATAATGTGTATGTATTACACATATCTATCGTCTCTGCTATGAGGACTTACTGAGCCCTTTTCAGGCTGCTCATCCACCTTTGGTGTTCACCTACCACCAAACTCTTACCTGTGGCTCCAAGAAGCTGTAGCATGTGCAGTGGCCATGCTCTGGTAAACCTCTCACTGATGGGCTAAACCAGGTTAAGGATAACCAAAAGGCCTCAAACCCAGAGGCATGAGAAGACTTCCCTTGTTGGAGTGGGCACATGAGAACAATTTGTCACAACCGCCATTAAAGCAACTGAAGCAGCTGCTAGATGCCACAGTCATTCACTGCATCCTGGGTCATTACCAATTGTCCTGACTTTTGTCTTGTCACTGTATTTTGATGACTCCAGAGGAGACAGTGAGGCTGATGACTTTGTGTATCTCTTTAAATCCAATTCACTTGCAAGTTATCACTTTGTTCCTCTTCAAAAAAGAATGAACAACATAAGCATATTCATATACATACACACATATACTTGTATGTATATATATATATATATATATATACACACACATACATATATTTATGTGTAAAAGTATGTATATATATATATATATATATATACATACACACACACACACATACATACATACATATCCAATTCCAATGTCCAACTTGCATTCCAATCCCACATAACTACTAGTAGACTATTTCATAGTTCCACCTGGGTGTGCCACCAATACTTAAAATTCACCATATCCGAAACTAAACTTACCTTTCCCACCAAATCTTTTTCTCTTTCTCATTTTCTTTTTCCTATTGATGGCACTACTCTTCTCCAAGTCAGCCAGGCTGTAAACTTCCAAGTCATTCATGACTCTTTTCTCTTCATTACTTCCCAAGAATTGTTAAATTTTATTAGTTCTACCTCAATAATATCTCTTATATCTACCTCTACTTTTCTACATCCATTGCCATTTTCCTAGTTCAGGTTCTCACTAACTTTTGTTTGAAAATATTGTAACTGTACAATCTTTCTTCTCTACAATTCATTCTTCAAACTCCACTGATTTAACTACATCATTGGTTTAGCTAGCACCTAATTGGTTTAGCCAAACCTAATCCTATTCAGTTCTCATATATCCTCTGTCTCAGCTGCTAGAGTATTTCCTGTAAGTCCTTTCATATTCCATGGCCACTGCTATAGTATTTATCCATATCTGTTTGACTTCATTCTTGGGATATGACTGGCCCATATCCTTTCCTAAACTGTTTATTTTCTGAATAATATTTCTCATGCCACTTCTTGTGCACAAGTTATCAACAAAAACATCTGGTAACCTACTTATCCCCCAATATGTATCTTTTCATTACCTTCTGGGTAAACACTTTTTTTTTATTTTTCAGAAACTGTGGTGTTATAGGAATCACAATTTTTTTAATCATTGAGGAAATACTGGTATTTTAAATATTGTAGGGATTTTTTTGTTTATTTTTTGGTTAGAAATCAGTTTGGGACACTTAAAAACTGCACAAATGCCCAAATATAATTCAGCCTACCATCCTCTTCCTAGTCAAGGGTATGGATATTTTATGGGTTGTATCTTCTTCAGTGAAACTTTACCAACTTCATAAAGTGCATCAGGGACTGAGGCATTTACATAGATTACATCATATTTAGTGTCTTATTCTCATCTCTACTTTTTCTTCTAATTTGATGTAGATTTTGACCTTTGATCTAGCTAGCCAATTTTCTACTTGAACACCTAAAGCCAGTTCTGATATTTCTCCCACATCAGTAATGAGTCATTTCTCATTTGTTAATATATAGATAATTTCAGATATTTAATATTATTATTACTAAGTCAGTGAAAAGATTGTGTTAGGAATTCTATAAAGAAGGCAGAATGAGAGCTAACTAAGAGTGCAGCTCCTATCCACCCTAAATGAACTAGAGAAATGCCTGAAAATCGATCCAATCCAGTAATGACAAGAAAAAGAGAATCAAAGAAACCCACCAGAAGGTAATTTTCAGAGGAAAAAAATAGTTGATGACCCATCTCAATGGCACAGCTTCCCATTTGCAAGGCCAAGAAACCTAGGTTGATCCCAAATTTATTGTGGCAGCTGCAGTTTTATACAAAGACATTTGGAGTTAATTCTCTGGCAGGATCCCCGGTGCACCCCACTCCCTCTGTAGTCTGAAGCCAATGAAAAAGACTAATATAGTGCTTATAAGACGGAAATAAGGTAGCTGCAAGTTATGGAGCCTGATCAAAAAGTCTATATAGCATAAGAAGTACCGTGTTAGTAACAACAATTTAATTAATTTTTTGTACAGCCATGGGGAAAATCTGTAACAACAATAATTTGCTACATACATGGAATAATTTATGAGATGGTGGAGTAAAATCTAATGTGCTTCAGGTAACTCTTAAAAGGCAGAAATAACAATCATGTTTTCAGACAAAGAAACAATAACAATTGATAATGTTAAGAAAGATAAACAGGAAAACTATATTATACTTGAAGGAACAAAAGAAAATTTAAAAATTATATTATCAAATATATATTCACCAAATGTCCTAGTGTCTAAATTTTGGAAAGACATGCTGAATAAAAATATAATAGTTGAAGATTTGAATGTTCCTCTTTCAGAGCTGGATAAATCCAATAGGAAGATTAAAAAAAAAAGGAAACTAAAGAGCTGAATAGATTTTTATTGTGGGGTGGGGGAGCGATTTGACTTCCTGTGACAACTTCTAAATGAGAGTATTAAAGAAATATTAGTATATATATATTAAATATGTGAACACATATTTCTCAGCATCACACAATAATACAACAAAAATAATTACAGAATCATAATAAATCATACATTTAAAAAGTCAAAAATAATAAATTAATCCTCTATAGACCATAATGCACAAAAAAGGAAAATATGTAAAAAAAAAAATACAGAGTTAAATAGGGACTAAGTAATGTTATTCTGAATGATGAGTGGGTAAAAAATAACAATCAATAATTATGTCAAAGATAAAGATGACATTGAAATGGTATACTCATACTTCTGGGGTATTGTTAAATCAGTCCACATAAAAATTATACACGTGCAAACATACATGTATATACATGTATATATACTCATATACACACACACATATATATATATATATATATGAACACTAATATTAATAGCATTTTAAAAGAGAGGAATGATGACTTGCAGTTGAAAAGAATAGCAACCGAAGGAAGTACAAAGGAAGAAAGCTTGAAAACTTGAAAAGTTTGAAAATAGAAACAAAATACAACAGAGGAACAAAATTAAAAGCTGTTCTCTTAAAAGACTAACAAAATTGAAAAACCCTTAACTAACCTGATCAAGAAAAGAAGAGAAAAATCAAATGACCAAAATAAAATATGAAAAATGAAGATTAACAACCGAAAAAACTAAAAGATTATCACAAACTATAACACACAATTATATGCCAGCATAACCAAGAATTCAATGGAAATGGATAGTTATTTTCAAAAATACAAAGTATCTAGAGTGAGAAAATAAGTTATAGCTATTTTCAAACAACCCAGTCTCAGAAAATCAAATTAATTATGCCAGAAATGATTTGCCAGGAAAAAAACAATCTCTAGCTATATTGACTTACCAGTGAACTCTATCAAAACAAAATTTCTTTTAAAATTTAGTATCTATGGAACAAAAATTATTCTCAGAAATAGATGTAGGAGGCACTTTGCCACAGAGCCAAAAGAGCAATATTTACAGGAACTACAACAATGTAAATGGAAAGAACAATTCAGTAAAAAAATCAAAAGTAAATATAATAAAATTACAAAGATCCAGTGAGATTCAAATGAGGATATATAGGAAATACTCCCAACTTGTTCCTCCATGGACATGTAAGGTCCACAAGTGTTACACATTGCACATATTTTCAGAATTTTTCAATATATTGATCAACTGTGCTGTCTCTCTTTTTTTTACCTCTCTCCAAAAAATACCATTTGTGCCATGTGATGGCTTTCTGTGAGTGGGATATGTGGAACACTGTGTTGATGTAAGAAACAGAAGAGATTATTAAAAACTTTTTTTAAAAAGAAGGCCTTCTACCAAATTTCTTTAATGAGACAGACATGATTTTGATACCCAAACTAGTGCAAAGCAGAGAAAGAGAAAAATCAACTATTTTTTCTAATGAATATTGGTGTAAACATTTTAAATAAAATCCTTGCAAAGAGACTACTGCAAGAACCTGAAGCAATAAAAAGTACAACCCAGTGTTTAAATAACCTATGAACATAAATTACTAAGGTAAGGAATTCATTTTTCATAAGGACTTCTTGGATACTAGAAAGCAGATTGGCAGAAATTAAATTTAGACCAGCATATTACACTATATTCCACAGTAGGCACCAAACAAATTAGAATCCTGAATATAAAAGGTCACATTAGAAAAAAATAAATTAGGACAGAACCTTTCACAGTCATGACAAGAGGATGGAAACTTAAACAAGGGATACAATAGAGCATTAAGGACAAATTAGACAATTTTGATTATATAAACATTTTTAAAAGCTCTTATAAAAATAATAATGAAGATAGACCCAAAAGTGAATTGTAGAGTGCATCAAATATCACATAGAAATTTCATATCCAAGATTTTAGGGAATTGACATCATTTTATGTATATATGACATACATGTAAGGACCCTTGTTTAATATAAACAAAAATCAAATAGCTAAAACTAAGAGCTAGAATTATTTTCAATGAAGTATAAATAGTAAATAGCCCACAGTTACGATACACTGTTTTCAAAGAATCTTAGACTATTAATAATTACATGAGAATAGACTCCAAATCATTGCTAATTTGAGAAATATAAAATAAAACATCTGAAGATTCACCTTATATCCTAAAAATTGGCCAAGACGACAAAAAATAATAGTCAAATGTAGAAGAGGGTATGGGAAAATGAGCACACTAATATACTACTGGTAGGACTGTGAACTTATAAAAACTGTTTATATATGACAAAATATTCACTTTTTGCAGTAACAAACAACTAGAAACAAAATAGGTGTCAAAAATATTCACAATGACTACACAATGTACATGAAAATTCAAATGAAACTGGATTTTGAACCACCTGAAAGCCAAAGATGGTCCCAGAAAACAATGAAATGTGTCTTCTTCCCAGCAGAGGCGTGGTGGCTGCTACTGGAGAATGTTGTATTCAGTGATTCTTTTATTGCTGTTGTTTTTGACTGTTTTTCTTTGTTAAGAGATGGCAGACAATAGTTCACCAATATGTCCCCTCCCTCCCTCACCCCTACACTGGCCCTCATTGGCCAAACCTTGCTCAAGTCTAAGGGAGGGTTCAATCTGAAGGTTTGAGAAAGATTTATTTCTAACAAATAACTGTGATATAAAAAGAAAACATGTTTGAAAAAAAAATGAAGACTATAATTGGATTCACCTTGAACAAAGCTATCAATCAGTCTCTTCTACCTTGCCCATTTGTCAGCTAAAGTTTATTAATCTATGTGCCAGGCACTGTGCTAAGTGCTGCCCATGCATGTGGATAAAATTCCTATGTCCAAACACATCTCACATGATTCTGATATCCTGGGGATGTTTTCCTTCTCCCCAAGACCCCCAAGCCCCATTTCCAGTCTCTGGAAGGTAGAAAGACCTGGACATTTCCTTCTGTAGTATCTGTACCTGCTCCCCATCATGCTCTTCTGGGTTAACTCTGCACTGTTCATTATTGCACATGCCCTGAACGCAATACTGCTGCAGCATATTAATGCAGCCTAAAATCAAACTATGATTTTTTTAGCATCTATATCACACAGTTTACTCATACTTACCTAACAGTCTTCTAATATCTGTAATTTTTTTTTCCACTCAGAATTTTGGGAGAGTATTTTACCCTTGTCTTATCTGCGTATCTGGGATCTTCTGAAAATTGTTATTACCTCAAAAATACTTTAAGGTCTCAAACTTTTGTCGGTGTGCAATACAGCGCTGTTGTAGGCACAGCTCTAAAGTCAACATTCTCTTAGGTCATGTTCAATGTTGGAATAAAATAAGGTACTTGCAAAGAATGGAACATTTAACAAAGGACGAGGTTTGCTTTGCCTGATAGAGTAAGAATATACAGGGATGCAGAGCTGCTTAGCTTCCCTCATCTACCTCTGGAAACTGCTTCTGGCCAGTAAGTCATCAGGTGTGGTGAAATGCACTGGCTCACAAGTCTGAGAGGCCTCATCTTCATTGGGGATGGGGGTGGGGAGGAGATCAGGTTATATAGGAAGAGGAAGTTGTGTCAAGGAAGTCAGGGAAAGCTCCATCAGGACAATTCGGGTCCTATCACAGATGCTGATAAAATATTACAGAGGTTATTGTGCATTACGGCACCTCTCCAGCTCTATCAGTGCAGACAAAACCCCCTCTTAGCAAGGCATCCTAGCAAGCCTCCTCATTGATCCGTCAGCAATCTGGCCCAGCTTTATTTGCCCATTCTATTTCCCCAAATTCATGGCACCCCGATTAGCACCAGCAGACATAAGACAGTGATGTAGGATAAAGGTAGCAAAGGGAAACTGAGGGAGACTTGAAGGCTCCCAGGACCTTTCCTGGTCTCCTGCTAATTTGGATGTTAAATTTGTGAAAGTCAGACTATGCCTTGCAGGCAACAACCTTTGGAGCATTTTATCAGTCTCCTGTACAGCTCTGGGGTCAAAGGGACAAACTGAAGGCCAGAAACATTTTAGATCCTGGTCAGCAGGGTTCCTGAGATCTAAGATTTGCATCATGTTCTATTTGCCTATTATATAGGCACCCAAATTTCTCTAGCATTTTTTAATCTACTCCCCAATCCAACTCAAGCTTTACTAGGAGCTGGAATGTTTATGACCAGAAACTGATCCATCTCATCTTGTGACAACGCCCATGTCGCCTCCCAGTTCCCCCAAACCCCCAGCACTAGAGTCTATATCTGGGGCTGAGGAAATGGACACCAACCACAGGAGTGATGGTGGTGGTTTTTCCCTGCTTGGAGTTGAGTATAACTAAGCAAGTGAATAGATTTATTTAAATACTATTTATATAAAATATATATTTATATGTGTGTATATGTGTGTATGTGTGTTTATATACACACATCTATCCATCTATATATCTGTCTGTCTATTGATATAAACCTTGGGGACCATTCAGTAATATATGTTAGACCTTTGTGTGTATGCATGTGTGTGTATAAATATATATGTGTACACATATATGCATATATAATTATACATATATATGAAGGAGGGAGAAAGGGTGTAGAAGAGAAAAGGAAGAAAGAGGGAAGAAGGGAAGAAGTGAGAAAAGGAGAGGAGAGAATGAGAGAGGGAAGGAGAGAAGAAGGGAAAGAGGAAGGAGGAAGAGAGGGAGGAAAGAAGGAGGGGATAGGAAAGAGGAAGGGAAGGTAGGAAAGAAGAAGGGAGAGTAGGAAAGAGGGAAGGAAGAAGGAAAGGGGGAAGGAAGGAAATAAAGAGGAAAGGAAAGAAGGAAGGAGAGAGTGAAAGAGGAAAGGAAGGAAGGAAGGAAGGAAAAAAGGAAGGAAGGAAGGAAAAAAGGAAGGAAGGAAGGAAAAAAGGAAGGAAGAAAGGAAGGAAAGAGAGTATTGACCACCTCACTTTTCTTAAAAGAGGAAATTCTGAAGCTTTGAGTACTACAGTGTCAGGTTCTAGAACTCTGCTCTCTGCTGCTCTTTAAGAATAGACAGAAACCAGGCCTCCATCAGGGATTAGGAAAAGCTGACTTCTTTTTAGAAAAATTCCTTTTTAGGAAAATCTTTGTGATTTGGCTCCTGTGAAGAAAGCTGAGCTTCCTTTTAGAGTCTTTTAATTACCACCCCTATTTCTGGAACAGCAGCCAGCATATAGAAACAAGTGTTTCTCTCTTTAATGAATTCCCAAAATGCTATGGTACTTACTAAAGAAAGGTTTCAGTAAAGCCACTGCTGAAGTGACATTTTTTCAAACCATGCCTTGAAAAAAAAAAAACCACCACTTTCCTCCAAACTCATAGGAATGCATTGCAGAGTTTAAAAGAAATTTGCTGTTCTCCTCCCCTTAGCCCTTTACCAACCATTGGCACCTAATTTTCTAAATACAATGTTCTCACTAGGGATGCAGACTAAAAATGGGTACCATTCTTATTTTTGCACGGATTTAGCAGGTGACAAATACGTTTTATTCAGTTTGTCTAAGACTACTTCACTATCTTTATGAACCCTTAATAATTAAAGTATCCTGGAGGGAGATCTCTGACTTCATCAATGAAAGAGTTAATAGACATAGGTTATTCAAAGTTTCCTCTGGTGCCTAGAAACTCTGTCTAGTTCCCTAGCAACATGGGAATTTACCCACTCTCCTTGTGGACATAGCACAAATCTCTCTGTGGCCTAGAACTAGTCTGGGATTCTGGGGAGGGAGGCTAATGGTATTGAATAGCTTTGGACTAAACTGTCCTTCTACAAATCTTGCAAAAACTTAATGCCATTTGCAAGAGAAAATAGGGTTCTTCAATTTAACCTCTCACAATCCTAGACAAACAACTCAAAGATCAGGCCTTATTCAGGGCCCACCAATAGTATCCAGGCAATGTGGGATGGCAGACAAAGTGCTGAACTTGGAGCCAGGGAGATCTGGGTTCAAATTGCATCTCTGATATGTGCTAACTATATATCCCTGAGCAAGTAACTTAACCTTCCTAAGCCTCAATTTCTTCCTCGGTGTGGGGGCAATTGATAAAGAGTTTGCTGGACAAACTAAGGAGCTTTTGGGGTGGTGAGAATTTGTTTTACATTTTGATTATGTCTTGCTATGGAGGGATAGATATTCTCCTTGGCACTTCTCCTGGAACAAATTTCATTGATGGAAGCTGTGCCCAAGATGACTTTGTTGGCTCCTGCTCCCAAGAAACACGTTGTAGGAAGAGCCGACCTTTGCTGACGTTTATAAAAGGAAGAGAGACCATCTTCTTATATTTTTCCATCTTTGTTCTGGAAGGATCCTGAGAATGCACCAGAGTTAAGAGCAGACGTAGTTGGAAGATGATGGTGTTGGAGCTCTTAATGATTAGAGCAGATTGTTCTTATTTTTGCAAGCTGAGAGGTGAGCTCATGGTCCCTGACTTAGAGAGGAAGTGTCTGCCAATCATCAGACTGATAGAGAGAGGGGAACCATGGGACCAGGCAATGGATTCTCCTGAATCTCAGTTTTCTCAGGGAGTATCTGCCCCTCTTCAACCTCCAACTTTTTGCATAGATAGTGCCTAGATAATGTCATTCTCAAAGCCAAACCTCCCAGATTGAGGAAAGGGAGCTTCCTAGGGGCAGTTAAATTCAGAATCTGTCCTGAGATAAGGGGGATTTCTTAGGCAATGCTAACCTTATCTATCAGGAGTTAGTTACCCCTTGGAAAACCCTGAGTTTGAGAGTTTAGGGACCTAGCCAATCCAAAGAAGGGGAAATTCCTGAGAATGGAATAGAACTAAGAGCAAGCCTGACTTTGGGTTCGGGATGGCAAGGGAGGAGTGTACCATTAGGAACCTTTAGTGATTATGGTAGTATAATAAAAGAATATCATATCTGTGACCTTTGGTGTTAGGAAATGAAAGGCTAAAGACACAAAATGGGGGAGAAGGGGACATAGATGATACTTGTCACAATTACCTGGGTAATAGTTCTATCAAAATGTGGGTCAGATCAAAAGATAGTTTGCCTATGTGGAAACCTCAAGTGTATTATCCTAAGTGAAAGTGGGATTCATGAGAATATTTCTAGCTATCTGGAAGTCCCAATGTGTTCCGCCCTGAGGGGAGTCCAAGAAACAGGATGGTAGTACAAGTCCAGAGGATAGTAGGACCCTGTGGAAAGTAACATCCACCAGAGAAGAGGGACAAGAATTATATTAGTTTTTGATATACTGCTGTGAGCCCACTGGGGATTTTTGGCATTGTTTACAAACTCCAGTGAGTTCTTTGTATTTCTTAATTGTCTCTTAATAGAATAAAATAAAGACTGATCCATATGTGAAGTCTACCTTGATACTTTGACTGTTTGATGGGGGTTAGAGTCCTGTTTTCATTTCTGTAGAAATCTAGACATTAGCAATAGGCTGAGATTTACTAGAGTAAACTGGTTGGGGGCATCCAAGTCATCACTGAGCATACCAAGAAAGGCAAAAATATGATTCCTGTCTTCAAGGAGATCACCTTCTAATGGAAGAGAAAACGTGAAAACAGGTATTTACATATAAAGTGTAAATAGGAGGTCATTTCAGAGGGAAGGCACTAGACCATAGGAGAAGTGGAGAGATAGAAAAGGCCAGAAAGCCCTCTTCCAAAAGGCACGATTTCAGCTGAGTCTTGAAGGAAGCCTGGGAAAGTGGTATTTAGAAATGAGGAAGGAAAACATTTCAGAAATAAGGGGATAGGCAGTGAAAAGGAACGAACTCAGGAGATGGTGTTATGTGCAAGGAACAGCAAGGCCAATATCTTTGGAAGGTACAATATGTAGAAAGGATTGTAATAATGGAAAGTAAGAAGGGACCGGGTTGTTGAAGGCTTTAAAAGCCAAACAGCAGATTTTACATCTGACACTGGAGGTATAAGGAGCCACTGGAAGGTGAGTAGGGGGTAGGGATTGGGGTGACATGGTATGACCTGTGCTTTAGGAAGATCAACGATCAGTTAGGTAACACAATACATAGAGATTTGGGTTTGAAGTAAGGAATAATCAAGTTTGATCACACACACACACATACACACACACACACACACACACACACACACACACACACACACACACTGGCAATTTGCCTATGGGTAAGTTCACCTAACCTCCCTGTACCTAAGTTTCCTTACCTGTAAAATGAGGCTAATGATACATCACAGGGTTGTTGCGAGGATCAAATCACTTACATAAAGTACTTTGAAGAACTTAAAACCCTATATTAATATTCTCAGTGATGATGATGATGATGATGATGAACCACAGTTGAATGAAGTATAGATTGGAATGGGAAAAGATTTAAGGCAGGGAGACTAACCTGAAGGTGATTGCAATAGTCCCACAATGAGGGGACTACACCAGGGTGGTGTCCGTGTGAATGGAGAGAAGGGGTTGTTTTCAAGGGATGTCTAAAGAAACCAAAGAATTAATGCCAGAGATAGCTAGTGCTGCAGTGGATAGAGTACTAGGCCTGGAATCCAGGTCAGGAAGACTTAAATTCCAATGTGGCTTCAGACACTAGTTGTATTATACTGGACAAGTCACTTGCCACAACTCTGTGAGGTGAGTGCAAGTATAGTTACCCCCATTTTACAGATGAGCAAACTAAGATTATTTGACTTGTCCATGGTTATTTAGCTAGAAAGTCTATATACTTGAGTGCAGTAGATAAGAGTGCTGGCCTTAGAGTCAGGAAGACATGAATTCAGATCTGCTCCTAGGCACTTACTAGCTGTTTGACTCTTGGATAAGTCACTTAACCACTGACTGCCTCAGTTTCCTCAACTATAAAATGGAGATAATAATAGCACCTACCTAACAGGGTTTTTGTGAGGATAAAATGAGACACTATTATAAAAGCACTTGTTCATCCTTCATTTTTGAAGGGGGCCAGTGATGTTGGGGTAAAATAATGGATGATGAGCGATGTCTTGACTTGCACATTAAGTTGTCAGCTTCACTCTCTCTTCCAGAGCTTCAGTTTTCACCAAAGTCCAGTGGCAGGACAAAAGTCAAGATGACTGGCAATGGCTCAGGACATAGCAGATGACTTCGGTGTCTTCGATGTCTGACCAAGCTTTAAGTGCTCCACAGTGCCTGCTTCAGGTGCCTTTCATGGCTATTGGAATAAATTGTTCTCTTCTCCCTATTCCACTGTGGAAAGCCTCACATGCATGGGGTAGACATCCCCTAACTCAGTGACAGCACGGAAGTCAGTTCCCCTCAATCTGGTTTAGTCCATCTGCTGAAACAGTTTTTACCAGGGTGTAGCCACTGTAGGCTTCTTGGGACCAAAGATAAGAAGTGAGTACCTGGTAGATCCCAAAGGTGGATGAGCAGCTCTGTAAGCTCTCAAACAACTCAAACAACAGCAGAGGTGCTAAGTCTCCCTGAACACCCCAAACACTTAGCACCATGCCTGACATATGGTAGGTGCCATGTAAGGACTTAGTCCCTTCTCCTTCCCCATTCTTGTTGCTGCCCCCATGATCAGATGAAACCCATGTAAACTCTGAGTTTAGGCCACCAAGCCATAAATTACATCATAAGTAGGTACCTATTTCACAGGTTGTTATGAGGTTTAAATAAGATTTTATACACACACACACACACACTCACACACAACTTTGTAAACTTCACAGTGACATACAAATATTAGATATTCTTATCAAATGAATAATATTAGTTCATTGAGAAGCAGCATGATATAATGGAACAAAAACTGGTTATGGAGTCAGAAGATTTGAATTTGGGCTCTAGTTCTACTATTAACTACCTGTATGAGCTCGAGCTCTGGGTCTGCCTCAGTTTCTTCATTTGAAGGAAAGCACATTTCTTCTAAAACACATAGCAGATTTCCATGAAGAAGCAAATAAAGAAGAGATTAAGTGACTTGACCACAGTTTACTTCAAAATGTCAATAGATCTCTGATCTCATTGATACTGTCTCCTCCAGCGATGGAGCTCACAAGCCATCTGCATCATCTCAGTCTGGGTGATTCTTGTACATGTTGTCCCATAAATATTCCACAAGGAGTCTGCCCAATATACTGAGAGCCTCCTTTGAAGCTTTTCACATTGTGGGGATTCCAGTGGAACATGTGGGCTATTTATGTGGTATCCATAACTTTCTCTGTGCTCAACTGGCTCCCCTTGTTTTCTATTATACATCTCTCTGGTCATAGAAACAGAGTTGGAAGGGATCTCAGAGACCAGCTGGTTTAACCTGTACCTGAATAAGAATTCCTCTTCAAAATAGTTCACTTGTGGTCATGTATCTTGCTTGAATTCCTCCAGTGAAGTAAAATACACTACCTCCCAAGGCAGTTCATTTCATTTTTGGATAACTAATTTTTATCTAACAATTATTATTGTTATTGTTATAAATAACTATAGCTAAGTCTTTCCTTACATCTAGCCTAAAACTGCTTCTTTGCAACTTAGGTTCACTTGCTGTTGTTGTGAAATGGGCCGGGAAGGGAAATGGCAAACCACTTTATTGTCTTTGCCAAGAAACCCTCCAAAAGGTGAAGAGTCAGACATAACCGAAAACAATGAAACAATAACAAGGTAAGTCAGGCCTAAAACTGCTTAGGTTCATAGTACCATATAATTGGACACTTATTTTATCCAACAAAGGCCTTTATAGGTCATCTAATCTATCTCCTCAATTTAGAAAAGAGGAAATTGAGGCCAAGAGAGGGTGAGTCATTATTCAAAATCAGATAAGCAATAAGTGACATAGCCAGGAATTGAACCCATTTCCTCTGACTACAAAATAGTATTCTCCATTATACTATACTATACTATACTATACTGCCTCTTTTGTTCCTAGTTCAACTCTATTGTTTTTGCTCAGTCGTTCAGTCCTGGCCGACTCTTTATGACCTTATGGACCATAGCAGGCTGGACCTATCGCATGCCAGGCCCTTTTATCCTCTACTACAGCGGTTCTCAACCTGTTTCAATTTAAATTACATCCCGAATATCAGATATTTACATTGTGATTCATAACAGTAGCAAAATTACAGTTTTGAAATAGCAACAAAATTAATTTTATGGTTGGGGGTCACCACAACATGAGGAACTATATTAAAGGGTTATGGCATTAGGAAGGTTGAGAATCACTGCTCTACTATTTCTTGCAGTCTGTCCAAGTTAATGTTCATTGTTCCCGTGACATTTCCCTTTTGCCTTCAGTCTTTCCCAACATCAGGGTCTTTTCCAATGAGTCCCACCTTTTCATTAAGTAGCCAAAGTATTTAAGCTTCAGTTTCCATATTTGACCTTTCAGTGAACAGCCTGGATTAAATTTCTTTAATTGACCTCCTTGCTTTCCAAGGGACTCTCCAAAGTCTTTACCAGCAGCACAACTCAAACAGCACAACTCTACTGTCCAGGGTCAAGAGAAGTAATGTTTCCCTATTCTACACAGCAGCACTACAAATACTTGAAACCTAATATCATACTGAACCTTCCCCTTGGGTTGTGTCTTCTCCACACTAAATAGCCTTCAAGTGACCTTCATAACAGCATGTTGTCGAGGCCCTTCACCATCCTGCTTGATCTCTTGTGGATGCTCTCCAATTTATCAATCTCCATCCTAAAATGTAATGTAAAAACTGGAAACTCTGCTCCAGAGGTACTCAGATCCACACAGAGATCAGCTATAGTCCTATCATCTCCCTGCTCCTTGACACGAGACTCCTTTCCATGAAGCCTAAGATCAGCTTGTTCTCTTTGCCATCATGTTATATTACTGACTCCTACTGAGCTTGTGGTCCTCTAAAACCGCCGGATCTTTGACAGAAAAATTTCTGTCCACCCATGGCCCTTCCCCATTCTGCTTGTGAAGTGGATTTTTTGAACCCAGATGTCAACCTTTATATTTATCCTCTTTCAGTTTCTTCTGCTGTCAAGATTGTTTCAAATCTTGACTCTGCTATCTATAACAACAACAAAAATAAATAGCTAGCGTTTCTGTAGCCCCTACTGTGTGCCAGGCATTGTGCTAGTCACTCTGTGTGTGTGTGTGTGTGTGTGTGTGTGTGTGTGTATCTTATTTGATCCTCACAACAGCCCTGAGAAGGAAGTGCTATTACTATCTCCATTTTACAGTTGAAGAAACTGAGGCAGACAGAGGTCAAGTGACTTGCCTCAGGTCACACAAATAATAGGTGTCCAAAGCTGGATTTGAATTCAGGTCTTCCTAATTTCAGGCTCGATGCCATACTCACTTCATCACCTAACTGCCTAGGTGGAAAAAAAGATTAGTCTGATATGACTTGTTTTGACAGTGTTATTCTGACTCTTGTAATCATTGCTGCTTTTTTTAGATGTTCACTAGCACGGAATCATTTCTTCAGGTACTTTGTTAGTAATCAAAATCAAGCTGTCTGGACAATAATTTGCATACTGTTTTCTTATTGCATATTTGGGCTGTGTTTGCCCTTCACTAATCCTCCAATATCTATGGCAATGGACTCAGGGTATGGATTGAGACATAGATGCTCTGTACTTGGGAGAAGTGGGATTTTTTTTTTTGCCTTAATATGCTTATTTGTTTAAAAGGTTCCTTTTTTCTTTTCTTCATTTTACACTGAAGGTCAGGGAAGGAAGGAGAGAAAATAGACCGGTTGTTAGTTAAACAAAATAAATTACATTTTTAAAAGAGAAATGTTCAGTTTTCTATCTCAGGTTATGCCTACACATGACAATGATATGCAACCCTGCAGCAACTCAAATTTTATAGATACATTCTTTCCCCTCTTCATTTCAAGCTGCTATTTCTATATGGGGTACAATGGAACAGAATAGGAAATGCTTTGGGTTGAATAACAAAGTGCCCCTAGGAGGCAGATCCTAGGCAGGTCCAAAGGGCAGCAACTATTCCATATTAGTCAATGGCAGCATAGATTCACTCACCCACCCCCAGGTTGAGCCCTGAAGTTGGCATGTGTTCCCCTAGGCTGGCTGCCTGCAATTCTGTTAAGGGACACTATAGTGTTTCCATTGAGCTGTGTAGCACAAGAACGGGGTTCTTCTTCATTTGTAAGAAGATGAAACTGATACAGAGAGGTTAAAGGACCTGCCTGAGGCGAGAGAGAAAGAAAGAGAGAGAGAGAGAGAGAGAGTGTCACTTTTGTAGCTCTGAAATCTCTGGCCCCACTTGTACACCTAGAATACAACCCTCTTCATTCTAGCAAAGCTGCTAATGGTTTAAGCACTCATAGTAATGAAACAGAAAATATAAACAATGCTTTCTACCAGTAATAGGCCTTTCCTATGGAATTCAATCCTCTGCGGCATTTTTTCTTCAATAAGCCAAAGGAAACAATGAAAGGTTGTCTCCTCCTCCTTTTATATCTCTCTACATCTCCCTCCCTGCCACCTTTCTCCAGACAGATAGATAAGAAATAGATGATATAGATAAAGAGGTACACAGATGACAGATAGGTAATAGATAGATAGATAGATAGATAGATGGACAGATAGATAGAAAAGATAGACAGATAAAAGTACCATGAGCATATGAAGTATTAAGGCACTGAATGCATTTCTTAGTTCCAAAGCTGATCTGGACCTTCTATTTGAAATTTAAAGTCAATTTTGCATTTTTTGTTGCTGCTGTTTGTTATACATCCATTTTTTTCTGAGTTAGAAAACATGTAAGTAGTCTATATGTGGGTTCAGTTTTTTAAAGTCTATTTCCTTGTCACAGTTCATGATTTTTTGAGCTGTGTAAAAAGGCAGCAGTAATCAGAACAGGACTCAGAAAGAAGGAAGGATGCTGGCAGGACAATTAGCAGAGGGGCCTTTCATCTGCAGAGGAAATCCCTGGATCCCAAGGGAAAGGAGCCACCTTAGACTGAAGAAAACATCCTCTGATCCCCAACATTAGGTTTCCACTGGGAAAATAGCTCCCTCTGTGATAGCCCAGTGAAATCCAGAGTTTGTTTCTCTGGTGTCATTGTCAAAAACGTCATTGTGTATGCCTATATTTAATGATTTTTCTCTTGGGACTCAAGTAATTCATATTTTATGTGAAGTAACTTAATTTTATGATGTGTCTGGTATAAATAGATTTTTTTTCCCTTCTCCTCCTCTAAGACAATGACAATTTGATTTTCCATTTATGGGAACATTAATGCAATCTCCTGGAATTTAAGCCCATCACTTCTGTCTAGTTTCTAACAGCAAATCTCATTTGCCTAGTATGGGACCAAGTGCAGTTTCTAATACAGACAGAGCTTCACCAATATCAATGAGGGCTTTGCATGCATAAACATTTATGGGGGAAGTGTGGACTAAGGAGGGATTTTTCCCCCCCAAAAAAAAATTCCAGTGGCCTCTCATCCTTGTCAGGCTTTCCGGTTGATAAACTGCCACCTATCTCCAGAAAAGTTGTAAAGCTGCCTTTGCTTGGGAACATAATGGTACATGGTTTATTTCCATTTTAAGTACCATGGTATCCCATCTCAGTAAAGGTCCTCATACAGTATTAGTCTGAAAGACTTAATGCTTATAAAAATACCTAAAAGCTTCCAGTGCTTGTCATTAATCACACCCATATACTCTTTCCCACTGCCGATATTGCTGTCAATCAGGTAAATTAGTGCTAAGAAAAGTGCTGTGCTCGAATGAGGCAGAGTAGGCCTGAAAGAGTTCATTCCTGCCTCATTGTTCTTCGATACCATGCTGATCTAACATAATAGCAATGAAGCCGAGTCTCTGACAATGTGCATTTTAACTAGAATGTTTTGACATTCTGTTATACTTGTTATACTCATGTCTAAGAAAAAAGGATACTTTCTATTTTGCACAACAAAGAATACTTTTTTTTGGAAGTTTAAAAAGGATCGGTCAAATTCAATTTCATAGAATCATTTAAGCCTACATAAAATGTACCAAAAATACATGACCTATGTGGGCTTGTGGTTTTTAATTTCAACTCTTCTCTCCCGCCAAGATCAATCCATCTTCTCCTGTTATCCCCATGATTTACCTCTACCAAATTTCTTTATGGAGTTCCTATGTAGATCTAGTTAGACACCAGGAATTTCTCAATTCCAATTAAAAATATTTATGATCTCCTTAATGCAAATATTGGAATATCATCAGAATGCTGATGATACTCTGCTCTACATCTCCTTTTCATCAGAACCTGGCAGAGCAGTTATATGGCTTATTCAGTGCCTGGATGAACTAGGGACTCAGAAGAAAGTGAACTGGCAGAATGTCAAACCAGATAAGGCAGAAATAGGGTTCTAGAGGCAAGGGGGGAAGGAGAGAGAAAGAATTTCCATTAGAGAATACATTGAGGGCATTTGATTTTTTTTTTTTTCACTTAAAGGCTACTGTACATATTGTTGTATTCTTGAAATCTCAATGCTCAGCAATGGCTTACCAGTGCCTCTTCCCTCATAGACTTGGCCTAAAAACCATGGCCAATCATCCAGTCTTTGAAGATTCCAACATGGATCATTGCACTGGATTTTCAATGGGCTACCACCAATCAGAATCCATTCATCCCACTAAATGTGGTCCATTAACAACCTAGCCAGAATATTCATTGTTTCTGATGACACCCAGGCATAACAAAGTGGAAAGAACACTGTACTGGCTGCAGATAGATATAGGTTCTTGGGTCAGCTCTGCTACTAAATTGTGTGACCTCCTCAGGTAAGTCACTTAATTTCCAAAGTTTACAATTTGTCTACTTATAAAATGTTTATCTTTAAGGTTCCTTCTAGCTTTAACATTTTGTGCTTCTGCTGTCAGGGCAGTTAATTGATATAAAGTCATTTATAGCTTAGGACTTGGAGATCTTTTTTTTTTTCTGTTCACTTACCATCAAAACATAGGTATGCACAGGAGGGAAGGGGATTCTTCCATAGAAAGTGATTACCTTCCCCCAAAGTTCTAGTTTACCAATCTTCAAGACACAGTGCAGGGTTATATTTTTTTTTAATGAGTCTTTCCAGACACTCTTAAGATATCATCCTAATAGATTGTTAATGACTATTTAAGCTGTTTCAGCTAGTGAAATCCTAGATTTATGTATTTTAAATACCATAATGTTTCAGTGTTTGCATTTGTTCCCAGGGGCTATTTTTTATAAAAGAGATAATTTACAAAGCTCAGTAAAGACATTCTTCTGGTGTTCTAAAATATGTATTACAATCCACCTTATACAAATAATCAATCCTGGGAGTCCTGCATTATACTAAGCAATCTAATTTCTAAGAAAAATAATACTTGAAAAATACTGCAACATGAACCTCACCTTTTGGTGCTCAACTACCTTGATGACTCTGATGGTTGTCTGCTTGCACCTTAAGCGTAACAGTTCCTGCTGTGTCAAAAGACTATTCTATATGATCTGATCTATATACAATCAGTCATTTCCATGACTTAGAGCTCAAACACTATGATTTGGTCTGTAAATTCCCATGATCTTTCTTTGTATATGACTAGTGAGGTGTGGCCCATAACAAATGTCATAGAATAAGAATATATATACATACACACATACAAATATATATGTGTGTGTGTGTGTGTGTGTGTGTATACATACATACATACACACATGAAAATGATGAGTAATTAAGAGAAACTTGAGAACTATATGAACTGAAGCAGAATGAAATTAACAAAGCCAGAAGAACAATGTATACAATGAGTGTAATAATGTAAAGGATCTCTAAAAGTAAGGCAAAATCTGAGTAACTATGATAAACAATATTGATCTCAGAGGATATGAAAAAAATCTCCCTCCTTTCAGAGGAGAGGTGGGGGACTTTGGGGACAAAGTGTTGCATTCATTATTATAAATGGTTCCTGTATCAGTAGTTTTTGCTTAATCAATTTTTAAAAAATGTAAGATTTCTGACCATGATTCCAGGATCCTCATGATGAAATATGCTAATTACTTCCTGACAGGTGCTGAACTCAGAGTGCAAGTTGAGACATGGTTTTTATTCTTGGCCAATGCAAGAATGAATGCATTTCCTTGATTCTACATATTTATTACAAAAGGTTTGTTCTTTTTAATGGAGAAAATTTAACTTAAAAAATCTTTTTTTCTTTGTCACAAAAGAAAGTTCAATTCTGGCAGGAGATATGGGGAGGAGGAGAATGTGGGTTCCAGAAATAAATATTCAGAAAAAAATATAATGTTAAAACTAAAGACATCATGACTATGCAATTCTTAAGGTATAGGAACTCCTTAACCTCCACTGAGGGGGGAGAGCATCTCCTCAGACATCCATGTCATTTCCCACCAAGCTATGGTCATTTTGGACTTCTTTAGCTTCCACTGTGCTTGTTTTAGATTTCTTTGACTGTTCCAGCAAAATTCCCTAAGAGGGTACTCTTCCTCCTTCCATCCTATATGACTTTCTTTTGTGTATTATATTAGCGTCTTAGATTGTAACCTCCTTGAGGGCAAGTATTATCTTTTTCAGGTTGTTGGGTTTTTTTGTATCAGAACTTAGCACATAGTAAGTAGATGCTTAATAAATGTCTATTGATTATTGAAAGGGAACAGGCTAAGATATATGTGTAGGTAGGTTGGGAGTATTCTTATATAGCTATGTTCTATCCCTGTCAGGATCAGAAATAGAAGTCTATGGTTTACTGAGACAAGGAAAACTTAAGGTAAATATTATCCTGAATAGCTTCCAAAGAGAGAAGTTACTCTGACTGGGTCTAAAATCAACTAGAGTTTTTAGTTTTGGAACCTCAAGGCCATTGTTGACTTCACTCATATTCAAGAACCCTCTGATTTTTAAAGGTAATTTTTTTTTTGATTTTGAAAGGTGTTATCCTTATGAAGGCCAGGACCCTGTTCATTCTCTCAGCCCACATCTTATTTCACCCATAAAACTTTATCTTCCACTTTCACTGAGGCCTTTTCTGAGGTGTTTAATTGTTCCACGGTTTCAGTAGGATGATCAGGGGCAGTTTTGTCAATCTCAGGACAGAGTAGTTCATTCTCTGGGCCCTGAAATTGCTTTCTCAGTGGTCTCCAGTAACTCATTACTAAACCAAATGACCTTTTCTCAGTCTTCATTGTCCTTGATCATTCTACATCATTCAATACTCTTGAACACCCAATCCTCCTGAGTACTCACTCCTTCCTAGACTTTCATGATACTGCTCTCTCCTCACTCTCTGTCTACCTGTATGACTCTGCCCATTGTTCACCTCCATTATTGTAACATGTCCCACTCTACTAGTGTAGTCCACTATATATGGATGTCTCCCTCCCAACCATTGTCCTAGACCTCTTCCCTTTCTACCCTCATCATTTTAGTGAAGACAACAAGTACTGTGGATTAGGAGTCTCTCCTAAGGCAAGGCAGTATTGACAGATATTTTCACTTAGTCACTCCCCATTCCATTGATTACAATATCTCTAGATGGGAGAAGACATTAGCACATAAAGCTATGAACTTAAGTATTCTATGAAAATGTTGGCAAGGAATACAAGATCATGGAAAGAGTGCTCACTCTGGATTCAGGGTATGTTCGATAGAAAGAACACTAACTTTGGAGTCAAATAACCCTGGTTCCAGTTGCATCTTTGATGCTTAGTGCTCATGTGAACTTGGACAAGCCTCTTTACTGATGGGCTTCAGTTGAGGAGATCAGACTAGCTGAACTCTGAGGCCTCTTCCAGCCCCAAGTCTATGAGCACATGATACCCAGCATAGGAGGTTCATATCCATCCATGAGCAATGAATACAGTTCACATCTATGTTCAACTTTACATACTATGAGTTATTTCACTTAACTGATTGCCTACCATTACTCAGACATTAGCCCACTGCAAAAGCTTAACTGTAACCTGAATCTTTGGTATATCTGAGCATTCTAGCTGGTGACAGTTACAGAGAGAAAATGATGGCCCAGGAGCCCTCAATTCTTAAAGTTTGGTGGCTATTTCTCATCTTGAATTTAAACCAACTCATAGATTTCTTAATTTGGAATTCTATTAGGTGAATTTCTCTTCTGTGAGGAATTCATCACATTCTACCTTGAAGGAAAATGTTTAAAGCTGGTTCTTATATCAGGTGTTTTCAATTTCTTAACGTATATTAAAAAAAAGATTAAGCACCAAGGGCAGCCAAAACAAAAAAACAAAAAAAAATAATTTTGTTCCTCAGGAGACATGTTCTAATCCTACAGCCTCTTAGGAACTACCCTCTACTGAAAGCTGTAAAATTAGAACATAGAGGCTCTCTCTAAATACCTACTCTTTACTTGAAATCAAAGGGCCAAATCTGACCCTTGGGTACATGCAGGCAGCATATTGATTTCAATGGCTGTGATGTCAGAGAAGAATTTGGGCCATTATTATCTGCTGGTTGCCCTAATTAGTAGCTAAAGTAGGGATTACAAATGAAGAACTAGGACTTCAAATGAGGAATAAGCAGCAGGTGCAAACATACCCCAGGCAGCAGCATTCAGCTCACAGCAAGTGGGGAAAACAATGGAAGCTACCAACCCAATTTCTGAATGGGATAATTTTCTTGTGTTGTTTTTTTTCCGAGTTGATACCAGTAGGGCTTGAACATGAGTACACATGCTGGGTAGCAAGGCCCCTTTCTTACATTCCAACATTTTACTTATCCTTACATCCTTAAGATAGATGGATGTAAGGGAGGCAATGTGCTCTAGGGGCAAGAGTGGGGTGCTGGGTGTCAGGTCTCCTGGGTTCAACTCTGGTTCTGAGGCTAAGTTGCTTGGGGCCTTGGGTCAGTCACTTAACCTCTATGCCAAACAGAAATAATACCACCTACCTCCCAGGAGCCTGCCAAGGGAGATTTGATTGATAGTCAGGCTCTTTGAGTCTTTGATGAAATGTGCTGAGTGGCTGCCAAGTATTATTACTGCTAATAATAATAATGTTTTTCTAACATAGCCCCACTGAGTGATGTAAATTGGTAACAGGGGACAGATTGCTCAAAAGCAGCAAATTGTGGCCAATTTTTTTTAGGGGCTAATAGGCTTGATTCTTTCAGGTGAGTAAATACTCCCTGGGTGTAAGTCAGGTACTCAGGGAGGTACATTAACTTTCAGGCCACTGGAGTAGCATTCTCTTGGGTCTGTTCTCTCCTTGTGCATATAAGGAGAGAAGTCTGCACAAAGTAATCAGGCTTCTTTATGGAAAAAGGAGAGCAGGGAGAATGTTGCCCTCTGACAAACAAGCAGAGCAAAATTGTGCAGTGACATCGTGGTCCTTGTGTAGTCAAGCCACATATTTAGATAAGGAATATAGAGAGGACCCCGGTAAAGTTCAATTGGACAGCACAACCGCTCCTGGACTGTGCAGGCTCGATGTTTTATTGCTTTACCACTTCACCAAAGGGGACCTTGAGAACCCAGCTCTAGAAGGCTCTTCCATCCCCTAAGTCGAGTTGTTATTCTAAGCCACTAGAGTGTCTATTCTTTGACCTTACACTATCTGATTAATCAGTACATTTTCAATATGGGTCTATTGAACCTATAAACCTCTTCTACTTGGATGAAGAGAATACCAGGTTGGATGGGGAGGGGAAACTGAAAGAGGAAAGGAGCAAAGAAGGGCTTATCTTTTCTTTAGACCCAGGATTTGAGCAAGCCGACTCTTGGGCCCAAAGCAGTGAATAGAACTGAACAAGTTCTATTCAGGCACAAAATGACAATTGTAATCACTGCAAGACTTAAATTAACTGGTATGTCATGGGATTTCAGACCAGGTACTTTTTATTTATCAATCTCAAGTAGCCATAAATATATCATTAGGATTCAGATTTCCCCAGTTACCTGCTTTCGTATCTAGGTTACTTTATTCTTTCATGGGAAGGAAATAGAAGAGTGAAGGGGGAAGGTGAGAGAGAGAAAAAGAATGCATTTCATAGGATCATAGATTCAGAGTTTGAAAGGACCTCAGAGGCCATCTAGTCCAACTCTCTCATTTGACAAAAGGTGAAACTGAGGCCATGGGAAGGTAAGTGACTTGTCCATGGTCACAAAGATACTAAGTGATACAGCTGAGATTTCAAGCTACATCCTCTGATTCCAAATCTAGTACTTTTTCCTCAGTACCAGGACACTTATGCTTAACTGAAACTTGCCTAACTGGAACTCAACAGGACTTTTTCTGGCACATTCTACTTTTTAGGAGAAAAAAGCAACCTCTAATTTCATTTTATGCATTACCCAATTTAATGCTCTTCTTTGAATTTCAGAGTTAAATTTTCACAACTTTTTATTGGCTTAACAGTTCTCAAAAAAGTCACCAAATGTGATGTCAAGGATTCAGTCTTAAGCATACTTTTCAGAGTATATCCTCTAGTTACTGAAAAACAGAACCAGCCCATTTCCTCACACCCCATTTGTATACAGTATTGCCCCCTGAAAATTGTTGTTCAGAGTGTAAGCCCTAAAAACAGAACTGGCCATATACAGGAGAATAAGGTGGGAAAGGATTTAATGCATGTTAGAAATGTTTTCCAGAAGTGTTGAAATCAAAAGGATTTTGTGTTGACTGAATCAACCAAGAAATTCAACTTAGCAAAGTACTGTATCACTCAAGCATTCCAGTTCATCCAGGTTTGCACAAGAGGTAGCCAGGAGAAATCCACAAGCCCCAAGGTTCACAGAACTAGAACTGGAAGGAACATTGGAATCCATCTAGCCTCTCCCCATTTTGCACATGAGGAAATTGAGGCTCAGGGAGGTTAAGTAATTTACCCACAGTCACTCAGATAATAAGTATAAGAGGCAGGATTAGAACCTAGGTCTTTTGACTCCAGAGCTGGTTCTTTTTCCATAACACTGTGAACCTTACTGTCTGTCAGATGAGGCCCTACTAAGTCAAAGCGTCCATATTTGGTATGTAGTCTGGAAGATATTAGGGTGAGGACCTATGATTTCATTAGCATAGGAAACTCTCAATTGAGGAGACTTTCCCTATTGACCCAGGTCAGCACTTTCCCTACAGCTTATAGCTTTAGAGGGTTGGCTGTGGTCCTAATCAGGTAAGTGACTTGTTCAGGGTCACACAGCCAGAACTCGAACCCAGATCTTTTTGGATCCAAGGCTAATCTTTCATCCACTGCCCCCACACTGTCTCTCCCTGGGGGGAAAAAAAACATTTAGAGAAAAGTACATGAAAGCTTAACTTTGAAATCCATCAACAGATTGATAAGCATTTCTTAAGCATCTACTATGTGTTAGATGGCAAATAAGGTAGGCACAAAGAGCAAAACAATCTTTTCTCGTGAGAATTACATTCTGAAGTCAACAACAACAATAAAAAACAAAATTCTCAAGTCCATGCACGTGGCCTCTGACCTCCTAGGCCTTTCTTTCTCTCCCTCATAGTTCCACAGGAGCCTCAGTTTATCCCTAGAGATTATTGAGTCTCTCTCTCTCCCTCTCTCTATCTCTGTCTCTGTCTCTGTCTCTGTCTGTCTCTGTCTGTCTCTCTTTCTCTCTCTCATAATCCTAGGCTAACATGACAAAAGAGAGTAGAGATGAGACCCAAACACCACGATATGGATTCTGAGAAGAGCTGTCACACGGTCTATTTGCAGATATATGAAAGCAGACTTTATACCTCCTTCCCCTTTGATAAATACCAGGTAAGTACCTCTTCCACAGAAAGATGCCAGTTTTGACTGTTGTCTCTTCCTTGTGATTATCCCTGAGAAAGGATCAAATTGAAAGGGTAATTTTTTCTCTCTTTCCAGGAGTTGGCTCCTGCTGAATACATTCTTGAAGCTAGGTACCTCTGAAGGATTTCAGAACCTGGGCAAGCTGAAAACCATGGGGATGATTCTAGAAGGTTCTGTCCATCCCTTTTATTTAGAGAGGCCTGTTGTCTTTAACTTTATGTTCAGAACTCTTACAATTGGGTTCTGACCCAACTTTTGTCTCATTCTGAACCATGAATTTAAAACAATTGTGCTGGCTAGAGAATAGTGGGATTCTTTAATCTCACTTCCTTGGCATTTTGCTTCTTTATTGTGGAAACCTGTTAAATGTACATCAATACTGACACAAAGAGAATGCCAGCTTCTCCTATGGCCCAGTGGAAAGCTTTTAGACAGTTTCTTCTTTTCTATTTCCTAACTCCCACTAACACAGTAGCTTGTTCCTTGGCCCTCTTTGTCTTGTATTCTGTTCTCTGAACTCTCCCTCTGAAATTAGGCCAGTCACTTTCAAGCTAGGCCTTCATTTATTTCACCCAGAAGGTAGGTGATATAAGGGTCAAACTAGAGAAGAAAAAAAAGAAACAACACTCGAGTTCTTTGTATCAAGCTACCCCCAATCCCTTGAAGTTAACATATTGAGTGTCTATTTTTAATAGAAACATTCTTCATGTATTGTAACAAATAATGTACATCTAAATTCTACATATGAAGCTGTAATTCCATTGAGGGATTCTAGTGACATTGATAAATGATGTCACTGGTATGCCTCGCTTGAGTTACGGCCTTAATTATTTACACCTGGGTCTACATTATTCCCTATATTATTTCTGTCATAGCACTATCTTGTCCTGGGCTTACTAACAGGACCAGGATGATAATTTACTTTATCAGTGGGTCAGACAGCCTAGCAAAGCAGAAGCAGTCCCCAACAGTATATGGAGATGGAGAGTAAGACGACTCTTGTTTGGCACATGATGGTGTATGTAGGTTACACATGAACTGTTTTGCAGACTTTCATGGCTAAAAGAGGGTTTCCTGTATACTTGAGAGGGCGTCATCATCTGACTTGCTAACCCTTTGAAAGCAGAAAACAGCATATCTGTTATTTTTCCCTTTCATTCTAGTATATGGCCTATGAAGACCACTGGGATTACTTTTGCTACTAAACAGGAAATATACAAAATTTGTTTTAAAGAGTTTCTCTTTGAATTTATGTGTAACTGTCTACAGACCCCTAGTCCCTTTTAAAATGATCGGTGTGTTTGTGGCTTGTCTTGCCTATGAAAAGGCAATCTGGTTTGAATCCATAAAGGTGATCAAGAGCTTTAAGAGTCATTTTATTTTCCTTCCGTATTACTTAAAAGGAAACTTCAGCTTATGCTATCCTCAAATATCTTTAAAAGTAAATTCCACTTGGTGTGGATATTATTTCTCTTTAAAAATCGGTTATATCACTGGAACTTAAGATTCACAGGCACTGTGGAAGGGAGATTCATCCTGCCCTATCAGAAAGTTAGAGGAGTGATGGGGGAGGACATAGGAGAGATTAGATTGGGGAAGGGGTCATACAAGGGGATGGCTGTTTTGAGGGCGGGGTAGGGGAAAGATGGGGAGAAAATTTCTAACTCAAAATCTCATGGAAATGAATGATGTAAACTAAAATAAATAAAATATTAAAAATAAATTTAAAAAAAATCAGTTGTATCCCAAAGAGATCATAGAAGTGGGAAAAGGACCCATATGTACAAAAATATTTATTGCAGCTCTCTTTGTGGTGGCAAAAAACTGGAAATATAGGGGATGCCCATCAATTGGGGAATGGCTGAACAAGTTGTGGTATATGAATGTAATGGAATACTATTGTGCTATAAGAAATGGGAAGGAGATGGACTTCATAAT
>CM053587.1:139687575-139721214 GCA_028646515.1 Pseudochirops corinnae | reverse complement strand
TCCCCTTCTTCCACATCAACAGGGGAGTTCATGCCTTCTCAACAATGGGACAGAGTTCTCACCTTCTATACTTAGCCTCAAGGTACTAAGTGCTAAGTATCTACTAAACTGATTGCTATTACAAAAGCCTTCACTTAGGAAAAATCTTAACATTCAGACATAAATTTGGGCCTGCCTGATTTAAATATTTTTGGAGAAAAATAACTTTATTAGTCTACTAAGTCAAATTCTAAAGAATGTAGCTGTAACATAGAAAAAAGAATAGCAGTAGATTCTCAGTAATTCACAGGAAACACAAATCAAAGAAAAGAGAAAACAATAAAACCCAATCACAAATGTTAATAAGTGATATAAAATAGATATTCTATTGAGTTATCAAATTGGACTACACAGATGTCACAGAGATTTGGTACAATGAACCTAGACTGGAACATGGCTTAAATATGGGGACACCTTATTTGAAAGGAGGGCATTTGCGTAGAGGCCAGTGAAGGAAAAAATGAAAAAGATATTGTCATTATAGAATACCTAGACAAAGAAAATGCTTAAGTAATTTGGGATATAGATAACAAGCTTGGAACAAGGGTGATATTGTAATGATGGATGGGAGGGAGGGTGGGAATTATACAGGTATCTACTGTAGATATTTCACTGAAAAAAGGGCAGTTGATAAATTCTTCACTTGCCCATATGATAATTCCATTGATCAAAAGGGAGAAGTAGCAATGACGGGAATATTATTCTAGATCCAATTTTCACCAAAAAGAAGGGATTTGTTGCTCAATCAGAAATAATTGAAACCTAGGGGAGAAGTGACCACCTCACCTTAGAATATGTGATAGAGAAAAGGAAAATCAATTATCTTCATTCTAAATTTTGGAAGACCAGGTTTTATGGGATTCAAAGAAAGGATAATTAGGATCCTATGACCTAAAATTCCACAGCATAAGTCAAGTCGGGAGAGGTAGGAAGCTCTCGAGAAAAATCCTGAAACCATGAAAAGAAATGAATTCCAATGAGGGGGGAATCATCTAAAAAGAGTGATATGGATTCAAGGAGTTTATCAACCAATTTTCCTTTGATAAAATATGTACAGAAGATGGAATAACAAATAATGAAGGATGAAGACAAAATCATGGAATGGCCCTGTAAGGATACTGTCAGGAGCGCTTAAGTTGAGAAAAGAGCTGAGGAATTCAAGTATAATATAAAATGTTCAGATTTGTTTATTTAGCTATAATGAAAGGGGAAAGGAGACCACCATGGGAGTTAACATGTTCCTCTTCATTAGAACTTTTTTCATTGAAGGCTAAATGATCACTCATTAGGGTTGTTGCAGGGTGGAATTCTTAGATCAGAGTCTTCTGAGGCCAACTTGAGACTCTCTCAATCCGTGTTGTTTAAAAATGTTTCTATTCCCAGCACAATCCTTTGCACATAGTAGGTACTTTATAAATAAATATCTTTTGAGTCTAAAGGAATTGAAGAAAAGGAAACAGATCTCATCAATTACTATCTGATTAAGGCCATAGTTATATACATATATTATAAAGAAGCTTGTATATACATATATATACATACATACATACATACATATATATGTATATATATATAGAGAGAGAGTGTGTGTGTGTGTGTCTGTGTGTGTATCTGTGTCTCTTTGTGTGTGTCTGTGTCTCTGTGTGTGTGTAATTATAGTGATGGCTACATTCTTTAGAATCTGGCTTGGTAGACTTATAAAGGTAATTTTCCCCAAAGAAGCGATAGGACCTTGCTTTGGTGAATGGAATGCCAATAATGGATGAAGGGGAGAGAAGGTAGAATTAATTTCCAAACTCTAGAACACTGTGCTTAGCTCTGAATGGAACTTTTTTAAGGAAGACAGGGATGCACTGGAAAGCACTTGCGTAGATGAAGGTGGCTAGGACAGTGAAGGGCCTTGAGATTATGTAATGAGAATAAGTTGAAGGAAATGGGGATATTTAGCAGACATATAGATCTCAAACAAATACTTAATGATAGCTGCCTTCAAGGACATGAAGAGCTATCATGTGAAAGACAGATTTCACTTGTATTCCATGGCTTTACATGGCAGAACTAAGAGCAGTATAATTAGAGTTATCCCCAAGTGTAGTGGGAGCAGCTGGGTGGTACAGTGGATAGAGCATTGGGCCTTGAGTGAGGAACATGCATTTTCATGAGTTCGGATCTGGCATCAGACACTTAACTAGTTGTGTGACCCTGGGTAAATCCCTTAACCCTGTTTGCCTCAGTTTCTTCATCTGTAAAATGAGCTGGGGAAAGAAATGGCAAAACACATCAGTATCTTTGCCAAGAAAACTCTAAATGGGATCATGAAGAGTCAGACATGCCTGAAACAACTGAACAAAAGTATAGTGGGCTCCCTTGGGAGTTAACATGTTCCCCTTCATTAGAAGTTTTTCATTGTGGGCTGAATAATCACTCACTGGGGCTGTTGCAAGGGGGATGCTTGGGTCTTCTGAGGCCAATTTGAGACTCTCTCCATTTGTAAGATGTTTAAAAATGTTTGTATTCCCAGCACAATCCCTTGCACATAGGATGCGCTTTATAAATATCTTCTGATTAAAGGAATTGAAAAAAAAGGAACCCAAACATATCTCCTCAAGTCCTAGGCTGCAAGTCTATTGTTTCCTCTTATTGTCAATTACTATCTGCCTTAGACCATAGTTATAAGTCTGAACCTATCATTCCCTTTTTATCTGTTGTCTTCCAGAACTCTTCTTGCTCTGTAACATCCCTGGTAGCTATTACCTGCAGGCCTGTTTGTTCTTGGCCTTTGACACAGGAAACCTCAGAGTGAAGCTTGAAGCCAGTTAGTTGTCAGCCTTTCAATTAACTGAACTTTTGTGCTTAAACTCTTGTTCAAAGAGAGAGACTCTTCAGAGGTGATGATGTGGAAGGACAGCTCCCCTCCATAAACCATTGCAATAAAACCCTAAACTCTTATGGGAAAAACAGCACAGCTTTTCCAGTTTCCTAGCCTCTTGATAGTTCCTTTGATTGTCTCCTGCCCAATCCAAAGGGAATTGAGCAAGAGGGGGAAATGTTGGTCTCCATGATTTCCGTAGGAGGTAGGAAGCCTGGAGTTCCTGGTGTCATCCCTCTGTTTCCGTTCCTGTCAGTTCTCTCTCCTAACTCTGGGCTCAGGTCAGTTCAAAAGACAATGGAGATTATTTACCCAAACTTTTTATTCCGTTGAAGCTGTTGGGCAGGTTTTCTGACTGTGAGCCAAACAGACTTTCTGTTGGCTCCTAGAATCAGGATTTTAGACCTAAAAAGCCTCCTTTTGAGATACATAACTTTTTCTTTGTCTTTTTTCCTATGACCTAGCAAGCAGGCATCTTAAATTTATACAGGCCTTTGATTCTCCAAAGATAATAGAAGAATAAAGAGAAAAAGTATTTTAACTAAGAAAGCTGAAAGTATTTGTACCTGCTGTAATATAAGCTAGGTTTAATTTCTCCCTTCAACACTTATTAGCTGTATGATAATGGGCAAATCACTTAAACTCTCTGAATTTCAATTTGTCAACAAAATAATAGTACTACTTCACTAACTTATTGTATCAAAGGAGATGATGTACTGAAGGATCTTATAGATTTTAGATACAAATGTCAGTTGTTCTTAAACCATTAGTGTTTTCTTTTCCTAACACTCAGGGAACTTTTCTTCTATTGGGAGAGCAATAGGACTGTGATAAGAACTCAAAGTTAATTCTAGCCTTTATGCTGTGAACTTATATCATAACTCCAAAAGGTAGCTGCTACTACTTTCTTTCTCTATCCTAACTGTTGTGAGGGGTCCTACTTTTTATGGTAATCAAGATGAAATTGAATTCAGTGGTAAACAATTACAAGAGCTACAACTGCTATATTGGGTAATTTATTTTAAATATATTTTTATTGAATTTTTTAAAAATTCCTTCATTTCCCAATGCATCATTTCCCCTTCTTTCTTCCAGAAAGCCATCACTTATAACAAAGAATAAAAAAAGATTTTTAAAATAGTCAACAAAACTAACCAATATGTTAAAATAATTCTGAAAAGATATATAGTGTTCCACATTCATTACTTCCCACCCCCATCCCTAACTCTGCAAAGAAGCAGGTTAAATTATCTTCTCATATCTCTTTTTAGGGGCCAGGTTGGGTCATTATAATTTCATACTTTTCAATTTCAACTGTTTTGTTGTTGATGTTCCTTCAATTTATGTTCCTTCCTCTTACAATCACTGTATGTATTGTTTTCCTGGTTCTGCTTATTTCATATGAATCAGTTCATGTGTCTTTCCATACTTCTCTATTCAGACCAGCCACCGTTTCTTCTAGAAGAGTAACATTCAAAATCATGTACAACTTGTTTAGTCATTCTCTAAATCAATGGGCATCTACTTAGCTCCCAGTCTGTTGCTACATGAAGGGTTGTTTCAATATGAAAAAGGTAGAATCCAACTTAAGGTTCAAAACAATCACAGTAACAAAGAATCATAGATTTAGAGTTGAATGGGACCCTAGAGGCCATTTAGTCTAATCCTTTAATTTTGAAAATTGAAGAAACTGAAGCCAAGAAATGCTAAGTGACTTTCAAAACTAAGTCAAAAGGCAACTGCTCTGTTTCTCAAAATTTCAATGACATTGAAATTGGATCAGCATTTTTCCCCCCTAAACATATATATTTTTCCTTATTCTGGCTTCTTGACATTTTCATTTAGATGCATCATCATTACCATCCTTTAAAACTCAATATATTCAAAATTTACCTTATCTTCCCCCCTCCCCCCCAAAATTACCTTCCTCCACTTTCTTGTTTCTGTTCTCCATCATTCAGGTTCAAGCCTTCAAGACTCATGATTGCCATCCTTTGTCTTCATCTCTTGTAAGCCACCAAGCCCTAGTAGTTTTTTCTCTTGGAAGGTTTTGAATATCTATTCCTTCCTGTTCATTTCTGTTTTCACTACCTCAGTTCAGAACATCACTTCATACCTATCTTGCCATTTTCCTCTTAATTAAACTCTGATTTTATTCAACTTTCTTCTCTGTCTAATCCTGCTAACCACTGTGTGAGATGAAAGAGTTCGGAGTCTGAAGCTGAGGTCAGAAAAGCTCTTTATTCTTTCTGATGAGAAAGGACTCTGCCCCTGTCGCTCAAATGGCATCTGCCAGGGAGAGAGCAACAGGTAGAAGCCAGCCCATGGTTATATAACCTTCTAATGCAGAAACCCAACCCTGCAACTGGCCTTCACTCTCATTGGTAGACAGGCTGGCCCATAACCTAAGCACAGAAATCTATCTCTGAGACAAAGGATCCGGAAACATGTGGGTGTCCAATGCAAGACCAGGAAAGCAGTTTTTTCCTTATTTGGCATACCTTGTGCTGAAGTGGCACTGGGGAGGGTCTCCATTGCTCTAAGTCCCAGATTCCTATAAGGTCAGGTGATCTCTAAACTTAGGCCTACTGGATACTAAAGCTACTCTAAATTTGATTTTTCAGAATGGGGAAACTTCACTGCAAATTATCCCTCACACCACCATCAGACTAATCTTCCTTAAACACCACTTTTTTATTATGTCTTTTCTATGAAAATCTTTTAATGGCTCATTTTCACCCACCACACTAAATGTAAACTCAAGTCAAAGCTTTCCAAAATTTAAGCCCACCCCATCTACCCACCCTTATTTTGCTGTTCCCCAACCATGCACACTTTGGTCTAGTCAGATGTGCCTCTTCACTGCTCCCCATCTTATGAATGAATTAAGTAGCTATCAATTTCTAAGTAAGGAATCTAGGTGGTAAATTCAAGAATCACTGAATTAGTGAGCTAGCAGGTACCTTAGCAGCCATCTAATTCAATCCATACACAAAAAGAAGCTTCACTATAACATACTCAACAAGTAGTCATCCAGACTCTGCTTGAAAACTTCCCAGGAGGGGAAAACCACCATATGTATACATTCTTCTCCTTCATACTTCTTATCTCTAGGTTTTGGAGATACCGTTCTCTCCTGGTTCTCCTACAACCTCTCAGATCACTCCCTCTCATTTTCCTTTGATGAATCCTCAAGGATCCAGCTCATAACTTCTAACCATTGATGTACCATAGAGCTTTGTCCTAGACTTTCTTCTCTTCTGCCTCTATTCTACTTCACTTGGTGAATATATCAGTTCCCATGGATTTAATTATCACAGCTATGCTGACGATTCCTCAATCCACCTATTGGATCTCTAATTGTCTTTCAGACATCTTAAACTGGGTTTCCAATAGACATCTTAAACTCAACATGTCCAAAAATGAATTATCTCTCTCCCTAAACCATCCCTACCTCCAAACTTCCCTTTTTGTTGAAGGCACCCTCATCTTCCCAGTCCCCCAGGCTCACAACCTAGGTGTCATCTTTGACCCTTCCCTCCCCCATATCCAATCTTTTGTCAAGGCATGTTGATGTCACTTTTACAACATCTCTTAGACAAGCCCCCTTATCTCCTCTGATTCTGTTCCCACCCTCATCACCTCATGCTTGGACCACTGCAATAGCTTTCAAGTAGATCATACTGCCTCAAGTCTCTCTCTCCAAACCATCTTCCATTCATTTGCCAAAGTCAATTTCCTGAAGAACACATCCAGTCGTGTCTCTCTCTCTCTCACTCTCTCTCTGTGTCTATCTGTCTCTCCCTCTCTCTCCCTCCCTTTCTCTCTCTCTCCCTCTCCTCCTTGCCCCTCTCCTCCAACCCTCCCTCCTCTCTCTCTCTCTCTCTCTCTCTTTCTCACACACACACACACACACACACACTCACTCAAACTCTAGTGGCTCCCTATTATCTATAGGATCAAATACAAAAACCTCTGTTTGGCATTCAACGACTTCATAATCTAACCACTCCTTCCTTCTCCCACAACACACTTTTACATCTTCTTCCCTATTACACTCTTAGATCCAGTGATACTGGCCTCCTGGCTGATCCCACAAAGGAGATACTCCATCTCTCAGCTCTGGGCATTTTCTCTGACTGTCCTCCATGTCTGGAATGTTCTTCCTCTCCTTCTCTCCCTCCTGGCTTTTATTGCTTCCTTCAGGTCCCAAATTAAATTCCATCTTCTACAGGTCGTCTTTCCCAACCGATCCTTCTTAATTCTAGTGCCTTCCCTCTCTTAGTTATTTCCTATTTATTGCTTGTTGTCTCCCCACTAAACTGTAAGCTCCTTGAGGGAAGGGATTGTCTTTCACCTTTCTGTAGCCCCAGTGCTTAGCACAGTGCCTGGCACTTACATAGTCTGTGCTTAATGAATGTTTATTGACTGATTGATTGACCTCTTGGGGCAGGTCATTCTATGATTTTATGAATCTCTGTGAGACTAAATTTCCATACCTGTAAAATTGGGATAATTATATCTGCACTACCCACTTCACAGGATTATTATGAAGGTGTATTTTGTAAACCTTAAAAAGTACTCTATAAATCTTCTTTCTGTAACTGTAACAAGTTGTAACTTCTTTCTGAAATAAGCTGTAAACTCCTTGTTGGTAGGCATTATATTTGCCCAGGGCACCTGTTAAAAAGCAGGACCTTGGCCCTGCATGAGCATCTTGCCTCAGTCAAGGAGTGGTTATGTACATTCTTGAGAAGTAAGAGTCAACCTGAGATGGGGACACATCTGATGAGAGAAACGCATACCTGTCTGAGTGGCAGAAGAAAGGTTGTGTAGGCCTGAGTACTTTGTATGTTACAAGGTTCGGTCCCACTTTCATGTCTCTATGTTTTTGTCCTCGCCTACTATAACTTCCTATTTCTCTTCCATATTCTAATGCTTCAAGGAACTGTGCATTGTTCACCTCTTCTATTAAGCCTTTCTCAATTACTGAGGTGGCTAAATGGTACAGTGAATACAGTGCTAGATCTGGAGACAGAAAGGCCTGAGTTCAAATCTGGATTCAGACATTTTTTTAGCAATGTGACCCTAGGTAAGTCACTTGACTTGTCTGCCTCAGCTTTCTTATATATATAAAGTGGGAATAATAACACCACCTACCCTTCAGAGTTGTTGTGAAGATAAAATGGATTCCTATCTGTAAGGCACTTTGAAAATCTTAAAGTGCTATACAAATGCTAGCTACTACTATTAGTAGCTTACTTGAAGATCAAACCTATGTTCCTCTCATCTGAAATCCTATAGCACCTAAGAATCTGTGCTGCTCTACTTAATACTTTGTTACATTTGTTGTTCATTTGTTTTAGTCATGTCTGACTCTTTGTGACCCCATTTGGGATTTTCTTGGCAAAGATACTGGAGTGGTTTGCCATTTCCTTCTCTAGCTCATTTTATAGATGAGGAAACTGAGGCAAACAAGGTTAAATGATTTATCCAGGGTCACACAGCTAGCAAACGTCTGAGGTTGGATTTAAACTCAGGTCTTCCGGATTCTACACCTGGTGCTCTATCCAGGGCATGGCCTAGCGGCTCATACTATCTGACATTGTTTCCTACTATTTGATATTTTGGTCATACCTTCCCAACAACATTATAGACTCTGTGGGGGTAGAAATCCTGTCTTATACAAGCAGTTCCTAGCTTATATGCACAACTTCAGTGTCCATGGGGACTCTCCTTCTCTTTCTGCTACTTCCACCTATTTCCCAACTTTACCTCACTTTAGTTGGCTGGTAGTATTAACTTTTTACTAGCAGGTCTGGTAGAGGGGAGGGAAAAGAAGAAAGAGGAAGGGAAGCTGTTATTCTCTGCTCTCCTTTTCCCAGTGATAATGTTGGCTCCATTAGTACCAGCATTGTCAGCACCCCCAGACTTGAACCCATAAATGTATTATCTCATATTTAATATCTCTTCTTCATTCCATAGTTTCCCAACTTTTGTGAGAAAATGCCCAAGATAACCTGAACTTTTATTTCTTTTGAAATGTGGATGAAACAGTTCAGCCCTTTGTGTCCCTACCATTAACATCCCTCAGGTCACTGCATCTTAGAACTGGAAGGGACATCAATGGTTACCTATTCTCTGTTTTGTCATTGATAGAAAGCTATGATATAGTTGAATGAGATCTGGATTTGAGTCCTGGATCTTCCACTTACTATCTCTGTGACTACAGGTCTTAGATTCAATGATGAATAAGGTCCTTTCTAATTATAACAGAATCATGGAATTTGAGAGATGGCAGGTACCTTAGCAACCATGTAGTCAGACCTGCATATAAGAAGAATCCCTACCATAACATACCCAAGAAGTGGTCATCATGCCTTTTTTCTGAAGATGTCCCAAGGAAGGGAAACCCACTACATTTTGAGGCAGTCCATTCTTTGGTTTTATCATTCTCTTTGGGACCCAGTTTCCTTATGTGTAAAATTTGGATAATAATTCTTACACTACCCACTTTGCAGGATTATTTTAAGGAACTGTTGTAAACCTTAAAAAGTGCTCTATAAGTCTTCTCTTTTAGGCTATAAGCTCTATTAGGTAAGTTTACCCCAAATTCCTATCTTATCCAATGTCTCACACAACATTTGAAACACATTAAGTGCTTAATCAACATCTATTCATAGAATCACAGGGTCCTAGAGCTAGAGCTAGAAGAAAGCTCAGAGGTTATCTAGGTCACCTATCTCATTCTGTAGATGAGGAAGCTGTTGAATGAATTTGTGACTATCTCTGAAAACAAAACAAAATCCTTAGTGACTCTCCAGAGGGTTGTGTATGAAACTGCACTCTAGCCACGGGAGAAATTTGGTCAGAGGCAATAGAACCTAGCAGTAGAGAGGAGAAAACATACCAGTCCCTGAGGGTCAAAGGAAGAAAAGAATAAAGGTGAACCGAGGAGCTGACCAGACCTACATGAAGCACTGTGTTGTTGTTCAGTTGTTTCAATTATGTCCAAATCTTCATGGCCCCATTTGGGGTTTTCTTGGCAAGATATTGAAATGGCTTGCCATTTCCTTTTCCAACTCATTCCACAGATGAGTAAACTGAAGGCAAACAGGGTTAAGTGACTTGAAGAGAGTCACACAGCTAGTAAATTGCTGAGGCCAGATTTAAATTCATGAAGATGAGTCTTCCTGACTCCAAGCCCAGGGCTCTATCCACTGTGACATCTACCTGAGGCACCAAAGTGCGGTGGAAAGAAGACTTGTCTTTGGAGTCAGTAGACCTGAGTTCAAATCCCATCTCTGCCACTGACTTCCTGTGTGGCCCTGGGCAAATCACTTAACGTCTCTACATCCATTTCTTCATTTGTAAAATGAATGGACTAGACATCCTCTAAGATACTTTCTGTCTTTAAATTTATACTATGTCTCACATAGGGTTTATTCTACTATGGGGCCCTGGACCTACACAATTCCAGACCACGCAGAGACTGTCCCTGCCTCCTTGCATATATTTCCCCACAACCCCTAGACCCAGCCCTATCTTTCACTCCCTCCAAGTTCTTAATGGAGGGCCCTGTACTAGGCATTGGGAGCCAACAAGTGTCTGAGAACTTAGGCAGACTCCACTCTCAATACCCAGAATCTGGGGAAAGTGAAGGAAGATCAAGGACTCCTGCAGTAAGAGATTCAATCTGATTGTTCCAGGTGGGAATTCTGAGCTCAGTTCTCCATGAAACCATTGTTATATGTGGTGGTTAGGTTCTTACAACTCTTTGTATGGTGTGATATTTAAGGTACTTTTGATTTAAATGGGGGCTAGCTTGGGAACTTTGTTCTAAGGAACATATTAGACATAAACTTTTAGAATACTGTCATTCAGAAGCCAGGGACCACATGGTATTGTAGAAGGAGCTCTTCTTATACTGTCAGGGAAATTATTTTTGAATCACAACCCTTTGACCTTCTACCTGTATGACAGCGGACAACTTATTTTACCTCTCTGGGCTTTAGAATCCTCATTTGTAAAATGGTGGTGATAGGGTGGGGCTGTTAGATAACCAAAATATCCCTTCAAACTCTAAATCCTACGATCCTATGACTAGACGCAGGCACATAGTAGATACTCAAATTTTTGTTGATCTATTGTTGTAGTCTAGTTGTTTTTTAATAGTCTGACATTGTGGTCCCATTTGGGGTTTTCTTGGCAAAGATACTGGAGTAGTTTGCTATTTCCTTCCCGAACCCATTTTACAGATGAGGAAACTGAGGCAAACAGGGTTAAGTGACTTGCCTGGGGTCACACAGCTCGTGTCTGAGGCCAGATTTGAACTCATGAAGGTGACTCCAGGCCCTGTACTCTATCTACTGTGCCACCTAATTGCCAATTGATCTCTTATTCTATCATGAAGCCTCTAAATCATCATGAAGTATCAAGTGGCAAACTGAGATAATTATACAGATAGTTCAGGTCTTAGATTACCTAAATTTTTTATATAGTTTCTACCAAGTTTGAAAGATTTTAAGAATGGGCTCAGTGACAGATAGTATGTCTCTTTTCTAATGACTAGCCCAGTCAAGTAAGGTTTGACACATCACTGTGTAGACTGCCTAGTGGCGTCACACTCAAATAGAAACAGATCCCTCTGGCTGCAAACTGACTTTGAAAAACACAAATGAGCATGTTCTGTGTTGTGTTGTATTCCTATTTATTTTGTTAAACATTTCCCACTTTACTTTTCATGTAGTTTAGGCCTCACTAGGCAGTGTACTAGCTATTTGGCCTTAAGTGTGACATATGGGATATAGCATCATGATGTTTTGGGTCACAACTCTCACTAAATCATAGGAGAGCTATAATGTGGGTCATTGGAGAATATATGCACATCAGCGTCATTATAGATGCTTGAAGTACTGACATGTGTAGATGTTTAATCTAATGTTCCCTAGTGGGCTAATTGCATGATTGAATTCAATTGAGCAAACATTTATTAAGAGGCTACTATATAAGGACAAAACCAAAACATTCCTTTGATTTCATGAAGACAGGATGTTCTATTGGTGAAGGGAATACAACATATATACAAATATGTATAGTACAAAGGAAATTGGGAGAAGGGTGTGATTTAGGTGTAGCAGGGAAGAGTGCACAGAAGTGGAAGAAGTAAAAATGAGCCTTGATGGAAGACAAGGATGTAGATAGAGGAGGCCTGAGAGACAGATTGTGCAAATTCTTAAGGTTCACAAGGGGTAGTGTGATGAAATGAGGCTAGAAAGTAAGTGGGATCCAGATTGTGAAGCATCTTGAATGACAAGCAGGAAGTGGTGTAGACTGTGGGGGAAAGAGTTTTGGCACAGTTACTTAGAGGAATGGGACAGCCAATAAATGAGAACAGGAGGCAGCTAGAGGTTGCAGTGAATAGAGCACTAAGGCTAAGGTCAGGAAGACCTCAGACGGTCTTTAGCGGTGTGATTCTGGGCAAGCCACTTAGTCTCTGTTTGCCTCAGCTTTCTCAACTGTAAAATGGGGTTATCAAAATAACAGCATCTACCTCCCAGGGTTTTTGTACAAATAAATTGGATAATATTTGTAAAGTTCCTAGCACTGTATTTGATATGTAGCAGGTGCTTAAATGTTATTCGCTTTCTTCTGCCAAAAGCACTCATCCAATTAACTGAATCTGACATAAATAGGATGTTAATGTCTGTAACTGGGCAGAAAGGCTCAAATATTTTGTAGGGATTAAAAATACTGTAACAGCAATAAAAAGAATTTATGTTTAAGGTTCATCAGGGTTTCTTCCACTCAAAACACAGCTGCCCTTCACCCCCCAACTTGGTGATGGGTAGAATTATTCAAACTTCAGGTACAGATGGGGAAAAAAATCCTATAGCAGAAAATACTGAAATAATTTGTGAACTAATCAATTTGGGAGAAGGTAAATGACAGTGCACTATTGGCTCTGGAGCCAGAGAACCTGGGTGCAAATCCCACATTGACACTTATCTACGTGACCTTGGCAAGTCACTTTCTGGGCCTCAGTTTCTTCATTGGTAACATGACAGGTTTGGAGCTGACAGAACCTCTAAGGTTCTTTCCCATCCTAGATCTATAATTCTATGAAAATAATAGAAACTAAAAGTGTTATAGCAGTTATAATCTGTCTTCCTTTCACACAGAAGATTAGATGACTCAGCGACTGGCCTATCATTAGCCTAATGTTGAACTCAAGTTGTGACATGCATAAAGAGCAAGCAAGACTTTTCTTTCTGTTCCCATAGAACATTCTTCCTTTTTAGCCAGGTATTCCCTTTCAAATTGCCTGGAGAAAAGGCTTCATCTGGTCAGGCAGGACTACAGATAAATCCTGATTGGCCTCAGGTTCTGTAAGGTTTGAAAGACTGCTGTCTTTCAAATACCACAAAATTGTCGGCTCAGTCTTCCTCTTAGATACACACATGCACATGTGATGTATGTGCATGTAGGTACATATATGTACATATATGCATATCTGTACATCTACCTCTCTATTGAGTTATGTGTGTGTATTTGGGGGGGGGTGAGTGTGTGTGTGTGTGTACTTTTCACAATGCCTGGCACATAGCAATCACTTAAGTTCTAGCTGACTGACATATCTATATCTATATGTATCTATGTATAGATATCGATAACAATTATAATGACAATAATAACTAACATTTATTTGGCTCTTGCTGTCAGCCAAGCACTGTGCTAAGCACTCTGCAATTAAGATCTCATTTGATCCTCATCTGATCATGGGATGTAGGTGCTACATCTACAGATGAGGAAACTAAGCCAGACAGAAGTTAAATGACTTACTGAGGGTTATACAGCTGGTGTCTAAGACTGGATTTGAACTCACGTCTTCCTGACTCCTGGCCCAGTGCTGTAGCCACCTTGCTGCTCATCTACACATACATTCACACACATGTACATAATACATATGTATGAGTATATGTATGTGTATATATTCATATGGATGTATATTATGAACAGTTACCAGTTCTTTACAACTATGTATGAGTTCAGTTGCTTCAATCTGATTTCCCATATGATAAAGACACCAGTTCAATTTCAGAATGGGTATGTTCAGAATCCCCACCCCCATTCCTAACCTGTGCTCACATTTATGCAGGTGAAAAGAGCTCAACTCATTTATCTAAAGTAAAACAGTTGAGTGAGACACAATTAGCATCCTAAGCATCTTACCCTCACTGAAGAGTAAAATCCACCAATCCAAGGCAAATAAACTGGCTTTTAAAAAAAATTTCAGTTGATAAAAATCAAGGTTTTTCAAATACTTCTGCAGCAGAAAATGTTGAAAGGGAATGAAAAAAAAAAAGATCTACTCCAAAGGACAAAGAGAAATCTGAGACACCAGGTTAAGTGACAGAGCTAATGTGGCTTCTGTCTTTTCAAAGGATAAAAAAAGCCATGGCAGATAAAGATCATATTTCCTGGTTCAGTGGAGAAGTTGAGCATTATGGAACACATTCTAACCTCTCATGCTTTCCCCTCATAGGAGATTAGAAACAGGCCCAAACAGGTTATAGTAGCAAAGAGTTAATTTTTTTTTTTTTGGAGATCAGAACAAACATTAGCTTTAGATGTTATTCCCAAACAAGTGGACTAAGTATATATTACTAAAGATAAGTTCACATTTTGATCAGAATTCTAAGAATTAGAGAACAAACATTCTTAAAACCAATGCGCCCAAGGGAATATGTGAAGTCAGCTTATCTCAAATATGTTAGTAATTAACAAAAAACAAGTAATTCTATTTTGTTATGTAGTGGGGGACTTAGAATCAAGAACTTTGACCTCTCAACCTGCTGACATACTCTGGTCACTTCTGTTAGCTTGAGATGAGGAAAAAACCAATATTTTTCTTAGAATTGGGTGGTGGGTTTTTTTTTTTTTTGTAATTTCTTTAAAGGACATCAAGTTGGAACTAGATGGATGCTTAGAATAAGGTTTACAATTATATTATTACTAATGAAAACTCACCTAATATAGCACTTCAAGTATTTGCAAGATCCTCGCCTCACACCATCCCTGGACATGTGTGATTAGGCCCATTTTATAGATGAGTAAACTAATGTTCAGAAAGGTTAAATGACTTTCCTATGGTCACACGGCTTTCACATGTCACATGGTCACATAGTTCAAAGATCTTGAACCAAGATCATATAATTTCATTAAATTCTAGTATACATGTGGAAAAAAAAATAAGTATCGATTTCACACTGGTCCTTCCTCATATAGCAAGCTTTTGTAGTGCTACAGTTTGACAGGGCTACTGTCCTAAATCTAGGAGGTGTGCTGTTATATTTGATCTAATAAAAAAAGAAAACAAGGGAATAATGAGGTATGTAGAATATAGTTTTGGCTTGAAAAAAAACCTACTTATGATGTCAGTGGTATGGGGAACTCCCTGATGGCATCTTCTATAAGTGGAGCTCAACCCCTAAGCTGCAATATCATCTTGATATCATTATCATTATCAGGAAAAGACTTGACCTCTGATTTCACTGGTGTAGGAAACCCCTGGATGAGGAAACGTCTACCAAGGTACCTCAGCACTTCTTCTTCAGTTTCTAGTGTGAGGGAGTTTTCCAGAATACCAAGGGGGTAACACAGCCAATTGTTCTCAGAGGTGGGCCTTGAGCTCAGGTCATACTGGTTCTGAGACTAATTCTCTATTCTCTGTGCCCCAAGTGTCATAGCTGTGGAAATTTAAGATTTGCAAGGCACTATATGTATGTTGTCTCATTTGATCTCAAAATAACCTTGGGAGAAATATGCTATTATCAGCCCCATTTTACAGAAGAGGAAACTGAAGCTGAAGGAGGCTAAGTGACTTGCCAGATATCACACAACTGATAAGTGTCAAAGTAAGAATCAAACTCAGGTCTCCTGGACTCGCAGTCCAGTACTCTGTGTACTGTACCACTCAGCCCATATAAGGGGTTCCTTATAAGGGAACTGACATTTGGTTCCAGTAACTCCCTATTCATTCTATTTCCACTCATTAGTAACCTAACAGGCCATCCATTATTCTTGTTCTGGCTGAACTCTCCTCTTTACCCAATCTCAATACTTGAGTCAACCAGTGCAATTCTTTCCTCTCCTCTACTTTTGAACTCCAAGCTCTCTTATTCTATCGCTGCTCTGGCCTTTCCAAATCCCCATCCCAGGTTTACTCCCACCATCTGCCTGACTCCTCTGGCTCCTTTTCAGGTGCTGGTGAAAGGACCTACAGGAAGTCCTGAACCTATACATTTATATTGTGCAATTCCAACTGTTCCTTCATTGCTTCCTACAATGAGGTAATCCTTTTACTTCTCCTTAATTGATTCCCCATACCACTGGTGTCAAACTCAAATAGAAAGGGGGCCACTAAACCTTAGTAAGGATCCCTGCAGGCCACATATCAGCTTGCAAAACCACAAATGAACATTATTCTGTGTTTCATTGTACTTTTACTTATTTTGTTAACTATTTCCCCATTACATTATGATTGGTTTCTAACAGCACTCAAGAGTTTTGAGGATGCAACGTGGCCTTCAGGCCTCTAGCCTGGCACCTCTGTCTACCCTATATCATTCTACACAGTAGCTATCCTAAGCCTTCTCTTCTTTCCTCAAGCCTTCTCAGCTAAATTCCTTGCAGCACACTTTACTGAAAAAATCAAAGCTGTTAGGCAAGAGCTCCCTTCCCCCTCCTCCTCATCTGAAAATTCCATTATCATCCTCCACCTTTCCCTCCTTTGCTTCATCCCCCATTGAAGAGATGGCCCTTCTCCTCGCCAAGGCCAGCCCAAGACTTTTCACACTTTAATCCCCCTCCAAGTACTTTGCTATCCAGTTTTACTGGCCTATTTGCTCTTCCTCATTGCAAACACTTCATTTCCTATTTCCTTCTTGGACTGTTTGCCTGGTTCATCCTCATCTTCCTACCCCCATAAGTGTGAGTATAACCCAACTCTCTGCCCTGGCCCCTTTTTAATTTTCCCATTATACTTTCTCCCATGGTGAGCTCTAATTTCCATGGCTCCAATGATCACCTCTATGTGGATGGCTCCCAAATCTACATATATAGTCTTTAACCTCTCCTCTGAGGTCTAGTTGTATATCACCAGCTCTCAGTTGGGTATCTTTACTCAGAGGTCCCATAGATGCCTCAAAAAATGGAACTCATTTTTCCCCCCAAGACCAGTCTGTTCTCCAGCCTTCTCTATTTCTGTTGAGTGCATCGCCATTTCCATACTTGTCCAGGTTTGCAAGCTCCAAGTCACCCTTGTGTCTTCCCCTCTCCCTTATACTCCATGGCAAATTAACTACCAAGTCTTGTCAAATCTATCTCTATCTCTCACATCTAGTCCCTTTCTTTCTAATTAATAATAATAATAGCTAATATCTAAATAGCACTTTGTGCCAAGTGCTTTACAATCATTATTTCATTTAATCCTCACAACAACCCTGGGAAATAGGTGCTATTATCATTCTCGTTTTCATATGAGGAAACCGTGGCAGACAGAGGTTAAGTGAATTGCCCAGGGTTTCACACAGTTAGTAAATGTTTGAGTCTACATTTGAACTTAGGTCTTCTTGACACCAAGCCTGGCACTCTATCCACTGAACCACTTAGCTGCCCTCATTCAAATGGCCACTACTCTATTTCAGGCTATTATTATATCTTGTTTAGATTTCTAATTGGTCTCCCTATTTTCATTCTCCTTCTCTTTCTAATCCTTTCTTCCATACAACTGCCAAAATAATCTTCCTAAGACACAAATAAGACCATGTAATTCCTCTATTTAAAAAGTTTTAGTGATTCCATGTTGCTTCTAAAAAAAAAAAGAAACTCCTCAACTTTACATTTATAGTCCTCTACAATGTGGTTCAAATCCACTTTTCCAGCTTTATTTCATATTAGTCATTTTCATGTTTCCCAAAATCAGCATTCACTTCCATATCCTCATATAGTTTCTCTCCCGTGCCTGTGATATACTGCATTCTTATCTTCATTTGTGAGAGTCCTAATCTCTCTTTAAAGTTCAGCTTAGATATCATCTCCTTTATGGAACTTCCCCTAATTCCCCCAAATTTTTAACACTCTCTCCCTCATAAAATTATTTTGTATTTACTTATGTAGCACCCTTTCAGGGCTACTTCTCCAACTTGCACTTAACACTCAAGGGTTGAATTCCCTAGAAAGCAGCTATTATTTTTAGGCCTTAGGGTACCTTGTGGGTAACTACTCCTAAAATAACTCTTAAGTCCCCACCAGTGACCTTCCCATTAAAGTAAGCCAGTAGACAATAAATTCTCAGAAAAGAACTACAAAAAAATGGCATAGTAAAAATAGTACCTATAAAATATCTCTTTTCACCCTGCTCCATAAGCCTGGGACACAGTTTCTTACAAATTTAACATACATGGGAAGAGAAGAACTCAGAATATTATGGTAGTGAGGCATACATATAGGTTACAAAGTAGTCAGAGCTAACCAAGATTAGAAGGAAAGCAGAAAACTGGGGAATAAAATTTTTTACACTAAATATTTCTGATAAAGTCTTCATTTCTCAAATATATAGAGTACAGATTTAAATTTATAAGAATACAAGTCATTTCCAATGATAAATGATCAAAGGATATGAATAGGCAGTTCTCAAAGAATCAGAACTATCTATGATCATATACAAAAATGCTCTAAATCACTATGATTAGAGAAATTCAAATTAAAACAACTCTGAGATACTACCTCACACCTATAAGATTGGCTAATATGACAGAAAATGAAAATGATAAATGTGGGAGGGGATGTGGGAAAATTGGCACAGTAATGCATTGTTGGTGGAGTTGTGAACTGATCAAACCTTCTGGAGAGCAATTTAGAACTATGGCCAAAGGGCACAGCCTTTGATCCAGTAATACAACTACTAGGTCTGTATCCCAAAGATATTTTTTTAAAAGAGGAAAAGGACCTATTTCTATGAAGATATTTATAGCAGTTCTTCTTGTGGTGGCAAATATTAGAAATTGAGGGGATGCCCATTAGTTGGGGAATGACTGAACAAGTTGTGGTATATTATTATAATGGAATACTAATGACAAGATGAATTAAGAAAAACCTGGAAACTTACATGAACTGATGCAGGGTGGAATGAGCAGAAACAGGAGAACATTGTACACAGTACACAGTACAACAATAATATTGCATGATAAACAACTATGAGTGATTTAGGTATTCTCAGCAATACAATGATCTAAAATAATCCTAAAGGACTCATGACAAAAAATGCTCTCTTCCTCCAGAGAAAAGAACTGATGGAGTCTGAATGCAGACAGAAACATACTATTTTTCTCCCTCCCTCCCTCTTTCCTTCCTTCCTTCCTTCTTTTCTTCCTTCTTTCCTTCCTTCCTTCTTTCCTTTCTTCCTTCTTTCCATTCTTCCTTCCTTCCTTCCTTCTTTCCACTCTTCTTTCCTTCCTTCCTTCCTTCCTTCCTTCCTTCCTCCCTCCCTTCCTCTTTCTCCCTCCCTCTACTTCTTTCTTTCTTTTACAAAACAACTAAAATGGAAATATGTTGTACGACGTGATTGCACATGTATAACCTACATCAGATTGCTTACTGTCTCAGGGAGAGGAAAAGGGGAGGGAAGGAGGGAAAGAATTTGGAGCCCAAAAGTAAAAAAAAAAATTATTTTTACATATAATTGAGGAAAAATAAAATATTACTTAAAAATTAAAAATAAATTTTAAAAAACCCATAGCAATTCACTATTCCAGAACTGCAAGACCTTGATGTCTTTTCTCTACCCATAAAGGCCTAAAAAGGCTTCTCTTTCAGCACAGCATCTCTTCTTTGACACTAATTTTTTTTTTCAATATAAGTAAAACTTTTTAAAACGTCATTATCTTCCCTCATCCACCTCAACTTATTCTGAGCTTTAGTATTCTTGTCACTATTTTTATAAGACTACGCTATAGTCTTACATTCATCTTCTGTTACTTGGCTTTGTTTCCATCTTACGTATGGTTCTTTTTAATCAGTCAATGAATCAACATTAATTAAAGAGCAGCTATGTGCCAGGCACTGTGGTAAGCACTGAGGACACAAAGAAAGGCAACAGACAGTCCATGCTCTTACCGAGCTCCCAGTCTAGTGGAGGAAAATGACGGATAAAAAGAAGTTGACTGATCTAGGGCAGGTATGGGGAGCTTGCAGCCTCGATGCCACATATGACCCTCTAGGTCAGTAGTTCTCAATCTGCCTAATGCCTTGACCCTTTAATACTCATATGTGGGTGTATCTGCATGTGGGCGGACCCGCCTGGAGACAGATAGAGGCGTGGTGTCTCCATTCCTAATATGTGTTTTCCGATGGTCTTAGGCAACCCCTGTGAAAGGGTTGTTTGATCCCCAAAGGGGTCACGACTCACAGGTTGAGAACGGCTGCTCTAGGTCCTCAAGTGTGACTTCTTTGGGGCCAAGCTTGGTCGTAATTTCACAGCACTGAGTTTCAGTTATTTTGTTGTTATTCTTTTCATTTATGTTTTTATAGTTATTGAGTCTATTAAATGGTTGTTTGCTTCACTTTGCATCAGTTCATCTTTCCATGCTTCTCTGTATTCATCATATTCGTTGTTCCTTATAGCACAGTAATGTTTCATCAATTTATGCACAACAATTTATTTAGCCATTCCACAATCAATGGATACACAATTCTTTATTACTAGAAAAAGAGCTACTATAGGACCTTTCATTATGCCATATGATTTTTCTAGGTCTTATTCATTAGCCTTCACCTATACTATCTTGCAGTCATCAATGAAAGTAACAGAATAGTAGTTACCTATTATTGCCATTACATATGTCACAATCCAAATAACTGTCTTTCCAAATCACATTTTTCATGTCTCAAACAAAATGCAAACAGGGTGGATCAGGGTGGTGTAAGCTAGATTATCTCTAAGACCCCTTTCAGCTTTAATATTTTGATTCTTATTATGTAGAAATATTTTTCTAGGTATCAAAGAAAATATTCCAGTGTAGTTTCTTTCATTGCTTAATTATAAATATAATTTATAATGATGTTTATTTACAGATATCACTTATAATGATATTTATTTACAAATAAATAATTTATATTACATACTATTATTTATAAATAAAAATCATTAAAAAATCATTCAGAGGGTTTTTGGGGGGACAGAGATGGTCTAGATTTGTGCTGCTATTGGTTTAGGAGGCTCCTGGTTTAATTACTCCTACCACTGAAAGATTGGTCACTCATTTGTAACTTACTGTCTTAGAGAATTGCTTTAGCCACTGCCCATTCCTGCAGCTAGCATGTCTCAAAGGCAAAACTTGAAACTAGGTCTTCCTGACCTCCAGGTTGACCCTCTAGTCTAGCCGCTAGGTTATACTGTGGTTTTTTTTGTCAAGTTAGAAACACACCCCTTATCGTGTCTGCTCTTCCTCCCCTATATCCTGCTCATATAAAATGTTTGGGTCAAGTTTGTTGATTTTACTGAATTGGAATCAGTCCAGGATATAGGAAGAAGAAATCTTACATTAGGCACAAGGCTGACCTTGGATAAAATCGTGAAGTAGGCAGTTACTGTCTCCTGTTCTCTGCTTCTTCTCTAGGATCTTAGTGACTTCCTGGCCCATGGCAGACTAGAACCTCCTAACACAGCACTTCAGTATGTTTTCCTTCCTTGCTCCATGTTCCTTGCTCAGCACAAATGTCTCAACCTTTTCTGTCTGCTTTTCCCCCCAAGACCTAGAACATGTTTAGATCCACAAATGAAGTTAAAATCAATAATAAAGGTAACTCTGAAAGTATAAATTTTACAAAAGAGCAACATGTGACATAAGCAGGGTGGAGTGGTGGTTATGGGAGTCAAGGCCATTTAAGGAACTACAACAAACCAAACAAACAAAAAAATGAGGGAGATATGGTGAGGGAGGACTCTAGAGTGGCTAAAACGATACCCTACAAGGAGTTGCCTACCCTTTGGATCGCCCTTTTGGGACTAACTCATAATCAATTTTCAAGCAAGAAAAGTCAATAGGGTAATAAATGGAGGTGGAACAAAAGAAACATCACGATAGTGCTTTCAGTGGGATAAAGGATCAACTTCAATATTAAGTATTTTCCCTTTAAAATGCTGTCACTCCAGTAATATTTCTCCACTTATTACTATTAGTATCATTAATTATTTTGTCTTTTATTTCTTTTTCTAATTCACTGAAAGATGTTCTCTTTTTTTTGAGGGGGGGAGCAGGGGAAATCTTTTGACCACAGACTTTCCTGATCTTCATTTTAATTTATTTCTAATATAGTATTTTATCTTTTCCCAATTACATATAAAGACAATTTTAAACATGCATTTTTAAAAAAATTCTAAGTTTCAGATTTTTCTCCTTTCTTTCATCCCCTCCCCCCTCCCTAAGAGGAAGCAATTTGATGTAGGTTATATATGTTCAATCATGTGAAACACTTCCATATTGTTGTGAAAGAAGAAACAGACCAAAAGAAAAAAAACATGAAAAAAAATAAAGTGAAAATAGTATGCTTCGATCTGCATTCAGCCTCCATTAGTGCCTTCTCTGGATATGGATATCATTTTTCATCATAAATCCTTTGGAATTGTGTTGGATGATCGTATTGCTGAGAATAGCCAAATCATTTACAGTTATTCATTGTACAGTATTACTGTTACGATGTACAATGTTCTCCTGGATCTGCTCACTTCACTTTGCATCGGTTCATTTAAGTCTGAAAGATGTGCTGTTCCTAAGACTAGATTTTAACACCAACATTTAGGAGCTATCTAACTCCATCCTCCCTACCCCCCAGAATAAATCCTAAGGATTTGTCTTGGCATTTAGACTTTTACTGAGTTTGTAACATCCCTATTTTCTCTATTTCTTGCATTGCCACATCCCAAACAATTTGACTTTATATTACATTTCTCAGCTTTGGAAAGTCATGCAAATCTGAAATTGAGATACTGGTAGTGGGTTAGGAGAGACCACCATGTGATTCTAATGAAGTCTTAAGTGTCATTATTATACTTTATGTGGACTATTTTTTCCCCTTTTTTTCTTTTAGACTCAAGAGCCAGAACACAAACACAGAATAGAGAAAAGAAACAAAAAAACATATAATAAACTTAAATATTGAAAGTTAAATACAAATAAAGAAAAAGTATGTTGTGTCATGTGGACTATTTTAACAGACTCCTAAATGGTGTTTTTAATTTCAGTTTCTCCTCACTACAATTCATCCTGTTGGATTAACTAGAGTTGCCACATACCTCTGTTTATATACCTTCAATGATTCCCCATTGCCTAGTGAATAAATGAATGAATAACATTTATTAAGTGCTTACTATGTTCCAGGCACTGTTCTAAATGCTGGGAATTTAAATACATGCAAGTAAGGTAGTTCCTGCCCTCAAGGAACCTGAATCCTAACAGGGTAAGAAAGCATATAAACGGGGACCTGGTGAGGTGGCATATTCTCCCAGGAAGTTTCTGGGAGCCTGATTCTTGTCAAGACAAAGCTTGCCTGGGACAGCTAGGTGGCACAGTAAATAGAGCACTGCGCCGGGACTTAGGAAGACCTGAGTTCAAATGTGGCCTAAGATACTTGACACACTACTGTGTGACCTTGGGCAAGTCACTTAACCCCAAATGCCTTGCTTTTCCCCCTTCAAAAAAAAAAAAAAAGACAATGCTCACCTACCTGTCAGGGCTGCAGGGGAAAAATCTGGTGGGAAGTGTGCAGGAAGGGCCAGAGCTCATTTGTAAACAGATTAAATGCCTTAACTTGGTATTGCAACTCATTCAAAATCTGCTGCCAACTCACATATCTAGCCTTATTTCATTCTACCTCATGTCCCCTATAGTCCAGACAATATAGACTATTGGCTATTTCCTTACTATATATGATGCCTTCCCTTTTCAAAGTTAAGAATCGAGTTTAAAAATACCTTAAACATCACCTAATCCAAACCCTTTATTTTATATTCAAGCAACCAAACAAACAATTAATATAGAGCTTATTATCTAATTGGAAAGGGAAGAGGTTGGACATTGGAGAGCTTCTCCCTCATCCTCTACCATTTAAGGAGAACATTTGGGGAATTCACCTGATGAATGGTCACCAGCAAACTTCCTGGATTTTATCAACACCAGAAACTCATCATTCTCCAAGAAGAAAGCAGCTCTGTAACTCAAACCCTTTAGATCATTTCTTATCCTGGATGTAGGATTTCCTCATACCTCCCCCCTACTACTCCATTTCAACTTCTTTTTATGTCATATCTTCCCCTATTAGATTCTGAATAACTTGAGGGCAGAGACTGCCTTATATTTTTCTTTGAATTCCCAGCAGTTAGCAGAGTGCCTGTCACTTAGTAGGTGCTTAATAAATGTTTCTTGATGACTATGTGCCAATGTGAAGTAATGAATATAAAGCAGATCTATGCTAAGGATTGGGGATAAAAAGAAAGGCAAAAACAGAAAAAAGTATCATCAAGAAGTTTACATACCAATGCAGAAGCCAACAGGTGAACAGATAGGTACATATAAGCCTCATAAACAGAGTACAAGGAAGGTAAGTAGGAAGGAGAAGGCTCAAAGAGGTTAGGGAGATCTGGGAAGATCTCCTTTAGAAGATGGCTTTTGAGCTGAGTCTTGAAGGAAACCAGAGATATTCACAGGCAGTGATGAGAAGGTACAACATTCCAGGCATGGAATGGAGTGGAGGACTGCCAGTGACATGGCAGAGCTCAGCGATGAGTGTCATGTGTGAGAAACAGCAAATAGATCTGTGTCACTGAACTTTTGGTTACTTGGAGCAGAATAAAGTATGAGAAGGCTAGAAAGGTAGGAAGGGGCCATGTTGTAAATGAACTTAAATACCAAACAGAGGATAAGTGATTTTCCCAAGGTCATAGAGATATTAAATTGAATCAGAGTCAAGATCACAAAATCAGAGTCAGAAAGGAACTCAGCAATGATAAAGACCAACTTGTGCCCAAATGGCACCCTGTCTACAACATTGTTAAAAGTCTTCCCTGCTCTTTGACTGAAGATCACAAGCTCCCTAGTTCAGGACATTGTCTCTTGCTTAGATTATCAGAACAGACTCATAATTTAGTTCCTTCAGTTCCACATTCACTCTTCTTTCTACTACACCATGCTACCTCCTCTTTCTAATCTCAGTTTATTGAACTTGTACACATACTCCTGGGTGTAACTCATTATGGAAAACCATTAAGTATTTGAACAGATATCATATGGAAGAGGATTAGACTCATTCTCTTTGTCCCCAGAGGGCAGAGCCAGAGGCAACAGAAGAACACTGCCAATGAGCTGGATTAGGTTTCACATCAACAAAACTTGTTAAAAATTTGGGTTGTATAAGAGTAGAGTTGGCAGCTTTTGAATGTAGTGGGATCCCATCAGGTCTCCAAACAGTAGGTGATCACTGTGAAGTACATTGTAGCGGGAATTCTTTTTGGGCATGTGGGTTGGATTAGATGGCCACTGAATCCCATCTCTGAACCTCAGAAAATCTTTGTTTTGTGAAATAATGCCTTTTCTCATTATATATGGCAAAATATGAGATTTTCTTCAATTCTTCTTCCCCCTCCTACCTCCCCCTCACAATTAGGGGTGTGCCAAGAGTGAAAAATTACTCTCTGAGAAGGAAAAATATTTGACTTTTAAGAAAATTCTTATTATTCTAATATGCTAAATTTTGTTTATTTCAATGCTACTCCTTGTAGCTGCAGCAGAACACATGAATGTTATTGCTCTGGGAAGTCAAGGGATCATGGAGGTCTTGTATTTCCTACCAGTTATCCACCCATATAGTAGAATCAACCTATGTAGGAAAGAATAGGAGACTGATTACTAAATGTTTTTTTTTAAACAAAACTGATGAGACAGCAAACGATATTCAATCCTATTAAAGAGACTAAGCACAGACCTTTAACAAAATCCTTACATTCCTTGCATTGGGATTGTGTGATATGGTTCTACAATTCAGGGAGATTGGAAATTACAGAACATCTGCAATGAAATTGGTTTTCTGTGGAAAACTGATGAATCACTTACTGCCAATGACTGGAAGGAAAAGTACTTGTTTATGCCCTTATGTAATGAATTTTTATGAGGTGAAGTTTGCTGTTTATAAAAAATACACTTTAAGCTGCTGTAGATGTAAAATAATAGAATTCAGAATTCAGAGCAATGCATTACTGCAAAGACAGTCACTAGCAGAATATTATCTGCTTACAAAACACCAAAACAGGGCTATTACTTCTATAATGGAATTAAAAAAAAAAATCTCATCCACCCAGTTAGATTCTAGGAGAAAAAGTATTTAAAGAGACATAGCTAAAATTGACAGTTCTGAAATTGCATGTACCATAAAAAAAATTCTCTTATTGTCCTCCTGAATCCCAACTGTGCTTTTTCTTAAAGCAAGAGTGCTACATAACATTTTAAATTAAAAATGACACTCCTGAGAGACCCTACAAAAACAAACCTGGGATACCAGCCTCCCTGTATGGTCCCAGACAAGTAAGAACATGTATGAAGACTGGTTCTGCTCTATTCCTGGGGACGGATTTGGGTTTTGAAATCCCAAATGGTCCTGCCTTTTCTGAAGGAAAAAAAGGGTCATCTTCCTTCTTTAAAAAGATTTAAGACAAAAATAATAGAGACCATTTCTCTTTAAATGATTCCTCTTTTCTTAAATAAGCTACAGATTTGTTAAGGCATTATTATTGTTCTTATTATAGTGGGAGGAGGAATAAGTGAACTGGTGAATAGGAAGGAGTGTGTGTGTGTGTGTGTGTGTGTGTGTGTGTGTGTGTGTGTGACCTCACTCTCTAGTTACTCTCTAAATGCATTTAAAGCCAAGAATCTAATGTAGAAGGTAAACTTATAGAGCTCATTACTGTTCTGCTCTTAAACAAAGACATCTATGTAAGACAATAATGGTTGTAATTAAGGAATACAGTGATAGGGCCATCAAGAATTGATTTATGAAAAGCCTTGTAGTCCTTTTCTTCAAGGAAACAACAGGGCTTTTACCTATTGTGTAAAGCAGTTTGCATTTTCCAGTGTTTTAAAACATGAATAACTGTAATTTGAATTGGATGGGAAATGAAAATCTTCTAATGTGAGGACAACTTTAAAAAATTCTTTTTAAAAACTATATATATATGCATATGTACACATATATTCAGATATATTTATATACACATATACAAAAATACACACATAATCAGCAAAAATCTGCCTTCTTTCTCTCCTTTCCTCTCCTCCAAAATTGAGCCTTGAAAAACAATCCTGTTTATAAGCATGTGGAGTCGGTCAAAACAAATTTCCACACTGGCCATGTCCAAAAGAAGTATTTGTCTCATTCTGCACCAAGTCCTTTGCTTCTCTATCAGGAGGTAGGCAGCAGGTTTCATCTTTAGTTCTTTAGAATTTAGGTTGATGAGTTCCTAATTTTTTCAAAATTGTTTTGTCTTTGCCATAGTGGTGTCCCAATGTATAAATTGTTCTCCTGGTTATGTTCACTTCACTCTGCATCAGTTTAAACCATGTTTAAACAGAATGGTAAAACTTTCAACTCCACTAATTTAGAATATGGGATAATTTGGGCAGAAACTGAACTGATGTTTATGTCTGTGCTAGCCATAAAAATGGGTTTGTTAAACAGACTGGAAAGGCAAACAAATTACCTAGAATGCTAAAAAAAAAAAAAATGCTTAAACCTATGTTTCCCTAACTTTGCGTGTAATGGTAGAATCTGGATTTCCTAGTAAATTTTAATGCTCTCAATAATTATCTGAGGACATAAGTGGGCAAGGATCTTTTGAGAGTGGGACAACTAAAGGTAAACAATACTGTAGGTGTCATGCAAAGACAGCTGTGGTAGAACTTGTGGAAAAGGGGAGAAAGAGGACCTAGATGGGGTGGGAGTCTAGAGGCCTTGCAAAAAAGCAGCAGAACCTGTCTCTAACGTGCAGCAATGTAAGCGTTCTCCTTTTCTAAGAAACTACTAGGCCCCCCAGGTTGATAGGAGCCGAGTTACTATTTGTAGGCTAAAGTTCCTTCTACTTGCAAGTTAGAATTTTAGCTACAGTAGCCTAGCTATTGTGAATCACAGCAAATCTCACTCACTAGTATTAAGAATGCTGAAATTTAGAATAAGCTGAGGCTTGTGATAAATGCGAAGGGTAAAAAAAAGTGGGGTGAGGGTTGAACCTGCTTTGAGATCAAGAGAAAGGTAAGTCAAAGGATAGGATTGCTGGTGCTTGGGTGGGATGGGTTGATGATATCATGACAAAAAAGGCAGAACTATCCAACTTTTATTTTTTCTGTTTTTTCTACAAAGGACAATGATCTCTGGCCAATGCAAGACAGAAAAATGACCAAAAGAGTTTTTCAAGGAATTAAAACTCAAAATAATCAAGATGATTGAGAGAACCTTGCTGCCCTAGTAAGTTCAAGTCACCAGACCCAGGAAAACTACATCTCAGGGTCCTCAATTATTTGCCAGGACACTAGCTACAAAACTATTTTTTATCTTTATATAAAATGTATCAACTTAATACCTCTTTTAAAAATACAGTATAATCTAACTAAAGGAAAATATGATGCATTTACTGGCACTACAATTTAGGTAAGGCATGAGTTAATCTCTTTTCTACAGAGGATCTTTTACACCGGTTCTTTAATGAGAACAAGTTGTTCTACTGTTAATGTGAGGGGTGTACTCACTTCGGTAGTGATTCCACGGAAAGTCAACTATGTATTGAATTACCTACTTTTGGATCCCCTGTCCTCAAGATTGACTTGGCTTAACCTTGCTTGACTTGTTACATCTGCCAGAATAACAGCTCAAGGCAGGATGGATGAAGGCCATCGTGCAAAGAGGTGCTTAATAAAATCCTTTTCTGTTAATGGCTTCATGAAATTGTAAGCTTTCTTATTGAAAGTAAAAAGTATTCCAGAGGAGACACAAGTTGCCTTTCTAGGAAAGAAGTCATCCTCTCATTTCACTTCTTAAATTTCTTTTAAGTGAAACAAATAAAAATGATATACTTCCTCACTAGCAATAGAGGCTGAATATGAGATTATCTTACATATTAGTTTAAAATAATGAAAACCATGGGCAATTAACATTGTGACCAGTATATCTATGTGAAAACCATGGCTGACTGGTTCAACTGAGTTATGATTGCAATGATTCTATTTGCTGCTGATGTGCAACTAAACTCAAATCTACTTTACTCATTATATACTTAATTCATCAAGCACTGCCAAGGGATAGGCTTTTCTGTACGATCTCCAAATATCTAATGGTTACCTCTTAAGTGAGTATTTTTCGTATGAATTCTTTTAATGAAAAACTCCCTACAACGTATCATTTTGCTTCTTCCTCAAAGTGTGCTAAAGAGAAATTCTTGATCCAGCCAGGGTCATCATCATGAACAATTAATGTACTATGCTAGAACAATAATACTTTAACCAATGCTTATTCTAGACTATTGTGCTTTTAGAGCTCTTGCGTCTTTTTTGGTTTTTATTTCCTCCTTTGCTAATGGGCTTTCAGCTATCCTTCTTAAAGCTACCAGGATGGCCTATATTTACTATTCCTCACTCTCCCCATCCCATTCTATTTTACAGCTTCAAATCTGTGCTGGGCTGGGACACCAACAAATGCTGTATTGTGGCAATTATGTTCAACAGCCTTTCAGTGAGGGCTTAAAAATCATTAGTTTTGATGTATGAACATCACCCAAGGGGTCTTTTTTTTAGGGGGGAGAGTTAATTTCCTGATTCTTAGTTCTACTCTGGATGATAATGATATTTCACACTTATAAAGCATGAGTTTACTTACACCTGTTAGGTGATTGATTGCTAGATAAGTGTGGTGTTGGTATTTTCTTTGGGGGCTCCATAATTTCATGGGTGTGCATATCCTCTTCATTGATATGCATTACAAAGACTGGTGATGCCTTCTTATCCTAGGTGATTCTGATACATGCTTTCCTACAAAATCCTTCTTAGCAGATTTAACCAGCATGTTGTTCTTTTAATATTGCAGAGGTATCAATAGGAAACTGCTTATTTCTCATTCTCACTATATAATCAGCAATTACATATCTTTGTTAGTGTCTTGTATACCATGTTGAATGAAAGTCATTATTAACATGCATTTATACCTCCCATGCATCTTTACATTTCCTTGTAGATTCAATTTTAGTTTTAAGATGTATTCTGACTAGCAGTCATATATGAAAGAATATTTTACAATAAAAACATAATTTGGCCAGAAGACAGCATATAACGTTGAATGAAAAAAAGATCTCTGCCATCATTGGTTTAACTGATATTCTATAACAAGATTATAAAAATCATTCACTTTTTTTTGAGTGGTAGAGAGAGGGTCAGGGGTCTCTGGATCTGTGATTTCATCAATATAGGAAAATCCCAGTATGGAAACTGCTCCATGGATGCATATCTGGAATTTATGTTGAGTTGCCTAGGGCACCAAGAAGTTGCTTGTACAAGGTCACACAACTGTGTCAGAAGCAGTTCTTGAGCTGAGGTCTTTCTCACTCTAAAGTAGCCCCTTTATTTACTATTATATGTTGCCTCTCAAGTCATTTAGTACCTATGTGGCTTTGGGCAAGTCACTTAAGCACTTCAGCCTCAGGTTTCCTCCTTCTCATCATAATAGCATTTTTGTAGCACCTATACTTCGAGTCACTGTAGCAAGTGCTTTAATAATAATAAAAGCTAACATTTATGTAGCACAGAGTAAGACACTATGCTAAGTACTTTACAAATATTATCTCATTAATTCTCATAACCCGAGTTATTATTATCCTCATTTTACAACTGAGGAAACTGAGGGAAACAGAAGTTAGTGATTTGTCCAAGTAAGCGGGTGTCTGAGGATGGATTTGAAAGCTTATCTACCAATCTATCTATCTCCCTATCTATGGTTGTTAAATTCCCAGACAAGTTTGGGAAAGTCTACTTAATCCATAACCTTGCTGAAGTAAGAGTAATCTTTAGCCTCTCATGCCCCTCAAGAAGGCAAGGGCTAAAAGCCCTAAAGATTAGGCAGCATAGGGAGAAGGCTCTCATGGCAAGAAAGCAGGGAGGGGAATGGATGGAGTTTCAGATAGTTCCCAACACAAAGTGTATGTGGGGCTCGTGCATTAATAGTGAGCATAACATACTAAATGAAGTAGTAACACTCATGTAGAAATATTTGCCCCAAACTGTCACTATGCTGTAGTTTTATTTTCCAATTAAAATAAAATGAAATTACTGAAAGGCAAGGTTTATGAAGAAAATATTCATATATTCATGTTGAGATTTACGGTAAGAAGAGTCAATGCTTATATTTTTCAAGTCTTTAATATATTACAGCTTTTAGAAAATAATACTATTTTCACTGGCATTGACATTTCACCCATAAAATAACTGATTTAAAGCATCAGAAGAGGTATCCTTTTGGTTAATTCTCAAGCTATCTGAATTTTTCTCCATTTGTTATCTTGAGATAAAGCACAGCCCATTTCACATTTTTCCACTGTCAAAGAATATAAATTAAGAACTATTTTTAAAAAAAATGCAATTATAAGTTAAGTAACCAAAATATAACAGATATCTTTCATATACCTATTATTTAACATGAGTTGTTTTTCTAATGCATTTTTTTTTTAACTAAGAAAGCAAAACACCAGAAAACAAAAAGATAAGATTACCAACTTGACCAGTGATGGATAGTGGAAAGGAGCAGACATCCTGATATGTGCATGTGTATGTATTTATTTGGGCCTTTCCTTTCACCATTATGGGGAACTCTAATGAGGAAACTACCCTAGCCACTGCTGAAAGATAAGTGTTTTGCATCTTAAGAGTCATAGAAAGCTGCCTGGAGGCAGAGGAGGTGAACGAACTTGCCCATGGTCAAGGAACCAGAATGCGTAAAGGCTAAATATCTATTATTCTCTCAGACTGCTTCTCATATATGTCTCTGTATAGATAGCTAGATGTAGAGCTACAGACTTATACCTAGACAAATACAGGAGCATGTATTTTCATACTAGAGGTGTCTGAAATTTTGCTGGCTTTGAGGACTGTCCACCAATAAGATTAACAACTCCTCTAACATGTAGTTGCTACAACCAAAAAACTGATTACCAGGTGGTGATCCCAATATGCATGTGTATATATATATACGAACATATATAATGTGTGCATGTGCATATACATATATATGTATATGTAAGACAATTCTATAATTTAAAGCACTTGTTTAAAAAAAACCAACTTTACATTCACAGAATTTTAGAGTTGTAAGGGACCTCAATGGCAACCTAGTCCAACATATAAATGGAAAAAGAATTTCTTCCCAAGCATGCTTAAAGATTAGTTATCCAGGCTGCTTAAAAGGTCATGATTGAACCCATCACCTTTCTGAGCTAGCTTTCCAGTTTTAGATCACTCTAATTGTTAGAAGGGGCAACTAGGTGGTACAGTGGATAGAGTTCCAGACCTGGATTCAGGAAGACAGTTTCCCAAGTTCAAATCTAACCTCACACACTTACTAGCTGCATGACTCTGGGCAAATAGCTTAGCCCTGCTTGCCTCAGTTTCCTCATCTGTAAAATGAGCTGCATCTTTGCCAAGAACACCCCAAATGGGATCAAGAAGAGTCAGCTCTTAAAAAGTTTCTTTCATCAAGCCTAAATTTGCCTCTTTGCATCTTCTACCTATTGCTCCCAATTTTGCTCTCCAGGGTCAAGAAGAACAAATCTAATTTCTCTTTCACATGGCAGTCTTTTAAAAAACTGAAGAAAACTATCCTATTTTTTCCAAGTTTTAGCCTCTTCCAAATGAAATATTCCCATTTCCTTTAACCAGTCCTCATATAGCATGAACTAAAAGCACTTCACCATCCTGGTTGTCTTTCTCTGAATACTCTCTCACTTCCTAAAATATGGTGCCAAGAACTGGCCATAACACAGTAGATTTGTTCTAACCAGAACTAAGTAGACTAGGACTATCATCTCCTTACGCCTGGAAGCTTTTCTTTCTTAAAACAGACCACAATCACAGTGGCTTTCTTTGTTGCCATATTATACTATAACTCTTCTTGATTACGCCTTTAAAGCCAAATCACTCTGGCTTTCACTGATTGGCTAATAACAGGTCCCAGTCCAAGCCTCCTTTGCTCGTTGTTTGGGTTTTGATGGCTCAGAGTGAGTATGAACGGCAATTGTTTCTGTTTTGGCCAGAAACTCTAAGGATCTTCACCTCCCAGACTGATTCTTCTGAAAAGGCAAACCAGGCCATCTTCTGTCTCAACTGTTACCTAGCTTTTAATTACTAAACAGGATTTGCTTCAGACAAACTGAGACCTGAGAAAGACATTAGCTTAAAAAAGCCAAGGTCCCCCACTGCATCTGGGGCCAGTGCCAGTAGTCTTTTTTTTTTTTATTTATTTTTTTAAAAATTTTATTATACTTTGCATCATTCATTTCCACAAGATTTTGAGTTATGTATTTTCTCCCCCTCTTCCTCCCACCCACCGCCCCAAAACAGCCATCCCAGTGTGTCCCCCCTCCCCCAGTCTAT
>CM053587.1:139649677-139687075 GCA_028646515.1 Pseudochirops corinnae | reverse complement strand
TTTTAAATCTCTGTGGGGCTCTGCTTCCAGAAGGGAAAGCTCTGTCCCAAATCGCTGGGGTCCTCCCGGCTGCCGTAGACTTCCGGCTGACTGGATAATGAAGACTCCAGGACTGAGGCCCAAGACAACGATCTGGATCCAGGCCGCTCAACGCGAGACAGTGCCAGTAGTCTTGACCCATGTCTTACTACTGGACTCTGATGACCTGAGGAGAGAGTGAGGCTGATGACTTTGCATACAGCCCTGCCTCACTTAAATACTATTCACTTGCAAGTCAAGACATCACCCTCTTGAAGTCATAGCTCCTCTTCAAAAACAAGGTCAAACAACAATTCACATTTAACTTCCAGCTCACTCAAACCCACAGATGTTTTTCAAATGAACTGTTTGTCTAACCATAACTCCCCCAATCTTACAATTCAACCCATGTAAAACAGTACATTATTCACATTTACACTGAATCTATGTAAAACTACACTATCTAAATTAAATTTCGTCTCAGTAGATTCAATCAAATGTCTTAGGCTAATATCTTTTTGGATCTTGTATCTAGCGTGGTAGCTCTCTCTCACTCCCAGCTTTGTGTCACTTGCATGTTTGATAAACATACATCAATGCCATTTCGCACATCCACTGCCATGGTATTAGTCATTAGTTATAACCTAATCTTGACTTCTGATTATAACTTAACCTTGACTTAGGCACCAGAAGCAATGTGAAGACAAAAAAACCCTTTCCCCTTCCCAGTGACCTCAGATTGGCTTCCACAAGCGACCTAGAGTGGGGAGTCTACACTCTGAGGCAGTCACTGGTAAGACCATCACCCCTTACTTGTAGCTTTTCAGTGGGAAAAGGAGGAATGGAAGTGTTGTAATATTCATGGATTTCATGACATTGTCTTTCTTGCTAAACCAATCCCTTTTCTAAACTTCCCTAGTTCCACAGAAGACATCTTTCCAGTCTCCAGGGTTCTTAATGTCCTCCTCATTATCCTTGATTCCTCAATTTAAAGTGCTATCTTCAAAGCTACCAATTGCCAAATTTGGTGACCTTTTCTCAACACTCATCTTCCTTGTTCTCTCTGTAGCATTTGATACTGGAGACTATACTCTCCTCTTGTATACTTAACTCTCTTCAGTTTGGAGAAAATTATGTAAGTATGTCAACTATAAATAACAAGTTATATCTTTTTTAAATATTGGAAACAAATTTCTAACCTGTTTAAAAATCTTCCAAATGAAGAGTTTCAGTAGGTTTTTAATTTATTTGTTAAATACATAAAAACATAGTACCTGATTAGTTTGCAAGAACAACTGGGAGACATTAGGAAATATTATTAGCTGAATTTTAATAAAAACCTTTATATAACTAGTAGATAAGATTGACAAATGAACATGATTCTGTAAGTCAATACTGTACTTCTTCCACATAGATCTATATATTTTTCTGAGGTACTTTTTTCAGCTATGACAGCCATTAAAACAAAGTAATGAAATAAACTAAAATTAGAAACAAGATTTTTGAATCACTATCACAAAATGTAAGTCAATTTTTAAAAAATGAGGCATATTCCATCATACTGTTCACTAAAAAGTCATTAACAATCATTAATAATTTGGGAAAAGAGGACTGCTTTTACTGTTCACACATACATTTTTTTCCGTTTTGTTTTTGTACAAACTTTAAAATATCTATTTTTATGTAAGTTTACATATGATTTTCTAAGCAAATATACACATATTAAGGGCATACATTCAAAACTAATTTACTTACAGAAGTACATGATCAAAAACTCTGGAGATCACAAGTCTAAAGATGTAGCTAATCTTCATTTTCAACCTCTTTCTACCTTCTAAAACATCATCAGGCAAGTTTGAAAGAAAAAATAAAAAGTATGAAACATGACAAACAATTGCTGATGTCATTTAAGCCTGGTTCTGAGGAATAATAGTAAAATCATCTCACTTTAATAGAACTTTAAAGTTTACAAAGCTCGCTCTCTCTATGTGTGTGTGTGTGTATATATATATATATATATATATATGTATGTGTATATACATATATATACACACACACACACACACATATGTATATATACATGTCATGAGCTTCATAATCCTACAAAGTACTATAGGGATTACTCTATTTTAGAGATGAGGAAATTGAGGCTCAAAAGGTTAGGTAATTTGTTTGTGGTCACACAACTAGATACAATAGGAATACAATCTCTTCTTACTCCAAGTCAAGTGATTTTTCAAAAATACTATTGCAATTCCCTATAATGGGCCATAATTTTAAAATAATGTAAATAGCTCCAAATATTTAGCAAGAGTAATCGAGGGCAACCAGTGGTAAAGTAGAAAGGGCACAGGATTTAGAATTAGAGTAGCTGGGTTCCAATCCTAGGTGTCACTTATTACAAACTACTTATTTACTGTAGTCACTTGGGATAAGCCAGTGAACCTCTCTGGGCTTTTAAGCTTCCTCAGCTGTACAAATGAGGTTGTTAGATGAGATGACATATAAGGCAGTGATGCAGCAGAAAGAGAACTAGCTTTGGAGTCACAGGACCTGGTTCAAATACCTCTTCTGATATGTACTGCCTATATGACCTTAGGCAAGTCATTTAATTTTCCTGGGGTTCTTAACAATTTTGGAAGGATTGCTCTAGATGGCTTCTGAGGGCCATTTCATCTATGATCCTGTGAGCTGAAAAGTTCTATTCATCTCTACACATGACCCTGTGACCCAAAGATATTATAAAGTCATTCACATGCTGTTAGGGCAAAATAATTTAAAGAATATTTTATAGCTCAACTTCTTTGCAGGAAAGAACACTCTTACTAGTTGTAACTCAGGAAAGTAAACAAGTGGCCATTAATACTTTAAGTATAAGCCAAAATCAAATCCTTAGTTCAAATGTAATTGTTTAAAAAAAAATCTAAAAACTGGTTAAGTTCAAACTGATGATACTTTTTATTTTTGAGATATAGTAGAATTTATATAATAGATTTGATATAATGTAGCTTCCAGGGATTAGTGTCTTAATCATGTCTTTAGGGAAATTTGAAATAGTGATTCTGACATGCTTCTTAAGTATTACCTATTTTGTTTAAAGAAGGTAGACTCTGTTTTCTAAGGAGCATTCACTTCTGACATTTCAATCCCCGACTTCAGTGGCTGCAGACTCTGAACCTCTGTGCCACACTTAGGACAAGTGAAGTACATGTCAAACAAGTAGCTGCTTTTAACACAATAATAACAAAACACATGTACACAACCTATGGTATGAGGCATAGTAGGCCACTGTCCACAAAGGGAACATTCTTTGCCATGGATGGCTAATGTATCATCATTGTTAGGAACACCTGTAATGGGGATACACCAAGATAACAATTTGGCTTTCAACTTTTGGATATTAATAAGTGGTAACAGAAAGATCAGAAATTCTGCAAAACCATGCCACAATAGTTCCCTGTTCATGTACTCAAAGCCAACTTCTCGAATGTTTTGGGGTTTGCAAAATACAGATCGAATACCTAAGAGACGCTCTGTCAATGTAGCAAACTTTCCTTTTTGTAGAAAAATTAGGAAATTAACCAAACTGCTTAATTTCAAAAGTCCAACAACAAAATTAGTACACTGTTTGATTTTATAGAATGATGCTAAATGGTGGTTACGGAATAAATCATAACATCTTTCTTCTAACCACCTTCCTCCAATTGTGCAAATGGCATACCATAACTTTTGATTTTTACTTAGTGGCTGATATTTTTGAGTTTGAGAAAAATCATTCTTGTAGTGGATATTCATAATTGACTGTCCCACAGTAGCATTCTTGGAGTAAATGGTGAATCTCCATAAGAAAAGCCACAAAAATGCTTTTACCTCAGGTTCAAACCGGGCTAAGAGCCCTGGCTTAAATCCATGAAAACAATGAGTAAACTGGGACCAAACTAATTGTTCCAGGGCTTTGTTTAGTTCCAGGGCATCCAGTTGACTTATTCTCAGTACAGGGTTTGGGTGCTCAGTAGTCTTTCCATTGGAAGACATATCTTCTTCCCTGCAGGACTCTGGAGAAAACAAACAAATAAGTAAGCATACCCCAATTTATTAATGCTTAATAAATGTGTAAAAGCATGATATTAATATTGAGGGCATTCAGCACAAAAATTATAGCTTTAAATAGTTCAAATATATTGTAGCAATGCAGCTACTATAATTTTATTACAACTATGTGCTTTCTCCTATCTCATATACCACACACACACACACACACACACACACACACACACACACACACACACACACACACACACAACTGTACCCTTTTTCAACGAACCATTTCCCAAGCAGAAATGTCCCATAAACTTTTAGCCAGATACTTTCACCATTACTATAAAAAAAAACCTTAAAATTAAGGGTATTTTCTAAATTACCTTTAAGTTAATATGACTAGTGGGGAAGTATATCATCAGACTAATAACTGCAAACTATAATGTTTCACTGGATGGTGAATCAAGACTGGAGTTTAATCTCTAGTCCAGGTATTTTCCACATGCATAATTTTAAAGGAAGAATTTAATTTTTAATCACTATCCTTTTCATTGATAAAGGCAAATGGCAGGGATAAGAGAGGTCAATGTCTATTTATCATGCTATTGTGAAAACTGACAAAACAATTCAAATAAATATAGTAATATTATCACTAAATATTAACAGGTACAAATTACATATGGGGAAAATTTTCAAGGGAATATTGAGTTACAGCACAAAATGTTATTCAGAAATGTGGTGAACTGTAGGGTCCTTGGTATAGGGTAAAAAACAAAGAGAACAAAAATGTCAGGAGTATTACAAATCACCAAAATTATGAGGGAGGGAGTCTCCCTTATTTAGTCTACCCTTTTCCTCAAATTATGGTCCATTTACATAGTTAGGGTCCTGAATTAGAAGCAGAGAAATATGAGGCATATATACTCACATAATCTGAAGGACAATGACTCTGGTTTGATTTGTTGTAATAGGGCACTGTATTGGTATTCAATAGATAAGCATCCACATTTGGGTTGCATCACTGGAATACCACAGGTTAGATCATCAGGATGAATCTAATAAGATGAAAATAGAGATAAAATTTTATACCTGGGATTGAAAAATCAATTTTAAAGAAACAAGATGGAAGAGAGACATTAATTTACCTGAAAAAGACCTGAAAGTTTTAAGTGACTCAAGAGCAGGCGTCCATATGATATGAAAGTCAATAGATAATATAAACTTCAGTTGTATTAACTGAAGCACAGAATCCAAGACTACAGACTAGAAGCATAATGTGTCAAATGCATAAATGAAAGAGATTTTATGAAAGTGCCCACTATGTGCCAGATACTGTGCTAGGCACTACAGATACAAGTCCAGAAATGAGACAGTTATTACCCTTGTGGAGTTTACATTCAAATGGGAGAACAACACATATAGCCAGGGAAAAGTTGTGGAGTCAAAGGAATGGTGAAGAGAGTCAAAGTGCAGTCCGTTGTCAATGTACTTTTCAGAAGCAATGGCAGGACTGGTTTGCTTACTGTTCTCCAGACAAGAGGCTGAAAGAATGGGGAAGGGCAGAATGTGTAGTGCAGCAAGATGTCCCAATATGTCTGGGGTAGCTGGGTGTGAAACATGGTCTAGCTTAAGTGAAACATATTCATTGAGGCAAATTGCTCAGAAGTTGCTTGTCACTGCTCAGAAGATTAACATACTTAGGGAAAGAGGCATGATATCTGGTACAGATGATTATGATCTAGTTGGGGAGTAGAAGAGTAGTCAGGTGAATGGTAAAATATCCCAAGCTTTCTATTGTGGATGGCTATGAATTACTGAAAAGATTATGGGGAAAGAGTGAGGTGGGAGAATTAAGTGAATCTATGGCACAGTACTAACTACCTTATATCACTATAAAGGGTGTTCCAAATATCTTACTGTAGCTTTAAGCTATTAAAACTGCACAAAATTTTTGGGATATTCTGTATTTGTTCATAGCCTTAGTCTGAATTCCAGATTATCAATAAACTATTTTCAACCCCAAATAGACTATGTTGAAATAGCATGAGTAAAAAGAAGAGTTGAGCAACATTTGAATGATTAAAGGAAAAATCAAAATATGAAATTCCTAAGGAGCATAGAAACAGCAAACAACGCATAATCTTGCTAAAACATCATATGTCAATGGCTATCAGTTGGCAAGTATTTACTTTGTGTGAAGTACTACTGTGTTAAGTCCTGGGGATACAAAGAAAGGCAAAACCATACATAGCCTCTGCTCTCAATGAGTTCATATTTTAATGGGAGAGATAACTTTCAAAGAACTGTACATACAAGACACATACATTATAAACGGAAGGCAATCTAAATGAGAAGGCACTAGTGGGTAGGTGGTAAATGGAGGGGACCACTTGGAAAGGCCTCCTTTAGAAAGTGGAATTCGAGTTGTCTCCTGAAGGAGGCCAGAAGTCAAAGGTGAGGAGGGAGTGCATTCCAGGCATGGAAGACAGTCAATGAAAAGGCATGGGGCTGGGAGATGGAATGTCTTTTAAGAGGAATGCAAGGAGACTAGAGACAGTGAATCACAGAGTATATGGAAGGGAGATAAGATAAGATAAGAAGGGGCTACTTTATTAATGGTTTTAAATGCTAAAGGGTTTTAGATTTGATCCTAGAAATGTTAAGGAACCACTAGAATTTACTGAGTGGGGAGGAGGTGATGTGGCTAGACCTGTGCTTTAGGAAGATCACCTCAGCAACTAAGTTGAAGGATGGATTGGGCAAAGACTTGATGTAGTTACACCAAACAGAAGGCTATTGTTATAGTTTAAGTGTGAAAGTGATGAGGACGGTATCAGGAACACAGCTGTGTGAGTGAAGAGACACTGACAAACATCCAAAAGAAGTTTTAAACATAGAAATGACAAGACTTGGAAACAGATTGGATATGTAGGGTGAGTATGAGCAAGTAGTCAAGGGTATCATCAAGGTTATAAGCCTGCATGACTGGATGGTGGTACCTTTGGCAGTAACAGGGAAGTTGGGAAGAGGGTAGGGCTTGGAGGGAAAACATAATGAATTCTGTTTTGGACATGTTGAATCTGAGGTATCTATGAAGCATAGATTTAAAATATACTAGAGGCAGTTGATGATAAGACACTAAAATCAAGTGGTCCAAGAAACCCAGAAAGGAAGAAAAACCTGGCAAGCACAGGATTATAGATCTAGAACTTGAAAGTATTTTGAAGGCCATCTAATCCAACCCCCTCATTTTATGATTGAGGAATATAAAGCCCAGGGAGATTAACGAACTTGGCCAAAGTACTCTAATTCCAGAGCCAGTACTCTTTTCATTGTAACATGTTGCCTTCAGTCTTAGGGGATCACTCTGTATCATCAGTTTAAAGTAATAACCTGACAGAGAGTAGACTCCTAGTCTTTGAGTTTTATCATGGACATGGGTTTCAAGTGGACAGAAACCTTGTGGGATTTATTTTGTTCCACAGCTGGTCTGGGAGACAGTAGTTTCTGAATATGGGCTAATCCTAAAGATGTAGGAAGTCCTGGGTTTAGGCACCTCAAGATTTCTTGTTAAATGCTATCTAGTTCAATATAAATTGAGAAAGACACAGAGAGAGAGAGACAGAGGCAGTTAGTCTGATAATGCCTGCATCATTACAATGAAGCTACTTGATTTAAGAAAGTGTGGATCAACTTTCATCTCTAGTAATAAGCTCCCCCACTAGAATGTAAACCCCCTGTAAAGATTATTTCATTTAAAATATTTAAATCTCCAGTGCCTAACAGAGTGCCTGGATCACAGTAGGTGCTTAATAAATCTAAGTTGTCCCTTGTCCTACAGAACAAGTATTGCTGTCATTTGAATTTAGGAATGAAAGAACAGGCAGTGTAAGAATTCTGTAAAAGTTCACAGGTAGACTTTTGGTTGAGATGGTGACATTTTGATACTTTTAAAGAAAGTCAAAATTAAATAAACTATTAAAAAAATGAACAGAAAAAGAAGTTTATAAGAAGATAGAGAGAATAAACATTGGAATTACTATTTCAAATCCGAATTATACCAAAAAAAATTACAATGACCCCAAGATGTACATAGTGGGAGAAATAGCAAACTGTACATGATGGATGTTTTTCAGCTACAAATACTATCTCCTTTTTTGTTTTTCTGCGTATGTCCATGTTGGATGCTGTTTATTAAATTTATAATAACAAAGAAAACTTAAGAGAAAAAAAGGTAGCAATATTTTGCAGAGCAGTCCACTTCTCCAAAATACACTTCAGCAAATATATCTGAAAGTGCACCGTAAAGAATGATCATTAAGAACACCAAAGAGAAACCACAGTCAACCCGTCCACAGAGATCAGGATTGTACCAGCCAAAAGCACATGAATTCTTAAAGGATGAAAAGAGGTAGAAGGCAGGCTGAACTATCCTAAATGGTTTAGTTCAGACAGACCCTCTGAACAGGAAGGGGTATATGGAGAGGAAGAAGCCTGCTCTAAGACAGGATGGGCTGCAATGAGCCTGTACCCAACTTGCCTTCACAGAGCCATAAAAATGTGGGTTCTCATAGCCACAATGTACCAGGTGAGGTGAAAGTTAGCACAACAGAGGCACTGTTAGCCCTGACCTGTTGAAGCAACAGGGAGGGCCAGAATCAGTCTTCTTAGGTCACTGCTAAAGGAGACAAGGTAAGGGGAGCCATAGTGCACTCAAAGATACCAGAGGAAATAAAGTGAGCTCAACAAGTATATATTAGGGGCTACGGAGAAAGAGACCGGAAAGAGAAAGGTATGGGGGCATTGCAAAGAAGCCTAAAACCACCAGGGTTCTCTCCATCATTTGATTAGGGCCTGTCAGGGCCACAATGGGGCTCCCCAGCTGAGGACTTTGTCAATATCTGAATTGGTATTGGAGAGAAAGCAAAAGCTAAGATTGTGGCAGAGGCTGAAGTCTGGTACTAGAAACCCCTATCCAGAATTGTAGTGGTATCAAGACTACAGTGGAAAGAAGACCAAACAGGAACTGTATACCACATTCAAGAAATCATGAAAAGGTAGAAAAGGGACCTAAGTCCCAATGCAGAAACTGAGGCTGGAGATATGAGCAAAGAAAAGTAGCAAATAAAATGAAGAAATACTATGAGTTACAAGAGGCCCAAGAGATTAACCCAGAAAAGATTATATCTACAAGTATATGTCTTAGATAAAAGAAAAGCTTAGCCACAAGGACTTCAACTGTGGCTGTAAGAAATGAAGCAAAAGATGTTTAATAAAAGGGTAGTGCCTGAATATAATAGAATATTATTACACAATAAAAAATTGGCCAGAAGGACATCTTAGAAGAAACTTGGGAAGATACATATGAACTGATTCACAGTGGGGGCAGAGATTCTCTTATTTAACCTTTGCATCTATGCAACTGTCTAGAACACTGTTGTGTGCATAGTAGACATATAATAATAAGAGTTAACTAAAAATGGAGTGGGCTGCCTCTATATGTAGCAGTGTCCTCTTTCCCTGGAGGTCTTCAAGCAAAGGCTGATTGACTTGTTTTTTTCTGCTTTTTTGGAGGGAAGGCAGGGCAATTGGGGTTAAGTGACTTTCCCAAGGTCACACAGCTAGTTTTTTGTGTTAAGTGTGTGAGGCCGGATTTGAATTCAGGTCCTCCTGATTCCAGGGCTGGTGCTCTATTCACTGGGCCACCTACCTGCCCCTGGCTGGTTGACTCTTAAGGAGACATATTGTAGAGAGGATTCTTTTTCAAATACGTACTACTCTAGATGGCCACTGAGGTCTCTTCTACCTATGAAATTCTGTGATTTCATGAAATGTTAACTATATTTTGACCACTCCCATATTCCATCTATTTTCTTCCATCCATTTTACAGATATTTGTTTTAATATTTAGCTCTCCCTCTTAGGCTCAAAAAGTACACTTTCTTGGAGTTGGATTTTTCTCACCTCATGTTCACTTTTCAAACCTTTGCAATGTGGCTTTTGACTTCATCACTCAAATGAAAAAGCTCTAAGTTTCTCTTTTCTCAGTTCTTGGTCTTTTTGACCTTTCTGTAGTATTTGACCCTGTAAACCATCCCTAGACACTCCCCCCACACAGTGTTCTCATGACACCCCTCTCTCTTGGTTCTCTTTCTCCTTGTCTGGCTGCTTTTCAGTCTCTTTGAAGGAGGATCATTCACCTCACTCTCATGCATGGCTGTGCCCAAGGCCATTCTTCTCTATTTCCTCTCAGTGATCTAGTTTCTAGGAAGGGTGGGGGGGAGGGGGTGGTGTGGTGTGTGTGTGTGTGTGTGTGTGTGTGTGTGTGTGTGTGACCAGTCCCTGTCTCTTACTACCAATTATCTGTGGAACACTGTCACTTGAATGTCTCATAGGAGGAGCCTCAAACTCAGTATGTTCAAAATACAATTCATCCTTTCCCCAAATCCTCCCTTCTTCAATAATCTTTATTTCCAATGAAGGCACCAAAATTCTTCTAGCCATTCAGGTTTGCAACCTTAGAGTTATCCTTTGTTCCTCCTCCATCCAATCAGCTGTCTTGTCAGTTCTATTAATGTTTTCCAAACTAATGTACTTTACATTTCTCTCCTTTCTCCATCCACCTCACAGTCACTCATCATCACCTTTTACCCAGACTATATAGTAACAGTCCTCTCTGTCTTCTACAAAGAAGACAAATTCTTAAGATACAGGTTTGACCACATCACTACCCTGCTGAAGAAATTGCAGTGACTCCCTGCTGTCTATAGGGCAAATTCCAAACCTCCTGTCTGGTCCTTAAAACTTCCAACCTAAATTTTTAAACCTATAGCACATTACACACTCTAAGTTACCCACTTCACTGTTTCCTTCCCATGTCATTCCATTACTCCCCTCTGTGCCTTTTGCCTGGAATGCACTCCTCTTTCATTTCCACCTCTAAGAACCCTGAGCTTAAAACTACAGCTCTAGGTGTTACATCCTACAGGAAGCCTAACCTGATCCCATCAGATATTAATATCTTCTCCCTGGAAATTCCTTTATATACAAGGCATCACAAAGGCCTTAGTACAGTTTTAAGCTTTGGCAAGCTTAAAACTGCAGTAACACTTTTAGGATACCTGGTATATTTTGAATTTATTTTCTATGCCCATGCACAAATAGAATATAAGTTCTTTGAAGACAAAGATTATTTGGTTTATGTTTTTATATCCTCAGCAGTTAACATAATGCCTGGCACAAAGCAAGTACTTAATAAATGCTTGTTGAAGTGGACTGATTTTAAGCTCACTTTACAATCTTACTAAACTACCTTGATTTGACCAAAATTTTTTTTGAGGGGGATTCCACATTTTTCTTTATTCCAGATATGCTACCTCTTGCTTTTAACATTTTCTTCCCCTTTTCCTGACCTTTTAAGATCCTAAAAATGAAGCCTCGCTCAAATATTTCCAGTCAAGAAAAACTTGGGAAAAAAAGTACAACCACCACCAACTATTACCTGTTTAGTAAAGGATACCCCAAGTTTGAGATATGTGATTGAAATGCTTAAGGCAAAAAGAAGATCAGATAAAAGGTATAATGTCTACCAAGATTAGAGTGATTAACTTGTCACATAAATATGTTTAAGACAAAATGATCCTGCACTAAAAACTATTAAAGAGGTCTCCTGCTGACATTTTATCACCAGACAAGTCACATTGCTTTTCTTTCACTGAAAAACAACTGAAAAATCAGTTTACCAAGAATAGTAATATATAATCTTTTTAAAAATAATACATGCTTTGTCTTATTTTGCCTCCAAAAATCAAAAGAGCCTCATATATAGCATATTCTATAACCAAAACAAATTAATGTATATCACTGAGGAAACAGGAATTTCTCTGGACGTATTTTAGAGCTTTTATTGAGTATTATACAAATTATGAATGAATATATTTTATTTAGAAACATGTTATTGACAGAAATTTATCAATAATAATGTGGGTATTGTCAAGGGCCTGTCAATATTAATGTAATTATTATTAAGGGGATAACATGGATTTTAGCTATAATACCAAGTAACATCTCCTACATTGCTGCTATCAATATAAGCCATTATTATTGACTTGTTCTGAGACTCTCAGTATTAGATGTATTACCATTAGGCGTATCTGTCAATGTGTATTGCCTACAAAAATTCTACATTTAAATTTACAGGTCTGTAAACCTTGTCAGCAGAAATACATGATTCCCAAATAACATATAAGGTCTTATCTGTCCTACAACCATCCTTGCTCCTGCCCCAACACATACTTACACACAGAGAAGCTATACTACTCCAATTCTACAATAAACTAATTTCTACAACGTCATGCTCCTCTAACTCTTCTAGTAATCAAAGAAGATGAGCCTGAATGTTCCATTAGCCACTTCAGTTTTTAAAAAAGCTTAAGGGGAAACACATACAACGAATTTTAATTTAAAGGGTTGGGGACATTTATGCAAATTTAATTCTGTGATTGGAGATTGCTAAGCTTCTTGCCCGTACCCAAATATTTTATTTCCTTTGTGTAGTCAGATAGATTTACTGTCTATTGTATTGAAATCAATACTAATAAATGAGACATGCATCAAAGAGGGATTTAGCAGGACAGTTATTCCCAGGACACATTACAAATATGGGCATAAGAGAACAAGTTATCACTAAGTCTCATCAGGAATAGTGTGATTTGCTGGACAGCGAACAGGGCTGGAAGTGAGAAACTTGAGTTCAAATCTCCCCTTTGTCACTGACTTACTAAACGACTTTATGTTTGTAATAGCTCTTAATCCTCTTCACTTCTTCCTCTCGCTTAACCCTCCTTTAGTCTAAATAGGAAGGAGCTACCTTATAAAGATATGGTGCTTCATTACTCTCAATCCTAATGTTCATTTAAAAATTGTCCAACTACAGTTTAACAAATTGAGAATGCCTAAAATGACACTTTCTTTTTTTTTACAACTCTGCCAACTTATCTCCCTAAGTGTTCGTGAAGTTACATTGCGCTAAGATCAGCAGATCTTTTGGTTAAAAAATAAAAGACTACACCAACATCTTTTATGTTTTATTAATCTTTCTAAAAACTATCATAATACTTATTTTCCTTATATTTCCTTTCCTTCCTTTAAAAGTAGTAACTGTTGAGTCGTTTTGATTGTGTCTGACTCATGACCCCATTTGGGGTTTTCTTGGCAGAGATACTAGAGTAGTTTGCCATTTCCTTCTCCAGCTCATTTTACGGATGAGAAACTGAGGCAAACAGGATTAAGTAACTTGCCTAGGGTCACAGCTAGTATGTGTCTGAACTGTGCCACCTAGCTGCCCCTCAACAAGTAAACATATCTGTTATTTTCACTCAATCTCTAGGACAATTTTTCACTTCTCTTTCTATAGCTGTGATACAGGAGATGATGCTTGAATAATCACAGAACAAGTTTTTATGTTAAACCTGTGTTCTAGTCTCAGCTCTGTCCCCTTGGCATTCAATGTATATGGTGTATGCCTCAATCATTTCATCTGTAAAACACCCTATTCACAGACTTGAAATCTTTACATTCAGATCTCAAAAAGAGAAAAGCCAAAAGCATTAAATAGTAAAACAGTTAGTTTCACCTTTAGGAATGTCTGATGGAAAGCATGATAACTAAAAGAGTGTAGTAAAAATCAACAAACAATAAGACAAGTATGTACTGACGGGATTAGTGATGAAGGAAAAAGGATGATCAGGTAAGAAATAAAGCCATTCCCAAAAGACATTTGAGAGTACAAGGAAAACAGAAAGTATAGGTGTGCTCAGAAACTAAAAAAAGACACATTAAGATGACATGGACCAAACAAGAAGCTGTGGATAATGGAAGAAGGTGGTTTTTTTAAAAATTTATTTAAATAATAGAACTCTTTCAAGAGCCAGAAGAGTTACAGATCCAGGGGCAAGGGCATGGGCCCATGCCAGGATTCTAATCAAAGGATGAAGAAATAAGTAATTTAGAAGCAGACGTCATAGCCTGAGAAGTAAACAGTAAGATTAAACTGTTGGAAGGAAAGTGGCTCTAGGGCCTAATTACCCCACAGCTGAGTACTGCAAGACTTTTGAGGACTATTTAAGCAGCTGTCTTTGGCAGCAGTTTTCAATGGCATATAGGAGAAAGGCAAAATAACCAAAAATGGACAAGAACTATTAATAATGAGAATTTAAAACGAAGAAAGGTAACATACTGGAAATTAGAGACCATTGGCATTACTCAACATCATATAAGACTTATGTCAGTATCAGGCTGCAAATGCTGGGATAATACAAAACATTTCAAAGTTTGCCATTAAGGGATAGAAAATGATTGGGATTTTTGGTTGTAATTAAGAAGACTAATGAACTTTTGATTATTTAAACCATAACTTTCTCTTCAAGGCCATGCAAAAGTAGAATGCTAGACAAACAATGAAATGTGAAGACAGTCTATGCTAACAAGACCATCACATCACACCTTATGGTAGTCCTCAATGGATCAGTGTTAAAAAAAAACAACAAAATACATATATGTGTATATATATATATATATATATATATGTATGTATATGTATAGATACACACACGGGTAATAACTGAACATGGATTGTGTATCATTCATAAGAAATCATTACCAAATGTGAGAGGAAGGAGTGTTAAGGCTAAAAAAAGAAAAACATCCTTTTATGGACCATAATACAATACAAACAGTAATCAATTCAGAGAATACAATCAAAGCTTAATAATGAAATCCTTAATAATGAATGGTTCAAAGAAAAAAAAAATCACAGAAATAATAATTATTTGAATGGCACTGATAACAATGAAACAACATACCACAATTTCTGGAACACAGCTAAAATAATTCTCAGGGAAAACATTACATGCCTAAAAACATATTAGTAAGGGGTGGCTAGGTGGTGCAGTGAATAGAGCACTGGCCCTGGAGTCAGGAGGCCCTGAGTTCAAATGCAGCCTCAGACTTAATCCCAATTGCCCTGCCTCCCCTCTTCCAAAAAAGCCAAAAAAAAAAAAAAAATAATAAAAAGGTAAAATAGAAAAGCAGAATTAAATAGCTGAATAAGCATTCAAAAATATGAAAGTCAATAAAAAAACTAAAACAAGCAAAGAAGAGGAGAGATTGAAAGTCACAAGAAAAATAGAAAAACTGGATGTGAGACTACAGAAATTAAAAAAAAAACATGCAAAACTGTTTTTTTGAAATCAAAATTGATAAACTTTAAGCCACTCAGATTAAAAAGAGGGCAAAAAGTCAAAATAACAAAACACCAAATTAATGAGGTCAGATCATAACAAACCCAAAAGAAATAAAAACAATCAGAACCTATGGTGCAGTTACATAGCAACAAAAACTGCAAACAAAACAGAGATTATCTTCGAAAACATAAAATAACAAAACTAAAAAAAGACCAGACAGATTAAGCAATCTAATAGAATAAGAAATAAAATTAGCTATAAAGGAACTATCAGAGAAAAGTCAAACAAAAACAAAAACAAAAGCTTCTGTTCCTGATGATTCCATAGGAGAATTTTATCAAACTTTTAATGAATAAACCAACAATTAGTACAACTGTATTATTTTCAAAAACTAGGGGAAAAAAACATTTTATTAAATTCTTTTTTTTTTTTTTTTTTAGAAAGGAACAAAACTGGACATTAAGAAACATTAAATGGTAGCTGAAGAAACAAGTCAGGGGAGAAAAAACAAGTTGAGGTAAGCCAAGTGGTGGGATACCACCAGTCTGAGACATCTAGGAGTACAAGCCAACGGTCAGAGGTCTAGAGAACACAGTGCCCTCCTTCAGGTGGGCCTGGCTGCCCAGGGCAGCTGCCCCGAGTCAGTCCAAGAGCCGGCGCTGGCACAGCTCCTTGTAAATCCTTCTCCGAACTCTAGGCATATCTTCTTGGGAGAACTGGATGGGCCGCTCAAAGGTCAGGCACTTGCAGTACTGGAGCACAAAGACTCCACAGTCACTGTCCTTTTTCTGTTGTGGAATGCACTTCGCAACAGCTGTCTGCCAACCCTGAAGAAACTCAGGTCGATTTTTTTCTCTTCCTTCAGTCAGCAAATATTTTCTTACATTCTCTACACAAAACTTAAAATGAATGCCTTGGGAGTCATAAAAGGAAATAATACGATTTGAGAGGGTCACAGTAATGAGAGACCAATGGACCTCCAGGTGAATTGGGATCAAGAGAAGGCTCTTTTTGAACAAATCCACCTTTTTAGTCCATCTTTTAACTCCATTGTATCCTTTGGTTACCAGCTATCTATGGAAAAAAAAGCTGTTGAAGAAGTGAACCCTGTCTGGAACAGCATCCATTATCAGCTCACCATACCAGTTCTGATCGTCCAGTGTCGCCGGGTCATCCATGTCCAGCATGTGCCTGTTGTAGAACACCTGCAAGTTCATGGCCTGGTAGTTTGTAATTTCCCAATTGATAAATGGCCTTCTATGGGAAAACTCTTCATTAAAGACCTCTTTCAGTCTCCCTAGAACGCCTTTTTCACAAAAGGGGACCAAGCTGCCATAGTTCTTCATCATCTCATCCAGGAATCCACAGACGCAGGAGAGCTCTTCATCTTTCACAGGCTACGTTTTCTGACCACTCTTTCCCCATCCCACTTGCCGGCCCCCTTTGAGTCCGGTTTGCTGTGAGGGGGCCTCCAGGGGGTTTTTATAGTAGGGATAGTCCAGTAACTTACCGCTAAAGTTGTTCCCTGAGCAAGGAGCCTCCACCTTCATGTGGCCCAGGTCCCCCACAGCCTGCACAGTCTTTGAGGATGCAGGATCAGGCCTCGTTGCCACTCACTACCTGGTGAGGCAGGGTCAGCTTTAGCCTCTCATCCCCAGCATCCCCTGCCTGATCATCCTGCCCCAGTTATGGTTTCTGGGTCAGTTTCTGATATGAAAAGGTCCCTGGAATGCTGCTCTGGCCAGAGGCTCTCGCTGGTCCGTCCACTGAAGTGGGATGGGTCCCAACCATGGGCGACATTGCCATTTGGCTGGCTGGGGAGGGACTCCCCCCACAGGGCTCTGGGTCTGACCCAGGGTTTTCTCTGGTTGGGCCACTGGGTGTACTTGAGTTCTTTCTCTTTGCGGTGGGCCCTGGGGCACTGCAGTCCATATCTGGGAAGGGAGCAAGAGGGAGGTGAGAGGGGCTGTTAGGTCCTGAGTGAGGAAATGAGGTACAAGTACCCTCCTCGCAGCCTTCCTGGCGACCTTCTGGACCCAGCTCCGCTGCTGGCCCTTCCGAAGCTTACATGTTCTGCTCCTCTATATAAACCGTGGGGAATCTCAGGATCCAGTACCAGAACCTAATTGTGGACAGTTTCTTATACACCCGAAGCAGTGATATCCTTTTCCCCCTACACCAGCTGAGCTGGGGCCTTCCTGGAATTAGGGACGGCTGCTCCGGCTCCATTCTGTTCGGGTCCAGCCCTTGGTAGCAGTTATAATAACAACCACTCCCCTTATGGTTCCTCAAGGTGACTAAGGTGTGGCTCCTCTCCACCTGGCCCTCCCTACTGGCTGGCCTAAGCCCACCAGGATCCTGGTAGTCAGTCCTCTGCCTGCAACCACTGGCCTGACCTAACACACTGCCTACTGGCAAGCCTGCTGTGGCTTTCCGTAGCTCTTCTTCTGGCTGGCATTCCTAGGGAGAGTTCTCCACAGATGCTGGCAGGCTTCCAACGAGGTGCCCCCGGATGTAGGAGCTCACAGTGCCAGGGCCCAGGTGGCTATTCGGAGCAGCCAGGGCAGCTGGGCCCGCTTCCTCTGGAGTTGAAGGGCCTTCCTCTGACACTGGAGGGACCGGTATAGCCTGTGCCATTTGCCCTGGGTCTCCTGCTTGGTGTGTAAAAGGTATTACTTCTTAAGGCCCTCAAACCCGGCCACCCACTTCTCTGAGAAGGCTGGCAAGCTGCCTTTTCTGCTAAGCAAATATCTTCGCCGGCCTTTCATTGTTCTATGGCATTACGGGACCTGGACACAAAAGCTGCGGCCCCGCTGGCAAGGTGCCCTGATGCTCGTGCCAGGGCCCAGCTCCGTCACTGTCCATGGCAGCCCCAAGAGCATTCCGGCACCAGGGTCACATGGGCTCGCCCCACCCCGCCCCCGCCCTAGGCCCCAACCGGCCAGGAGAGTATTAAATTCTTCTTATGGGCTAAATACAATTCTAATAGCTAAACCAGAGGGATAAAACACAAAAGAACTACAGACCAATATCATTAATAAATATTAATTCAAAAATTGTAAATAAAATCTTGCCAAACATATTACATCAATTCATCAAAGAAATTCATCACAAAGAAATTAGATTTATATAAGGAATGCAAGGATGGTTCAACATTAGGAAAACAATCAACATATTTATTGCCATTAAAAGCAAAAACATCCAAAGCCATATAATTATCTCAATAGATGCTGAAAAAGCATTTGCCAGATACAACACTTGTTTGTGTTAAAACCATACAAAATATAGTTTTGAAGAGGTATTTTTAATATGATAAAAAGTATATATCTAAAACCAAAAGCAAGTATCATATGCAATGGAGAATCACTAGAAGCTCTGCCAATAAATAAAGAAGCAAAGCAAAGATGCCCCTTTTCCCTGCTAGTATTTAATAAAAGCTCTACAAATGTAAGCAATAGTGTTAAGGCCAGAAAAAAGAAGATGTAAAGATAGGCAAAGGGGACAAAATTACCCCAACTTGCTGATGACGTGATGGTTTATTTAGAAAATTCTACTGAAATCACCAAATCTTTGTTATAAGGGAAGGCTTTCTGATTGAGATGAGAGAGAAGTTTGATAAAGAGGAAATTTATCTGCTGCAGGAATTAAAGATATCAAGGAAATCTATTTATAAAAACAACATATTTAAATGTGTAAATAATGGTTAGAAAATATAAATCAAAACAATTCTGAATTTTTATTTCATACACCTTGCAAACTGGCAACAAAGACAAGAAGTGTTCCAAACAGTGGCAATAATGAATTCCCTGAAGTTGTTGCATTATTTAAATTTGTACTGCATGTTGTGCAGTGACTTCTGCATGACCTCAGGTCAGTGACAGAAACACCCACATCATACCAACAGTACTTTTTAAGTTTTTTTTTCCTGTCTTTTTGGAGGGGGGAAAGCAAGGCAATTAGGGTTAAGTGACTTGCTCAAGGTCACACAGCTAGTAAGTGCTAAGGGTCTGAGGCTGGATTTGAACTCAGGTCCTCCTGACTCCAGGGACGGTGCTCTATTCACTGCGCCACCTAGCTGCCCCTAGAATCATCTTTCATGCAGTCATTCCTTGGACTCTGATTTGAACCTGAGCACTGATAAGATTCATCCACCAGATTAATAGGAATTAGTAATCCTATTATGTTATCATCTGTTTTGATCCTATTTAGGGTTTTCTTGGCAAAGTTACTAGACTGGTTTGACATTTCCTTCTCCCGCTCATTTTACAGATGAGGAAACGGAGGCAAATAACGTTAAGTGACTTTCCCAGAGTCATGGAGCCAGTGTCTGGGGCCATATCTGAACTCAGGTCTTCTTGACTCCAGGCCCAAAGTTCTATCCACAGCACCACCTAGCTGCCCAAGGTTATTATAGCTAACACTAATACAGTACCTACTATGTGCCAGGCAGGGCAGCTGGGCAGTCAGACAGCACTGAGCGCTGGGCTTAGAGTAAAGAAGTCTTATTTCCCTAAGTTCAAATCCTGCCTCAGACAACTTACTAGCTATGTGACCCTGGGCAAGTCACTTAACCCTGTTTGTTTCAGGTTCCTTATCTATAAAATGAGCTGAAGGAGGAAATGGCAAACCACTGTAGTATCTTTGCCAAGAAAATTCCAAATAGGGTCACAAAGAGTCAAACACGACTGAAAATTATGTATCAGGAATGGTGCTAAGTGCCTTACAAATATTATCTCATTTAAATTAAGTCACAGACATCTATAGCACTGGTTCTCAACCTGTGGGTTATGTTCAATTTGTAACAATGAAAATACATCCTGCATATCAGATATTTATATTATGACTCATAACAGTAGCAAAATTACAGTTATGAAGTAACAACAAAAATAATTTTATGGTTGGGGGTCACCACAACATGAGGAATCATATTAAAGGGTCATGGCATTAGGAAAGTTGAGAACCACTGACATTGGAATAGGAATATTGGCATTGACAAAAATCACAGATTCTTCAAGTATGAAATAAAAACCGTAAAGAAAGGTATAGGGCAGCCAGGGTAAGACTGTTAAAAGAACTCTGGATTTGGAGTCAAAAGACCAAAGTTCCATTGGGTAAGGTTTGCCAAGTCACTTAACAGGCCCACAATGGTAAAATAAGGATAACAATATTTATGGTACTCACCTCTCAGGGCTATCGTGAGGTCAAAATGCAATAATGTACGTCAAGTGATTTGAAAATTGGAAAGCAATCAGTGTTGGTTATTATGTTATTATAAGACCAGAAAAATCTTCAAGTAGTATTTGAAGGTCTGCAATGTGGAAGAGAGATTTGACTTATTTTCTTTGGTCCTAGAGAACAATAACCAGAAACAGGTAGAAGTTGCAAAGAGGTCAATGTAGGCTTGATGATGGGAAAAACTTCCTAACAAAGCTATCCAAAAGTAGAATGGGATGCTTCAGGATGGAGTAGGTTCCACCTCACTGGAGGTCTTGAGGCAAGGTTAAATGTCTACTTTGGGGGAATGTCATAGAAAGATTTTTTTTGGCATGGGTTAGATTAAGGGATTATCAAGGTCTCTATTTCCCAATTTAGAATTCTGTGATTCTGGAAAACAAAAGGTAAACTACGGCTTAAAAGAAAATGTTTACAGGCTCTAGCAAAGGGATACTAGGAAATTTAAGTAACAAAAATAAAGATCTTAGACATAGAGGCTTTCCAAGACAAGAGAAACATTGAATTATACAAGTATGTTAAAGCCAGAAGAGGTACTGGCAAGAATTAATTAAATCATCAATCAATAAGCATTTATTAAGCACCTACCATACGCCAGACACTGTACTAGGTTTGGAGGATATAAAGACAAAAGTGAAACAGTTCATACTCAAGGATTTTAGTCATGGGAAGACAACTTAAACATGTATTAAGTATGTAAGAATGAACACAAAATAAAAGCAATCTAATTAAATGCAAAATAGTTAGATGGGAGGAGGGCATTAGTAATTGGGAAGATGGAGAATCATGAGATAGTGCTTAGGTAGAGAGGACACCCTGAAATAGAGGAAAGAAAAAATGAGAGGGGGAAAAAAAGAAAATATATATTTAGAAGAAATTAATAAGTGATTAAAAAAAGTTTTTTTCTTTTACAGTTTGATAGTGAGTCAAGAAGCATTTACTAAGTACCTGCTTTGTGCTAGGCAAAGAAAAACAAAGAACAGTTGCTGCACTTAAGAAGTTCTCAGTCTGACAGGGAGACAACATGCAAACTATATACCCAAGTCAAATACAACCTAAACTGGTGATAATCTTCAAAGAAAGGCACTAGCTTTCAAGAGGAAGCAGCAAAGGTTTCTTAGGTAAAGTAGAATTTTAGCTGAAACCTGAAAGATGCAAGGGAGATAAAGAGGGAGAAAATTCCAGGCATGAAGGACAGTCAGCTAAAACACACTGTTGGAAGATGGATTATGTGAGGAACAAACAAGAGGCCAATGTCACTGGATTGAAGATATGGAAGGAAGTGAGGTGCAAAAGAATTATATAAGATATATAACATAGAATATCTTTTTTTAACAAAAAGCCTGTGACAAATAAATGACAGAATAGGTAAAAAGTGCTTTGCGAAGTGTCAGGTTCTGACTCTCTCTCTCTGTCTGTCTCATCATGTATGGCATTTATAACTTGAAGGAATTTCAGGGAATCTGGTCCAACTTCCGCATTTAACAGATTAGGAAACTTAGTTCCACAGAAGTTAACTGATCAGTCCAAGTTCACTTAACTAGATAGTCTCATATCCAATATTAAAACTAAAACCCAGTTTCCTGAATGCTAGCTTAGAACTCCTGGACTATATTACCTTAATACTGTTCAGTTCTGGAGAAGGGCTTTCTTGGGAAACTATTAAACTGACACATTTCTTTCAAAACTCCATATTCTGCTCAAGATTTCTCAGCTTTAATCTCCTAAAAGTAAATGGTAATCAAGATAAAGTCAGGGAGAGTTTGCAAAGACAAAGGAAAAACAAATTAAAACTCTCTAACAAAAGAGAAAAGTCAATGATCCTCTGTCCATCTAGTTTACATCTTCCTTTAGTCTTCTATGATTAGAAAATTGTAGTATATATTGTGGTTTTATTTTTCTAAGGTTTTCAGAAGTCAAGATTAGAAACTTCAAATGTGGGGTAAGACACACAATACACATGATTTTTGTGCCAAACTAAATGCTCACTTTATGAAAATCTTCTCATTAGATATTATGTACGTAGCATTTTCACAATATTAAGACTTCAAAACAGTGGGGGCAAACAGAATCAAGATTAACTAATTCAAAGTCCTAACATAAAAGACCAGAGATACAAACAGTGCCAAAACCAACTTCAGAAGAAACGTAAAACCACCAGTGAAAACTCTGGAAACAGTAAATTTCTAGTAAGACAGAGATCCATGAAAACAAGGCTGAGAGGTTTGGCAGACAAGTGATTTTATGTTTCCTTAAGGAACCATTTTTGCTATTTACCTGTGTCCCCAATATACTTTCATCTTGTGTCGATATTCATTATTCTTACTTACTGAAGCGACAGGAAACCTATTTGCTTAGTTCCTCGTCATCCCAGACCTCACAGAGAAGTGAAAACAAGGACACAGTAAGATGTGAGGGGAGAGGAAGGAAACTTTAGCCATCCCAGGAGTCTGGTTCCAAAGGACAGTGAACAGTCAGAGTGCGGCATAACCTACGAACAGCTTTCAAGATGATGTGAATAACTGTCATCTATTTTGCAGAAAAGGCAAAACTGATGTAATTAAGTTATCATTGGACTAAAAAATGAGAGGCCTTGGGTTATAGTCTTATTATCACCCAATACTCTTGAGCCTTTTTCTTCATTTGTAAAATGGGGATAGTACCTGCACTTCATAGATCATGGGGTAACAGGAAGACCAAATGGATGGACATTTACCTCTTTCATTAAAGCTTTAAAATGGGCATTAGGTTGGTTCAAAGGCTCTTACTTCTATCTACTTCAAGGTTATAAGAAGTGTTTTATAATTTATAAATGTCAGTTTTATTATAATTATTACAAATGTTTTCTTAGTTAAAAAGTTAACAAAGTCAAAATGAATTTGGTGAAATTTAAAAGGTAGTAAAGTTAAAGTCAATTTGGGCCAACTCTCTGATGGAAATAGTTATTTTGCAATTAAAAGGGTAAGAGAGGATTTTTTGAAACTTTTACTAGTGAGCCAAATTTTAAATTTAGGATCAAATGTTTAGAATTGAAAAGGGTCCTGTGAGGTAGGTCATTTAGTCCAATATGCCTATTTTAAAGACAAGGAAACTGAGGCCCAAAAAGCTAATAAACTCACCCAAGGTATTAAAGAGCAGTCAGGATTCAAATCCAAAATACTATTACTGTACCAGTTTGGATCATGTCATTAATCCCTGCTATTTCCTCTGGGATAATATGCAAACTTCTCTGTTTGCCATTTAAGGCTCTTAATAATCTGGCTCCAGCATACCTTTCATGGCTTATTATATATTATTTTTTTACACACCCTAAGATCCTGAAAAACTCTTTTTGTGTTCCAAGAAACTGACAGTATCTGACACATAGTAATAAATGCTTTTTCTTTCATTCATTCATGCCTACTTGCAGTCCCTCCTACAAGTTAATCCTTGTCCCAGCTCCAAGACTTTTCATCCAGTCGAGTCTCCCATGCTTGGAATGCACGTCCCTTTCACTTCCACCTCTTAGAATCTTTAGCTTTCATCAAAGCTCAGCTCTAGGGCCCCCCCCTTTTTTTTTTTTTACCTGAGATGTTCTCCTTAGATGCTAGTTTTCCCTCCCTCCACTAACTTTTTACCTATTTTGTATGTACTTATTCGTGTACACATCGTCCCCATCCTCTCCCCTTCAAACTAGCAAAGTGTATTATAAATATCCACATTTAAAAGTGCTGTCAAGATTCTCATTTTATATTTAAGTAAACGAGGTTAAATGACTTGCTCAAGGTTCCTCAACTAGTATGCATCTGAGGCCCAGCACTTAACACTTACCTAGCTGGTTTTGTTTTATGTGATGCTATGACTACAATGTAGTAGGAGCTTAATAAACGCTTCTTAATTGATAGGGCACTTCATGCCACTGCACGGAGTGGTTAAAAAAATATTTTAAGAATGAGGCAGTACTTCATAAGTAAACAGTGACACTGCAACTTTTAGCAGCTTGAATTGTATTGACATAAAAATTACTCCTCCCCCTTTATCAGAAGCCAATTTTCAAATAACTGACCCCTCTATAAACCGGTTTCCGTGGCTAAATGTTTTTACGTAAACAGAGAAGCACCTGAAGGGAGCATGCTAGTTGGAAAGTGTTAGGAACTTGCTGCAGAGGAATAGAATCGGAAAGGCCCAGGGATTCCTCCTTCCGATAGTGACGCTGGCATTTTGACGGGGCCTTCACAAATCCGGCTCCGGAGGAGCAAAGGACACCCCCCTCCCCCAGGCCCAGCGGGTCAGACTTCCTAGAGGAGGCCGGCGGCCAAAGGGCCGCGAGCTCTCGGCCTCGGGAACTTCAGGGGATCAGCGAGCGCGCCACAGCTTCCGCCCAGTTTCCTCTTCCCCGCCCCTCCGGAGTCGGGGCACTTTTGTTTGCTCCTACCTGCAACAGAGGAAGCCAGTCCGCGGGCGTAACCACGCAGGCCAGAGCTCGCGGACCGGGGCCCCAAATGGCCAACGCCCCGAGCGAGGAAGGACGAGGCGATTGGCCTGCCGGCTGTCAATCACTGCATGCACACGCGCGGACACCAACGGGCCGACGCCGGTCGGAAAGATGTGGGAGAAAGCACGGTCCAGGCAGAGTTTCTCGGAAACATTCGTCGGATGCGCTCCCCTCCCCCCACAACGCCCCCGCCCCCGTCCCCATTAGGCCGACCTCGGCTCCCTGAGGGGCATACTTCCGGAACCTGGGGCTTCCGGAGAGACTCCGGACCCGGAAGTAGCTGAAGCTAGGGGAGCACAGAAACGCGCGCACACACACATCACCCCTCCACACGCATACACCCTACACCCACTTTCCTGCACCCGACCCTACACTACCCGCACCCCCTCCCCCAACCCTGATTTAGGCCGAGACAAGGGCCCAAAACGAACTATGAAACGCGCCGAGAAGAGCCGAAAACACCATTTGCACGTCCAATGGCTCTGTGATTGGTTAGTCCGACACGTGGAAGCAAAGAAGTACACTGATTGGCCAGCGCTGTAACTAAAAGGCCGTACTGCTTGCGGGAGTCCAGGGCTTGTCTACTTATTATCAGTCGTGCCCCGCTTCCCCAGGAGAAGTAGCTAATATAAATAGGATAAACTAGCGAGTATTGGGGGAAAGAGCTGGAATGATGGTGGGGGTTGGGGAGCCGGAGGAGAGAAGGGGAAAGAGCCGTGGTGCCGAAGCCGCAAACGCTGACAGGGAATTCACTCAGCTCCTACCCGAATAGTAGCAGGGTTTAGAATTGGAAGGGACTCGAGAGATGGCGGGGTTGACTCAAAGTTTACTGTGGACTGAGGCTAACAGCGTTAGAGCAAAAAAGACCATTTAGCTGTTGGAGTTTTGGAGGGGCAAAGAGCCTCAAGATCTTAGCTTACAGGTATCTAGTGCTGACGCATGAGCGTGGTTGCTTTTGATCAATGCTGCACTTAGTAGCCCCAAAGAGATTCACTAAAGGCTTATCAGCTGGAAGAAAAGCTCTCCATTGTGTCTCTGGGCAGGGACACAAAAAAGTCAGAGGATTTTTAATGGGAAGAGCCTTTTAGAGAAGCTCTAGTCCAGCCTCCCTCGTCCTAGAGAGGTTAAATGACTTGCCCAAGGTCACGCAGGTTTTTCAGTACAGAATCAGGCTTTCGACCCAGGTTCTCTTGACTCCAAATTAAGCAGCTCTTCCTATAATACAATACTGCCTTCTCCTTTTAGATCACAGGAGCTTGCCCCTAGGGGTGCCATTGTGCTACAGGTACATCAGCCATGAGGAAGTTCTTTTCATTAGACAATTGTAACATGCACCTTGGTGTGCTACCTTTAAAGTATAATTGGCATTAATACCACTGTCCTGCTTGTCAATCATTGCTACCTCATTGATCAACCTGCAGACATCATTCAGAATACGAATAATTGGATGTTTTAGAAGAAATTTTTTTCATTATCAAACTCTATATAAATAGGAATTTCAAACAAAGTCAAAGATTCAGTTCAATTTGACAAACATTTCTAAAGCACCTATTTTGTGCCCTTTAAGACACTTAGCCAGACTGGGGATTCAAAGAACAATGAAAAGGCGCGTCCTTCAAAGAGTTTATGTCCTTTAATTGAGGGGGCCTAATGTGCACAGATAAATATAACGGGTGATCGAGAAAACTTCGAAGAGGAAGTGACATTTGGGCTAATCCTTTGAGAAATAGGAGGGAGGGAGACAGTTCGGAACTTAGAATGTAACCAAAAATTTTTAAAAAGAAGAAACAGAAGAATACTGATATGCATAGGTAAGGCGAGAGTGCACTCCAGGCATAAGCTGTGTATGAAAGCATAGTCAAGAGATAGAATGCTGAGTTTAGGGAACTGTTTTTGGTGTGATTTGGCTTCAATATAGATTGCATGAATATGAAATGTCTGGAAACAGGTTGAGGACAGATTTTGAAGGTCCTCAGAAGCCAGGTTGAGTTTGTATTTTATCCTAGAGACAGCAGAGAGCAACAGAAGGTTTTTGAAAAAGGAAATAACATTAAACCTGTGCTCTAGGAAGCTCAATGAGCATGAATCTTCTTTGTATTTATGTCCCCAGCATCTAGATGGTGCTTTGCGTATAATAGGTGCTTAATAAGTGTTTGCTGAATTGATTTTGAAAATAAATTCTATCACTTAAAAAGTTGGTTGTCAGCTAACTGGAAAACTCAGCTATCCAGAATGATTCATTTGGTAAGGTTTCCAGTTAGTGAAGATTTCCCTGTAGCTACATGTTCACTTATGTCGTTGCTGAATATGCAGAAGTCATTGGCTGTGTAATGGAATTTCAGATGAATTTATTTTGTTAAAGAGTATCAATTCATAGACAGGGAATAACCAGATAATGACAACCTGGGCATAACAATGAATCAAGCTCTTTAAGTAAGTGCTTTATCTTTAGAGATGGTAGTTGAGGCTATGAACCCTTTTTTTTTTAAAATACTTATTTGTACTCTTTTATGTTTTTGCATAAGTATTAAAGGGGTAGTCCTATTAATAACTTGTGATGTTTCTTCAAATGCATTTTCTGAGGAGTCTGGGCTTTATACACTAATTTCTTACAAAATCAACCAAAAAACCAGAAACTATTATGGAATTGTGTGTGTGTGTGTGTGTGTGTGTGTGTGTGTGTATACACAGTGTTAGTAAAAACAAAACTTACTTAGGTTTTATAATCATAAGGCAATTAATAATGAAAGATGGTTTTCCTTTTCGAGAAAAAAATGATTTTTTGGGGGGAAAGCTTTATGCTATCTCTTAACTCCTAACTAATAAGAGTGCTAAAAAAAAGGAATACTCATCTTAAGGCAGGGTATATACAAATCACTAATTTAAAAAGTCAAATATAAAATTTTAAATCATTTAATCTGTTTTAATTGTTTTAATTTATTTTCATAGTAATCGAGACTATAGGATTCATCTAACCTTTTAAATGAAGTTATATAAATACAATGTGGGAAAATGGATAGAATGCTAGACTTAGAGTCAGGTTCAGATCCTGTCCCAGGGTTTCCAACACTTAACCAGCTATGTCAAGGAAGACTTTCTGAGCCTCACTGTCTTTCACATCTTTACAATATGAATAACAGCTGCCATACCTACCTCACAAAGTTGTTGCGGAGTTCAAATGAGAGACTATGTAAAATGCTTTATAAACTTCAAAGTTCTGTATAAATATTGGTTATTATTATAATTTCTTATGATCTCTCCCAAGCTCATTTTCTTCTAGTATTCTCAACAGTTGATATGAGGTTCAATCCTAAATTTCAGAATAGCTGGCTATAATAAAGTGAAGAGGTTGTTTTACAGTGACCTCTGAGGTCCCCTCCAGCTCTATACCTATGGTCTCATGATCCCTTCATACTAGACTAATAATTATAGAATGTTTAGAATTCATGAACCAATAGGAGTCACATAGAGAACCTGGATTTTTCAGGTGCCTGAATAAACAGAAAAAAGTAAAGAGTAAGTTATTTGTGTATGTGCTTTGTTTTTCATATTAGCCTTATGGAAATACTTTTTTAAAAAAAATTTAGAAACTATATTTGCTTATAATTAGACATGTTTTAAAAATTAGAAAAGCTTGATCTTGAAAACAGATTTCTGAAATTCAAAGAGTTGTAATTAGAGTAACTAGAATAACAATTTTATGTGGTATAATGGTGGTTGTATTAATAATACACTGTAGGGGTGATTGGGTGGCTAGGTGGCACTGGCCCTGGAGTCAGGAGGACCTGAGTTCAAATCCAGCCTCAGAAACTTAACACGGAATAGCTGTGTGACCTTGGGCAAGTCACTTAACCCCAATTGCCCTACCTTCCCCCTGCAAAAAAAAAACACTGTAATAAAAATTTGCCAAAATAGTTGTTATTGTCATTATTGATCGATTTGGAAGACAGTTCATTTCTTCGTGACTTAAATGATAATTTATTTTAAAATGACCATAACATCTTAAGTTTTCCAGATATGGCTGTAAAATCTGAAAAATAATGAAATGAATCACTTTAAAATGTTTAATATATACCTTTTAAAAAAGGAAAGTTACACTTACCTGAGATATGAAAAATATATATTAGACTTATGTAAAAAGAAGAAAGCACTTTTGGTAGAAAAATTGATTATTTAGTTTTTTTGACTAATGATTCAAATCAAATTTCTCCCAGTTCAAAGGACACAGTGACAATATTTTAGATACGAATTTGAAAGGAAAGGAATCAAATTATATGAAAATACAAACTCGTGTAAGATGTCAGCATGTAGAAAAATATGAATTTGTACTAAACATTTAGCAATAAATATGATTCCTAAACACAACTTATTGATGTGGCTTTTAATTTAATATTTCACTTAAAATACATACTCATTAATATTCCAAATGATACTTTAAAAATCATTCAAAGGACTTTAAGTATTTTTTACCAGAAACAAAACCATATTGAACTGAAGACAAATCTTCATTGCATTTTTAGGTCTAATTTATTTTAAAACTAAAAAAAAAAAAACATGGAAGAAAGTCATATATAACAATATTTAATTTTTCTTGAAGAAATAAATATCAAGTGCACTGGCCATTTAAAAAAATAGAACACAACTACAAATCTATTTAATATGCTGGGTTTCAACTTTAGACAATTTATCCAAATTGTTTATTTACCTATCTTATTTATTTATACTAGATATTTATTTGTACTTTCAATTCATATTTAGTATCCTTTTCGAGGAATAATTGAATCCAAGGAAAGGCTTGTACAATTCATAGCTTAGCCAAAAGCAAGCAATAAAGTCCACTAATGTCAGAAATGAACTCATTGAATAACAATAGAAAGAAAATAGATCATCCTGTTCCTCTTCTCTCTTGGTTCACCTCTCTTCTCTCTTGGTTCACCTCTCTTCTCTCTTGGTTCACACCACATATCCAATCTTTTGTCAGACTTTTTTGTTTCCACCTTCTCAACATCTGTTTTATGTTTCCTTTTTTTACTTAACACCCACTACCTTGATATAGGACTCATAATCTTACACCTGGGCTACTTCACTCACCTTTAGGCAGATAAGTCTTTCACTACTATACTCTGTTCTCCTCTCAGCTACCAAAATGATTTTCCTAATGTTTAAGTCTAACCATGCCATGCTCTTCAATAACTCTACTGGTTTCTTGTTTTCTCTAGGATTAAACAAAAGATGCTCTGTTTGGCATTTAAAGTTCTTCACAGCCTTGCCATGTCCTTTTTCTTGTTCCTTTCTATATACGCTATGATTCAGAAACACTGGCACACTTGCTGTTCTTTACATATAAGACTCCATCTCCAGACTCCGTAACTAACTCCCTTTTGCCTAATTGTCCCCAATATGTAGACTCCTTCCTTCTTTACCTCTATCTCCTGGCTTTCCTAACTTTCTCCAAGACTTAGCTCGAATCCAGCCTTCTGCAGGAGGTTTTCCCCTATTTCTCTTCCCTCTGTCCCCCCACACCGAAGTACTAGTGCCTTCCTGCTGATACTGCCTTACCGATTGATATATATTGCATGTATATAATTATTTGTATGTTGTCTCCCTCATTAGAACATAAACTCCTTAAGGGTCAGAGATCTTGTTTTTGTCTTTCATTGTATCTTCAGCACTTAGCACAGTGCTTGGCAATATAGTAGGTGCTCATTAAATGCTTGTTGGCTGTCTAATTGTGCTTTATGACTTTTTTCCAATCTACAAAGCCAGGTGGTTGTAGGGTTAATGAAATATAAGATCTTTCCCATTCATTAATAGGTCTATGTGACCACATGTATACCCTTTCCCCCTTGGAACAGGGGCCGTGTTCCTAGGTCTAAAGGTACACAGGTATTTCAGGCATGGATATCTTTCTGCTTTGAGCTCTGGCCCATTTCACAGCTGTGACACATCCTGAGTCACATAGAGCCTATCAGGTGAAAACTATATGTAGATGGATGGATGGATAGATAGATAGAGAGATATAGTTTAGGGAGATTTATATTTTCTTGAGGGAGGAGCTTGTTTAGGGGGAAGCTTGCTTATGGGGAGACTTGTTTGCAGGAAGGCTTTTACGCCTTTTGTTACTGAGCCAATTACTGAGGCACTGAGTCACATGGGTTGTGATGCCTTCTGGCTCTGAGCCTATTAGTTGAAAACTATATATACTGGGAGGTTGGTATTTTACTTTGAAGACTCACTCAGGATGAATGTTTCTTTGTGATTTGACCAGACAAGAATCTGTGTAGCTGTTGTTAAGGAGTCCCCTGGCTTTGTGAACCCAGATATCAGTGCTCTCTGGTCTGGTGATTATATCTGTTATTTTGTTTAGACAGTTGGAGTCCTTTCCATTGAAGTCTTTCTTAGATGCTTGCTTCTTTCTACGTATCTGTCCGTATTGTTTAAAGTAAGATTGTTGAAGCTGGCTTTCCTTTAGAAAAGCAGATCAAAGAACCTGTGCTAGCAGCCCTCCTGTTGGCTGGTGTTATTGGTCTTAACACTTCCATGACAACTGCAAATATCATTAATGATACAGTGGTATGTATCTTTTTATTCTTAAAATTTAGGTTTGAGAGCTTTGAGCCATTGTAGTGTAATCTATGACCTGGGACCCCTCTAAAGGCTCTGAGCTCACATAGACAAAATCTGATCTGGGGGCTGACCTCCAAAGGGTCATTGTCTCAAATAGCTATTAGCTCCCCTTAACATTCCAGTTATCTTCTTTTTCCTATAGGGTCCAACAGTCTTCCTAAGACTTGGACAATCACTCCTTTCTATACTGGCTGAATAATTTACTGCAATATTTTAGGGTAACAAGGTCCAGACTTTTTTGCACTATCCCTCTGTACCTAACTCCAGTCCTTATAGTTTTGTTCTTCAAGAAAGATACTTTTTTTCTAAAACTACAGTCAGAACTTCTTTTTTAGATCTGATGATTGAACTATTAAACTTTGTAAATTTTGAATTTGAGGTCACTCGAAGTTATGTCACTTGCATATAACTATTTATAAGGAGGTTGATGTGTTTTCAAAAAGTTTCCCCAAAATGATGGGTTTAGACTAGATAATACTAAGGTATCTTCTAGCTTCTAGTTTCTATGATGATAAAAATCAAGATTTAAATAGTGGAAAAACTGAAATCATTAACTTGATAGTAGTTTGTCATAAAATTTCAGAATAGGAAGGAACCATGAAAATACTTTGTTCAACCTATACCCAAAGGAAATTGATCATATCTCTGTATTATTTGCCTGACTTGTACTTGCGTTCATGTTTTGGGTCACTAGAGTGTGGTAACTACTTTGGGGTCTGGGGTACCAGGTTTTTGTACTCCTAACATAGCTCAGAATTCTCCAGTATTACACTTCCCATTAAAATCTAGCCATTCAATATAACTATCTTTTAGTAAAGGCATGTTAAAAACAGCAGCTCATCCCCTACCCCCCTCTCCCCCCAAAAAAAAACTCTTGGAGGGAATACTCTACAAAGTGCAAGTAGCATTCATAGTAAGAGTGGGCACAGAGCACAATAATAGTGAGGCACATGTTAGGGAATATGCATAGTCAAGGCTGCTCAATCTTTAGTATTCTTCATCAGTAGGGCTAGCACGCTTGCTTTTGATTCTATAGCCAGCTTTCTTTCCTGTCCAAGGTCACACTCTTCAAAGCTGCTTCTTCCTTAGAGTATCCATGTCTTTCTAGAGTCTGTCTCTGCTCCTTTGATTGTATTTCTCAAACTGATTTTCTACCTGTTGGATAGGGTGTCCTATTTTATATGAGCTGTTCTGCCACAACTGATAGGGTATTGAGGGGGGAAAAGGAAGAAAAGAGGTATTCCCTTTACCATTGTAGGTATCTCCTCCAAAGTCAGTTCCTGATCTGCACTTAAACTGATGAACTATAAAATTCCTGAATTGCTGGCTCTCTGCAAGGCTTGGCTATTTATAGCCCCAATGGGGTGTAACTTTTAGCCCACCCAATCTTGTTGCCCTTTCTCACTCAGAGAGAACTGTTTGTACTTTGGAAAGGGGTCACTGGAATTTAACACCTTATTACCACATCAACACTTTCCTTCTGCTACATCCCATGACTAAATCAACAGAGCCAGAGAGAGAGAGAGAGAGAGAGAGAGTATGGAAAAGAAAATCCCCCTCCCCTGCATAAGAATTCCCTCTATTTATTTTCTTCAAAGTCCTTATTCACTTTGTATATAAAAACTACCAATGAGAGATAGAAAACTTACTACTTCCCAAGGTAGCACATCCCACTTTTGGACTGCTTAATTGTTAGGAAGTTTTTTCTTTATATAAAATCAAAATTTGTCCCTTTATAACTTCTACACATGTTCCTATGAGTCTGGTCCCTTCTCCACATAACAACTTTTCAAGTATTTGAAGACAGCAATTATGTTCTTTCTAAGTCTTCTCTCCAGGCAAAACATCATCTGTTCCTTCATCCAGTCCTTATAATAGCATGATTTGACACTTCATTATCTCTAAGCCTTCACACTACTTTGGAATAAATATGACCTCAACTATCCAGCAGGCTAGAGGCCCAAGGACCTCAAGTCAGAATTGGTTGATGGCCCTCCATTTCTTACTAACTTACTTGTAAATTAGCTCCTATTCTTGAATCTGGATAGTTTCATGATTTGTTGAAAAAGCTTGGAAAGGAGCTTTTCCATCCCTTTTAAGTAAATGAATTTTAGAGTATAAGTTTAGAACTATTTATTTGCAAACTCTCCGTATATTTATACATCCACACATATATTTGCTATTTTATTGTGTATAGATCTCCTTTTGTTAAGAATTTTGTAGAAGGAAATTTTGTTCTAGTATGGTATGGGTTAGACCGGATAGCCTTTAGAGTCCTTCCTAATTCTAAAATTCAGCATTTTACTGTTAAATTAGAGAGTCTCATGGAGAGGAAGGGAGGACGTATGTGGAGATATTATTCAGATAACATTAACTCCAGTATCCTCTTTAGCCAGGAAGTGTAGTTTCCTCTCTGGAGAGTTGCAGTGGCTATCAACAATAGCAATAATCTAAAAGAGCTTCTAAAAGCTTTTTAAGTGCAATTGAATAGGTAGGAATAGTAGTTAATCACTTTGCCACTTACATCAGAGATTATTTACATCAGGATTATTCCTACTGTCAGAAGATAGTAATTATTTAAGGGGTGTGTGTATACATATATATGTGTATATATGCACACATGCACAAATATACATACACACATACATATATGTTCACACACACATTTATACATATATGAGATAACTAAGTCTTTAGGAAATCATCCAGGCTAGGGATGACTTGGAAATCAGTTTTTGTATTTATATGTATATTTAAATACACACAAACATAAATATTGGCTTATTGATTGACCACTAACATTGCCTGGACCCTCACTGCTACTCCAGAATCCTTTTATTCCTCTCCTGACTCCATGCAATGCTTGTTTCAAACCTTTGTACCGTCCTTGTTATTGATCTTATTCTAATCCCCTTACTCTCAGATGATCACTTTATTTCTTAATTAATAAGAAAGTTAAGGTTAGTATTTAGGGGCATAAGTTTAGAGTTACCTGCAAACTCTCCTTTCCAGATATATTTTTACTATTTTCATTGTGTATGGATGACCTTTTGTTGAGAATGCTGTAAAAGTAATTCTTGTTCAGGTATCATCCCTAGCTAGCTTAGATAATTTCCTGTAGACTTCGTTATCTTTGGTTTCTGAGTGAAGTCTCTTAACTTTTAATGATCTAATTAATGCCTGGCTATGACCCTGAAAATATTATAACCTCCTAAGGATTGTAGAGACTAAGAATGACCTTCCACATTGTGTTAAGAAAGATAACGTGGTAAAGTAGTCCAAGAGCTGGGTTGATTGGATACCTGGCTTTAAGTGCAATCTTTACTACTACCTGGCAAATATGACTCTCTGAGAAAGAAAGAAACACCAGGTGGAAGTTTTTTTGGCATGAAGTGGGAAGGGAATTGGAGGACTATAATATTGAATAACCTTGACTTAGTAAAGTAGGAAATAAGAGTTTCTGAGAGTAGGGATTAAAGTGAGTTTGATGTCAAGGACAGTAGAAAAGGTTTGAAACAATCATTGTAGGGAATCAGTGGGAGCTAAATATAAGGATTTTGGAGTAGCAGTGAGGTTTGAGTGATATTAGTGGTCAGTCAATAAACATTTATTAAGTGCCTACTATGTGCCTGTGTGTGTGTGCGCCCGTGCTTGCAAAATGGTGAGGCTTGGGGTTAGATGTTTGACAGTCCTCCAGATTTAAAGTGGTAAGCTGCTTCAGCAATGGCAGCAACAGTTTTCTGACATTTTGCTGCATGAATCTTATTCTCTCGTCAGTAGCTTACATTAGAATAGAGGTTTTGGGCTTTTGTTTTTTTTGGTCTGTTCATTGTCTCTAAATCTGGTGGGAAATGAAAGGGCCTCCTTCACTGTTCCCCAGGAACTCTCTCTGAAGAGCAACTGTGTCTCTGTCTCTTTAAAGACAAATGGAACTTCCTCTCTTCATTTCTACCCAAAAGCATTATTGGTCATACCAGGCAAAGATTTGGCAGTCTTGATTTTCATTTTTATTAAGGGGAGAGGGGACAAATGAGTAATAAAAATAAATGCCAGAGAGTTGCTATAGACCCTTACTAGCTGAATGAACTTGGGCATGTCACTAAACTTCTCTCAGTTTCCTCATCTGTAAAATGGGGGAATAATAGCACCTACCTCACAGGGTTGTTATAAGGATCACCTGGGATGTTATATCTAAAATACTTGGCAAACCTTAAAGTGATATATAAATGTTAGCTATTATGATCATGACAAGCAACTGAGGATCAAACCTAAAAAAAAATTGTTTATGTGGCCCTTAGTGGGGAACAGAATCATCTTCTCCTTAGCTTTCAGTGCAGTCTTTTTTTAATGCTCTGAGCAGTGGGGAACCAAGTTCTCTCTGGCTGCTTCTGCTTTTCAGTCTCATCTGCCTGCCATACCTGTTTATCAGATGGATGAAGTTTCTTTATTCAGTTTCTGGTCATCATTGCCCACAACAAGGAGTGTCATGCTTCTGTGTCACACTTTTGCCTTAGTGGGCCTGATCCCTGGAGGGTCCCATTAGATGGATGTTCTTCATTTTTTTTCAGAATCCTCTCCCTCATTAAGTTCCTTGTCACTAAAATTGGTAAACTGCAAGAAGAATCTTTGGGGTTTGCCCTAGCCATTTCAATAGTCTGACGACACTCACAACACAGGTGCTACATCTAAAATAACTACCTTCTAATTTCCTGAAATTCAACAAACAATAGGAAATTAGAATTTTTTAGGAACAATTTTAAGAAACAATATACTATCCTTTTTAAAAAGTAAAATTTTGGGGACGGAGCCAAGATGGTGGCATAGGAGCAACAACATATCGCAGCTCTCACATAGCCACCCCAAAATACCCATAAAATATGACTCTAAACTAATCCTAGAACTCCAAAACACATAAATATACTTTCCACTAAAGTCAGCTCGGCTTCAAGGAACCATATCAGCCCTGCGAACCAAAACCAACCTGGTCTGAAGCTGCGGCTGTGTCCCGGGGGTGACTGAACGAGAGGAGCCAAGCCCCGGCTGGAGCTTTGGGTAAGCAGATTGGCGGCAGTTGCAGCAGTGTCCAGAACTAGGTCAGTGGGACTTACGAGGTCGTGGGATAAAAGTGGTCTGGCCAAAATACCTTCAGGGCTGAGAAGCAAAAGGTGGAGGTCCTGCACCCGCCTCCGCATTGCGGCTAAAGCACTCTCGGCCTGCAGACTGCAGGGGGTCCAAGCAATTGTTCAGAGGCCAAGTGCTCTTGTGTTGAGTGGCCTGGATCCGGATCGTGGTCTTGGGCTTTGGTCCTGTGGTCCTTTTTCCTTCAGTGAGCCGGAAGTGGGGGAGGGAAACAGGAACTTCCTGAGAGCTCTGGCAGCTGGGAGGACCCCAGCAATTTGGGACAGAGAGCTTTCCCCTCTGGAAGCAGAGCTCCACAGAGATTAAAAAAAAAAAATCACGGACTGACCAACCATGAATAAGAATAAGCATAAGAAGCAAAGTAAGAACAGCAACCAAACCCTATATTCCTTCTTTGGGGAAAAGAAGGACCAAGGAAGCAAGAAGGTGGAGGACAGTGCAGCCAGAGCTCCCCCACTAGGGGCTTCCAATAAACATGAAGATTGCCTTAAAGCTAGAGATCAGCTGAATAAGGATTTTGAAAACCAAATGAGAGAAGTGCAAGAAAAATTGGGAAGAGAAATAAGAATGTTGCAAGAAAATCATGTAAAGAGAGTCAGCAATCTGACTGAAGAAACTAACACCCTA
>CM053587.1:139625678-139649177 GCA_028646515.1 Pseudochirops corinnae | reverse complement strand
TAGTCTATTTTTTAAGGTATTATTTTCTTCAGTCAAGTTGTTGACTCTCTTTTCATGATTTTCTTGCATCATTCTCATTTCTCTTCCAAATTTTCCTCCACTTCTCTTACTTGATTTTCAAAATCCTTCTTGAGCCCCTCTATAGCCTGTACGTAATTCATATTTTTCTTGGAAGCTTTTGATGCAGGAATTCTAATTTAACAGTTGTCTTTCTCCTGTTCCATGCTTTGATCCTTTTTGTCCCCAAAAAAGGAATCTAAAGTTGGATTGCTGTGCTTGTTTTGCTTCCTTTGCTTGCTCATTTTGTCACTCAATTACTTGACTTTTGAGGTCTTTGCCACAGTAGAACTCTGCTTCCAGAGGAAAGAGCTTTGTCCCAAATCACTGGGGTTTTTGCAGCTGCCAGAGCTATTAGGAGGGCACTGTCTCTACAGCCCCCACCAGCTCAGGCTCACTGGTCACACACCTCAGGACCACCACCCAAGACTGCGATCCAGATCCAGGCAGGTTAAAGCAAGAGCAGTTACCCTCTGAATAGTCACTTGGCCCCTGTATGATCTGCAGGCTAGGAGCTATGAAGCAGACACATGGAGGTGGCTGCACGACCATGGCACCTCAGTCGCTTCTCACGCTGGGGCAGAGGCTGGATTGTGCCTCCTTCTCCATCCCCCCAGTCCCAACAGAGTTCTACACTGACCTTTTACTTTGTCTTTGGCATTTATGGGTTGATATTCCTGGCAACCATCACAGCTACTGGTATTCCACTATCCACTCCAGCTGCTGCTAGTTCAGGGCCACCCTGGGGCTAAAACCATGGGCTGAGCTTGGCTCCCAGCAGGCTGTGATGGACACTTCTTGCAGGCCTACCAGGCTGTCTTCAGTGGGATATTTGTTTCTCTCTTCCACTTTGTAGGTTGTGTAGCTCTAAAATTTTTTTAGAATCATATTTTATAGGTATTTGAGGTGGTTATGGGGGAGCTGACAGAGTTTTCCTGCTTCTACACCAGCATCTTGGCTCCCCATAGATTAAAATTTAATTGGAAACTAAATAATCTAATACTGAAGAATGAGTGGGTCAAAAAACAAACCATAAATGATCAACTTCATTAAAGAGACTGAAAACAATGAAACAACACACCAAAATTTGTGGGATGTGGCCAAAGCAGTACTTAGTGGAAATTTTTTAGCTCTAAACACTTATATCAATTCAAAAAGAGAAAGAGCAGATCAATAAATTGGGTGTGCAAGTAAAAAAAAAACTAGAAAAAGAACAAATTAAAAATCCCCAATTTAACATCATATTAGAAGTTCTAAAAATCAAAGGAGAAATTAACAAAATTAAAAGAAAAAAATGAAATAATAAATAAAACTTATACCTGGTTTTATGGGGGAGGAACAATAAAATAAGACATTGGTTAATTTGATTTAATAAAAAAGAAAAGAAAGTCAAATTGCCAGTAGCAAATAGGAAAAGGGTGACAGCACCACCCAAGAAGATAAAATAAAAGCAATTATTAGGAACTATTTGCTCAATTTTATGCCAACAAATCTGGCAATCTAAGTGAAATTTATGAATATTTACAATGATATAAATTACTCAGATTAATAAAAGAGGAGATATAATACTTAAATAACCCTATCCTAGAAAAAGAAATTATGCAAGTCACAAATAACCTGAAAAAGAAAAAGAAATCACCAGAACCAGATGGATTCACAAGTAAATTGAACCATATGTTTAAAGAATAGTTAAATTCCAATACTATATAAACTATTTAGGAAATAAGCAAAGGAGTCCTGCCAAATATCTTCCATGACACAAATATGGTGCCAAATTTCACACTTATTTGTGTCAATGATATATTCTTCCCTCCACCCGATGGAATTTAAGCTCATTGAGGAGAGCAATCACTGGTTTCATTTTTGTCTTCATACTCTTATTACCTATTGTTGAACCTGGCATATGGTAGGCACTTAATAAATTTTGATTGAATTTAATTTAGTACTAGTAACATCAGAAACTCTACAGCCCAACATGAGCTGAAGCTAATGCTAAAATTCTTTAAAGCCATTTTGGTGAAAAGAAAAAGGTCAAAAGAGGGATAGGATAACTGTCTGATGTGGGAAAAATAACAATAATTGATGGAGAGAAGATAATCACTCGATTCTAGTTTCTGTTTTCTCTAAAAAGGAGAATGACCAGATTGCTAAGTATAAAAGAGAAAATAACTAATGAGAAATCAGTCTACAAGATAAGCAAGATGGTAAGATGTTAAGAAAGCTCCTAGCAACCTTCAGTGATTTACCATAAAAAAGCCTAGAATGAACTACATTTCAGGGTACTACAAACAAATGTGGCAGATTTTACTGAATCACTACTGGTAATCTCTTAAAAATTATGAACAGGGAAGGTGCTTCAAGATTGGAGATACTGAAATATATTCCCAAATTTCAAAATAAAGAAGTAGATTCTTCAAACAATAGATTAGTGAATTTGACTTCAAATCCTGGAAAAATTCTAAAATCCATTATTAAACAGATAATTTATGAACATTTCAATAACAAAGTGGTAATAATGATAAGGAAGCATGGATTTCTAAAGAAAAAAGACATCCTAAATTCACCTAAATTGCTTTCTTAATAGTTATTAGCCTGCTAGTTGAAGGTGATACTATAAATATAAGATATCTGTAGTCAGTGAAACGTTTGGCAATCTCCCACAAACTCTGTTGAAAGGATGGAAAAATGTTGGTTTGATTAGGTATATTTAGAATGGGTTGAATGATTATCCCAAAGAAGAATAATTAATTAATCAACTTCACCATGGAAAGACATTTCTGGTAGATTATAGTGTGTCTTGGCTTTTTTCTCTTCAACAGCTTTTTATCAGTGATTTCTTTGCACTGATGTATCATTCATCAAATGTAATGATAACATGGAATTAGGAAGGATAATTGACACATAAGAGGACAATCAGGATTCAAAAAGTTCTCCACAGAGTAGGTTAACTCTAATAGGATAAAGTTTAATAGGGAGAAATCTTAAGTCCTACACAAGTTCCAAAAAAAAAAAACCAAATAACTGCATGAGTACAAGATGGAAACAAGATTTCTGTGGAGAAGATCTAGAGATTTTGTGGGTTTTAATAGTGACCTTAATACGAGTCACCCATGTGATGTGGCAGGGGGGAAAAAAGCTAACACAAGCCTGGACCATGTTAATGGAAATGAAGTGTCCAGAATGAGGAAGGATACAGACATCTTATACTCAATGCTGGTCAGACCACATCTTCACTTATTATGTTCCGTTTCAGGAGCCAAATGTCATTGTCCCTGACATTTTAGCATTAGATTAATTTCCCTTGAGTTAAATCATTTGTCTGCAGGAAACTTCTGTAAAAATGCAAATTTTAGGAAGAACATTGATACCCTGTAGCATATCCTGGAAAGGTTGACCTCAGTTAAAAAGTGAAATTTTACAAGCATTGTTTAGGAACTAGGTATGTTTTGGCTGAAACAAGATGAAGAAAGGACATCATGTCCTAGATTATTTGCAGGGCTATAAAATGGAAAAGAGCTCAGATTTTTTTTTTAACCTCTCAGAAATAGGAACCATAGGTGGATATTTTAGAGGCAGGTTTCTATAATGAAAATAATCTTAAAGATTCAAATTTTCTCAAAATGTAATGGAGTGCCTTGTGAGATGGCGAGTTTCCCATCACTAGAGGTCTCTCTCTTCTTGCAAAGGCTGGAAGATTATATTTGTGGATATTTAAGACTAGATGCTCCTTCTAAGATAAGGGTTGTGCTGAATCATCTCACCAGAGTAACAGTGGAAGGATCCTATGTTTGGGGTCACTTAAATAATCTGAGTCTCAGTTGCCTTACCTATAAAAACAAAAGGGTTGAACTAAATGACCTCTGAGGCCCTTATAGCTCTAAATCTACGATCCTACGATCTCTGTGGTCCCTTCTGACTCTTCAAATCAAAGATTCTTTGATTTTCTCTGATTCTATGCCCTGATTTGTAGAATAACAATAATAACATCTACTTTCTATCTGGGCAGACAGGTGGCACAGTGGAGAAAGTTCTGGGTCTGGAGTCAGGAAAATTCATCTTCCTGAGTTCAAATGTAGCCTCAGTCACTTACTAGTTGTGTGATCCTGAGCAAATCACTTAATCCTGTTTGCCTCAGTTTCCTCATCTGTAAAATAAACTGGAGAAAGAAATGACAAGCCACTCCAGTATCTTTGCCAAGAAAACTCCAAATGGGGTCACAAGAATTAGACACAACTGAAAAATGAATACAAATAACTTCCTATCTTCTTCCAGGGTTGTTGTGGAACAGCAGTTTATCTTTAAAAATCACAAAAATGAGTTATTGTTTTGAGTTGTTGGAAGTTCTAACCTCCCAAAGAAGGGAACAGTCACATAAAGGAGAGCACAGATCCACTAAAGTACTCAAGAACTGAGAAAAGTGAAATAAAATTGTCAAAAATGATAACCATACAGCACTTTAACACTTGCATAATGCTTTACAAACATTATCTTACTTGAACCTAACAACCCTAAGCATTAGGTAAAATGGGAATTATTAAACCCACTTTGCAGATAGGGAATTCCAGACTCAGAGAGGCCAAATGACTTGCCCACAGCCACACAGCCAGAAAATGTCAGAGAGAGGTTTGAGTACAAGTCTTCCTAATTCCACAATTAGCACTCTGTTCACTGTATCAAAGTAGCTCTCAAGATTCTAGAATATACCAAGTCCTATAGATATGTTTATGTAATGATCATATTCTGGCCACATTCATCCTGCTTATGTTTTTATAACAAAATATACGTACATGTTCAAAGTAATTATCCTAGTACTAGAGCCAAATGATTTCTCCAGGATGGCCTGATATATGAGGGAGGGGTTTAAGGTGGCACATAACTACATATGTAAGTACGCCCTCATGGCTGACCTTACAATGCACTTAGTATCTTGTACTTCACTAATGCTGTCTTTACTACCATGAGCAATTTATTCTGCCTCACGTTCCTCAAGTGCTCATAAATCAGCATTAGATCCGTTTTACTGAGTGGCTGGTTTAAAGCCAGCACAGACAGAGGGAGCATTTGGATTCAAAGTATAATATTGGCACACATATTGATTTTAATTAGTCTAATTAGTTCATTACACTAGAAACCACACAGATCATTTATTACATCAAACCTAATGGCATATGATCAAGGATTTAATATGATAATGAAGTAGATCAATTATCACTCATAAAGGAAGTCATTAACAAGTGTAAACATTGTCAAGCTGAATACCATTACAAATTATGAAGTCATAGCTGGCATATTTGCATGAGCACACCAATATTATTTCAAAGAAGCCAATGGATGTTAGACTGGAGGGGGACATTGGAGCTCAATCAAGCCAACGTCTTCACTTGCAGATCAGGAAACTGAGGCCAAGAGAGGACAAGTAGTTCATCCATAGTCCCACAGTTATTCATTAACAGAGCATAACTTGTACCCACCCTGACTCCTGGTTCAGTGCTCTTCCTACTACAGCATAGTTGTCTCTCACAATCTATCATCTTGTTACTAATCAAAATTCCTTATCACCATTTCACCTGCATCATTATCACTTACTATGATTATTGAGTGTTAAGTGGGAACAGGCCATGATAAGTGGTGAATGTAAATCTGTGATCCTTTCAGGTGACTCCCTGGTGAATGTGGACCATTGTTGGACTTCTCCTTTTCTCCTATCTACATCTTTAAGACTAGATTCTCATCAGTACAAGTCAAGTATAAATCCTGATTCAGATAAGCACAGACAAAGAGTCAGTGTCATTACTTATGATATACATATGTAGATTTTGTGATGTGATTTTTGATTACTTTAAGTAGCTACCTGTGCTAATATTCCCCATTTCCCAAGTTTTCAGTTTGGAGTGCTGTATGTTAATTTATTCATGCTTTTATCCAGCCTTTCCCTTCACCAAGAGATCTTAAATAAAAGCAGCCAACTGCACACCCTGTTCCTAACTCAATCCCTTGCCATTTATCATGATTATTGCTATCATTACCCTTTGCTTAGGGTCCCTTCAGTCTGTTTTAAATCCATTTGACAGTAGTTCACATGCAGGCCAATATGGATTTATTTTTCTAGTAAGAACTCGTAAGGCTGTGTATCAAATGCTTCACTAATATCAAGATATAATGGAGCTAATCATCATTCCCTAAACTTTAAACCTTTTCAGGCAAATTCAGCCTCTGTCATTCTCCCACACCTCCATAGAATACTTGGCAATCACTGATTCCTTTGCATATTATGACATCCTATTATTTACAATGCTATATTTAAAATCTAGGAGATATAGTAAATGTATGAGTGGATGGCAAAATAAAGTGGATAAAAAATGAATCTTTTCCTGAAATGTCATCTCACTCATCATGCAAGATAGGCACCTTGACTGAGGGAATTTATCCCTTGTTGCTGCTCATCAAATTGGTTGGTAAATCCTGCCCTTTCTTCTTTCTCTGTGGTTCTCTTACAGGTCTCCTCAAGTCATAAAGGTTCATAGGACAAAACCAGAAAGAACTTCTTTAGAGGACATTTAGTCTAAACTCATCATTTTACAAGTGAGGGAACTAAGTCCCAGAGAGGTTGAGTGATTTGTTCAACATCTCACGGATAGGTCCAATTTATCTCTTTTTTGATAGCCTACCCGCCTTACCATATTCATTCTGATGTGCTATTGCTGGCCTGTCCCCTCAAATATTCACTTTCTGAAATGTTCTCTTCTCCAATTTATTCAATCAATCAACAAGCATTTTTAAGTGCCCACCATATTCAGACCCTGTGTGTTTATAACATTAGCTTCATTGACTAATTGTATTCTCTCTCTCAGGAGGCTTCCTAATGACTCCTTTATGAATCTGTCAAGCACCTTGAAATCCTACTTCTTCCTGAAACAGATAAATGAGAAAGAGATCTCCCCATCCAATTCCAGATCTGACTGTACTTTACACATAGGCAGAGATGAACATTATTCATGTTGCATGAACTGAAATGTCCCCAGTCCAAAATCTACACCCCACCTACATTTGACCATGCCTGAAATTTCAGCATTAGATTCAAATCTCTTAAGATAGGATGTTGTATGTAAGAGTCAACTGCAAAAATGCAAAGATCCCTGGTAAAGTTAAAGTCAGGCTTTCAGCAGCATCAGTGATGTATTTAACAGATAATTTTACTTTGTGGAAGCTGATGAAAAACAAGGAACCAAAATAATGCAAGATAAGGCAGGTAAGTTTTGATTGAAGTAAAAGTGACAGTTTAGGTCATGGGAGACTATACAGACCTTGAAATATGAGTAGTAATGATGTCTAGACACTATTGCTAGTATAGTCAAGATTTTTAAAAACATTTTGGGAAACTAGTTTCTGAGGAATATGTGGATACTTTGATATTATAACATAGGAGAAATTCTATATACAAATCAAAGGAATCTATCTTAACAAGATGACTCAATATATCAGTCACTCAATAATTATTTATTAAGTACCTATCATGAGCCAGTACTGTGCATCACACTTAATTCTTCCATTCATTTCTAATCCCTTCCAAGGAGTTAGAGTTAACTAGATTGTAAACTCTTAGAGGGTAGAGATGATGTTAGTTTTTCCTCTTTAAATCTCTGGTTCCTGGCAAAATGCTTTTCACATTTTAGACACTAATTTGCTAAATAGAATTTCATTAAAGTATATGACACCTTGTATAGCACAATGAATCTTTTTAACTCTGCCTTCTCATCTGCTTGCTGTGGTGCTTGCTACCAAGTTCTCTCTTTCTCTTATTCCATGAGTAAATAAAGTTGGACATATTATTTGAACTAATATTTGTCTATTTATGTCTAAATTCAAATTACTATTGATTGCATTTCAAATCTGACTTGTTTATTTTTATTGCTGAAAACAATGGGATGGGGCACAGGGTTTGCTGCAGGTCATTTCTTAAAATGGGTTTGTCTCTTTTGTCATGAAAATAAAAAAGTTTCATTTACATAGGAGCAGTTTTATAGTCTGATTGGCAAGGAAGAAGGGGAATGATATACCCAATGACTATATAACATAAATAAAAACAACACAAAGATATCAGAAACTAGACTAAATGCAATGACCAAATTCAGTTCCAAGAGAATGATGATGAAACATACTTGCCTCATCAAAATAGAAAGGTATTGGATTACAGGTACAGAATATTGCCAACTCTGCCCCTTGGTTTTGATTGATTGTTTTTATTTTTTATAAGGGAAATTTCCATAAGGGAAAGAGAAATATGGAAAGTGACTTTGGTTTTTAAAAAGGAACTCATCAATAATACATTCAAATAAATAAGTAACATTTAACTGGTCACTCAAGGATAGAATCCATTGTTTTCCTTGCCCTTCACCTCATTATCTCTCACTCTTCATCATTCTTAGAAACTGAAAGGTTAGGTTGGTCTTGTACCGGCAGAGGCCAATTACTGTCAGTATGGGTATGCTTCAGGGAGCAAATACCAAGATTTTTGGATTGCAACGAATTCTGATACCTTGTGGAGGTTCTCTCACGTACTAAATCAAATTTCTAATTGTTGAGGTACCACGATGGAGGAATATATGGGTAGCTAGGGCATTTTGAACCTGAGGGGGTGGTATTCTACCAAACAGTAGGTGACTTCCAAAATGGAGGTAGAAGAGAAGGCTTAAAAGATATAGTTTTCCTATCTCCTAGTTTTGCCTAGTATCAGTCCTGCATTGATAAACATGCAGCAGAAGCAGATTTTCCAAAAGTCTTTGCTATAAATACTTAAATATGATAAAATTATGTTACTATAAATGAAATGGGGAACATAGGGAAAGGGTATCTGAAGAAAAAGCTGTTCCCCTCAAAAAAAGGAGCATAGAAAGAATACTCCCCCCAACCTTTAATGATCTGTCAACTAAGCACAGTACTTACTCTGTCAAGATCAGGGAGCTTGGATGAATTAATTAGATATTTTTTTTCTGTTTTCAGTTCAGATAGGTTGAATGTTTTCTTTTGACAAGGAATATGCTGCCCTGTTAGGGTGAGGGAGGAAGCCCCCAAGGAACCCACTGAGGGCTGTGAAAATCATCTGGGTTAAAAAAAAAAATAGACAAACTGCTTTCCATATTTCACTGTGCATGTTCTTCCATTCTCTCTCTCTCTCTCTCTCTCTCTCTCTCTCTCTCTCTCTCTCTCTCTCTCTCTCTTTCTCTCTCTCTCTCTCTCTCTTTCTCTCTCTCTCTCTCTCTCCCTCTTTCTGTGTCTCTCTCTGTCTCTCTTGTCTCTCTGTCTCTATTTCTCCCTCTTTCTCTCTCTCCCACAAACACACAAACACACACATTAATCTGTCCATCATTAACATCAAAGTCCAGCATAGTGCCTACTACACCTAGTTTGACAACTAGATTGAAAGAATGACAGCTGAAACTTAAGAAATGTGGGCTGCTGATTGGTAAACCTCAGGAGCTGTAATCCCTGCTGAGAGATTCTGTGTTTGAAGAAGGTAAGAAGAGGTAGTGAGAATATGTCTTTGTTTTTAGTTTGGGGACATAAAGCATTTTTAAATATCCAAACACTGTCATGTCTCAGTTAAATACTATCCATTGTCCACCCACCTATTGCAGTTTTCCATGTGATCTTCTAAAACAGTAATCTTGCTTTCTTCATGTAAGCTTCACCTGCTGTAAGTTTATGTAAGCTTGTAGGATAGGATCACTAGTAGACAGTACTTAGAAACTCTAGTGGTCAGTGAGTCAATCAATCATTCAAGTCATAGAATGTATACAGTGTTCAAGAAGGACTAGCACCTCTTGTGTGAGGGCTTCCTGAGCCCTTCCAAGGCTGTTCATGCACCTTTGGTGCTCATCTGATTCACCCTACTCTCACCTGTGGCTCCAAGAATCCGTAACATACGCAGTGGCCACACCCTAATAAAACTGTTTTGGTAGACAGACTAAACCAGGTTGAGGATAACCAACAGGCCTCAAACCCATTGATGAGTTAGGAGGATGTCTATCTCAAACATGTGAAGAGCTCCCCCAGAGGAATTAGTAGATGAGAACAATTTGTTCCAACAACCATAAAGGCAGCTGAAACAGGCACTGTGGAGTGCTTAGAGCTTGGGAAAACAGTAAAGGCTCCAATGTTAGCCACTGCATCCTGGGCCATCTCCAGTTGTCCTGATTTTTGTCTTGCCACTGGACTTTGATGACTCTGGAAAAGTGAGGCTGATGACTTTAAGCAACTCCTCCTCACTTAAATACAATTCATACACAAGACATCATCCTGTGACATCATTTGATCCTCTTCAAAACAAAGAACAAACAATAATGACTATTACCCACTCTGCTAAAATGAGCATTGATGGAATTGGTTGGTTGTTGTCCTTCATTCTCAAAGAGGACCAAAACGATATCACTATGTTGGAGTCATTACAATGTGTCCAACTGTGGCTGATCAGACCAATCTGAACTCTTAAGGCTCTACCACAGGTTGGACACAAATAGTACACGTGAACATGTGAAGTGGAGATATCCCTAAATTTGTACATGTTATGATTCTTTTGAGCTACTGCCATTCTACTTTGCTCATAGAACATAGCACCTTAAGTGATGCAGGATGCCATGCAGGGCAATCCTTTGCCAGTGTCTCTCATGTCACACAATTGATTCCAAAGTTCTTGAGAGGGAACTGGACAGTGTCCTTTTATTGCTTCTTCTTATCTCCATCTGATCACTTGACTTGTTTGAATTCTCCACAAAGCAGTCTTTTAGGTAAACAATGAACAATGTGGCCAATCCACTGGAGTTATACTCTCTGCAGTAGAGTTTGAATGCTTGGCAGTTTCGCTCAAGAAAGGACCTCAAGTGTCCAGTATCTTATCTTGCCAGATGAGCTTCAGAATATCTCTAAGACAATTCAAATGGAAGCAATTCAGTTTCCTAACATTTCTGGTGTACTGTCCAGGTTTCACAAGCATACAACAATGATGTCAGAACAAAAGCTCTTTAGACCTTCAGTTTAATAGGTAATCTAATGTCTTCTCTCCAATGCTTTCCTTCAGAGCCCCCCAAACACTGAGCTAGTTCTGGCAATGAATGCATCAACCTCATCATCTATGTGTACATCCCAGGAAAGTATACTGCCAAGGGAAGTGAACTTATGCACAGTGTCAATATCTCTCCACTTGCTATAACTGATGATTCCATGTACGGATGGTGTGGTGCTGGCTGTGTTAGCTTGGTGTTGTTTGGTCAAAATCAGCACATGCAACAGAGAATCAATCCACATTTTGTTGCATCTCAGCCTCAAAGATTGCACAAAGAGTGCACAATCATCTGAGAACAAAAAACCATGCACCATTTCTCTGCATTAGCTTGCAGCCTTTTCAAGTTAAATAATTTACCATCGGGGGCGGCTAGGTGGTGCAGTGAATAAAGCACCAGCCCTGGAGTCAGGAGGACCTGATTTCAAATCCAGCCTCAGACACTTAACAGAAAAACTAGCTGTGTGACCTTGGGCAAGTCACTTAACCCCAATTGCCCTCCAAAATAATAATAATAATAATTTACCATCAGTGTGGTAGCTGACCTTGATGCTATTTTCATCCATGTTGAAGACTTCTGACAACATTGCTAAAAATATGTTAAAAAGCATGGGAGTAAGCACACAGCCCTGCTTGACTCCACTGGTGACTGAGAAAGTGTAAGAACATAATTTATTATCTAAAGCCCATGCAAACATGCCATCACAAAACTGATACTGATGAACTTCTCTGGGCAACCAAATTTTGCTATAATTTTTCACAGACCCTCATGACTGACAGTATGAAAGGCCTTCATCAGAGAGACAAATGTGAACAGATCTCTCTTCTGCTCCTGAAATTTCTCTTGGAGTTGTGCAACAAACACTACAACAACCATTCCAGAACTCACATTGGGTCTTAAGTAGCTGACTATCTTCCAGGTGAAGGCTCAATCTATTAAGGAGAACTCCAGCAAGAATCACGCCAGCAATGACTATGAGAGAGCCCTTCCCCCCATGTGATTATCACAGGAAAATCTATTTCCTTTACCTTTATAGAAAGTGACAACAGAGGCATCCTTGAACTCCTGGGGGAAAACCTCCTCTTGCCATATAACTGAGAAATTTTCAATCAGCTTTTATAGCAGCAGACCCCCTACCTTGTAAATCTCAGCTGTAATAGAATCAGCACCAGGCTCTTTGTCACACAAGAGGAGCCTAATGGCATTTGAAACCTCTTCTTCATTTGGAAGTTTGGCTAGAGAGGGAATGACTTCAACTTAAGATATACAACCAGTGGCTTTAGGCATTGATTGATGATGGTCTATTGAGAACACTATAGAAGTGTTCAGCCCATCTCTCCAGGATCATGTCCTTATCACTAATCAATGTGGCTTCATTAGCACTGAGTAACTGAGATGTGCCATAGGTCTTTGATCCATAAATAGTCTTCAAGGTATTTTAAAAAGTGCTTTGGGTTGTCACTATCAGCATAAGACTGAATTTCATTAGTCTTCTTACTGAGCCAGGAATCCTGCATCCCTCTAAGCCTTGCTTGCACTTTACTTTTGATGGATTTAAATGCTACCTTCTTAAAGGTAGATGAACTATCCTGCTGGTGCACCCTTTGAAATTCTCGTTTTTTTGTTTAGCAGCTTCTGAATTTCCCCATAATTTTTTTTTCAAATCAATCTTGGTATTTGCAAGTGTTCTGGTCCAGATGAGCAAATGTGGTGCTGCACATCATATCGCTGAAAGCTGACCGCTCCTTTTCTACTTCACAGTTGCCAACCACATGTTGGTTCAGCTTTCCCTTCAAGTAAACAATGAACTGCTCCCAGTTGGACAAGTGCTCCAACCTGTGGACATAAAGTCTTCTGGTGGTCATCTTGCCTTGGGACTGCAACTTCTGTTGAATGTAAATATTTAGTTTAGATAAGTTGTATATGATAAATCCAGCACTCTGTGCCACATATCAGCTTTGTCACTCTCACAACCTGCCTGTTTCTTCTCCTTATAGTGACATAGACTATTAAATGCCAATGTCTGCTGTGAGGATACATCCAAAAAGTTTTATTGTGTTTAGGTAAATGGAAGACAGTATTGGCGATGAAGAGGTCATGAGATACACAAGTCTTCAGTAGTGAGTGACTGCTGCTGTTACTGTTTCTAGATTCATTCCTCCCAAAGCCTCCTTGCTATTTCTGGTAGTCTGTGACTCATCTTGCATTAAGGTCACCCAGAACTATAAGCTTGTCCTCTTTTGGCATATTGATGATCAGTACCTCCAGGTCTTCATCAAAATTTTCTTTGCCCTCCTCAGAGTTTGTCATGGTGGGAGCATACACACTGACAATGTTGGCAAAGCGCTTTCCTGCAAGTGGCAGTTGCATTGTCATGAGCCTGTCATTCACTCTGGATTCTTGACTCAATATTAAGGATGATGAAATTCAGTTTTGTTTTGTTTTGTTTTGTATTTTAGTGTAGCTTTAAGAGCAACACAGCACCTGTTCTAGCTGCCTTCATGGCCTTTGGAACAAATTGTTCTCATCAGCACATTCCACTGGGGGAAGTCTTCACATGCTTGGCGTAGATACCCCACTATCTCACCAAAGGGTTTAAGGCCCCTTATCTACTCTCAACCTGTTTTAGTCCATCTGTCAAAATGATTTACCAGTGTGTGGACACTGTGCATGCTACAGCTTCTTGGAGCCACAGGAGAGAGTTGAGTGAATCAGATAAACACCAAAGGTGGAAAGTAGCCCTGGAAAGTAGCCCTTAAAAGGGTTCAGCATCAGAGGTACTAGCCTTCCTGAAAACATCCTACACTCCAAAGACAAACTAAAGTACAATTTTGAATTGTGTAATACAGCTAATTACCATTGGAGAAACAAAAATTCTGGATGAATCAAATTGGCATATGGCAATTACAAAAGAAATGCCTCTCTGGGTAACAACAATTGAACAAACTATATATCAAAGAGTGAGTTTGATGATTTTTGTAAGCATATGTATTGTTACATACCAAAGGATAGTTTTTATATTTTCCTGAGAATGACTAATATGATACAATGATTATAGATCCTGACAATTACTATTTATGTGGCATAGAAATCAGAACCTTAGAGTTTAAAAGGTCTTCTGAGACTATCTAATCTAACTTATATATGTTCAGAAATCAAATCCCTTAACAACAGCATCCCTAAGAATTGGTCATTCAATCTTTGATTGAAGACTTCTATTAAGAGGGAACTCATTATTCCCCAAAGCAGTCCATTAAACTTTTGGATAACTCTAATTGTTATGAAAGTTTCCCTTACATGTAAATGTGCTTTCAAAAATGTTTCAGCATTTAAAAGCATGACCTTTCTATTAAAGCAGTGGAAAAGGGGAATTAAACCTATTTTTATAAAAATTAGCCTTGATACCTAGAAATTGAATTTTATCATTAGAAGATCTCAGTTTAAATACCAGCTCTATTATCTAGGCAGCTGGGTGGTACAGTGTATAAGCATTCCGAACTTAGAGTTAAGAGGACCTGAATTGGAATCCTGACAGACATTTAATAGCTATATGGCCTTGGACAAGTCACTTAGCCTCTCTCACAGTCAATTTCCTCATTTATAAAATGTGCAGAATAACACTACGCACCTCATAGAACTAGATGTGTGTTGAAAGCCTACAAGTCTTATGCGTATGTTTATGATTAATATGACCTATTAGCTAGGGAGCTTCAAATGAATCATCTCACTTCTCATGACTTCCATTTTCTTCTCTATAAAATTAGGGCATTGAATGAGGATTTTTTACAGACTAAGAGGTACTTTCTCTATGCCTATTTCCTGCAATAAAAATCCAGCAGAGTGTAACTAAGGCCTTTACTACAGAGTCAACTCAATAAGGCTTGTTTGTACTTGTTTTGAAATGACCAGTAGTTGTAAAAGAGAAAAATAAAAGTTTGTTTCACAAAAAAAAAATTAAAAACTTTAAAAAAATTATCCACTTTTGAATCATCATCCTTTACCCAGAAACACTTTAAAAAAAAAAACCTTTCAAATGTTTTCTTCAGTAAATCTAATTAGTTTTTCAAATAAGGCATAAACTACAGGTGAAACTTACCTAATATTTTTCTTCCCCTCCTAAAAGTGTGATGTGGGGAGAAAAATGAGATTTTTCTATGTTTTCCATCCCTCCCTACTACACCCTCTTTCAACCAAGCTTGCAGCAAGGTTTAGTGGAAAAAAATATAGTTTAAGAATAGGAAGATGCAGAATTGGTTTCTAATAACAGCTGCAGAATCGGTTTCTAATAACAGCCTTGCCATTGACTTGCAGTATAACCTTGGGTAATTCACAACTTCTTTGGGCCTCAGTTTTTTTGACCATCAAATGAAGGTTTTGGACTGAATAGCATTTTTATTTCCGAAATTTATGATCCTATGGTTAGGTTTAATCATACGAAAAAACTTCATCAGAAAAGGTTATACACTATTATCAGTCTTGAAGGATCATGTAGTCATGATGCCCATTATAAGATGTTTGGGTTAATTTCATAAAGCTATGACAGATGTTAATCCCTACAAACGAATAGATTCATGGATTTTTAGCAAAAACTGTACTGCATTAAGTGCACAAATACAGTTGCTTAATACAAATAATTAGGCCTTAGTGTGAACACTAGACCCATTATACTACAACTAAATTGAGTAGGGAGCAGAAATAATTTAAAGGAAGACATGCGTAGAGTGTACCTATCTTTTATTCACTAAAATGAAATAATTGTTAGCTAGTACAAGATAGCCTTTGTTTGTTTTGGTTTTTGAATTGCAAGCACTGGCAAATTGAAAAGAGAAGCTGCATCAATAAAATGAATTGAAGATGAGTATTAGGTGAAAAAGTTGAGCTGCATCCTCCTGGGTAGCACTAAACTGAAAATTGGGAGATAATCGATTAAAGCTCCAGCTATGAAACTCCAACTAATTCTCTGACCTTAGACAAGTCTCAGGAATAACCCAGTTTCCCTATTATTACTGAATTCCACCATCTTCTCAGTCATCCACACTCACAATCTTGGCATTATTTTCATTCTTACTTTGCATAGCCAGTCTGCTGCCAGATGTTATTGTTTCTACCTTCCAAATATTTCTGATATATTTCCCCTTCTCTCCACTCAAACAGCCACAACCTTAGTACAAGTCCTCATCAAGATCCTTTTAACAAGTCTCCCTGCTATAACTTTCTACCCATTGCAATCTATCCTCTATCTGGCTGCCAAGGAGATTTTTCCTAAGTATAGGTCTGACTCATCACCCTTCTGCTCTATAAGATCCAATGACTCAAATATGAACCCTGATGTAAAACTTGTCCCTTTTATATCTTTCTAGTCTTCTTTACACTTTACTGTCTTACTCACATTTTCCATTCCAGAAATACTGGACTGATTTTTGTTGTGTTGTTTTTCAGTCTTTATGACCCCATTTGGGGTTTTCTTGACAAAGATAGTGGAATAGTTTGCTATTTCCTTCTCTGGCTCATTTTATAGATAAGGAACTAAGGAAAACAGGGTGAAGACACTTGCCCAGGGCCACACAGATAATAAGTGTCTGAGACAGGATTTGAACTCAAGATGAGTCTTCCTGACTCGAAACCCATCTCTTATCTCCACACCTTTGAAATCCATGTCACCTTCCCTTGGAATGTTCTATCTCCTTGACTCAATTGATTCATTTCCCTGACTTCCTCATACATTAAGCTCAACTAACCATCTACTCCAGAGGGCTTTTTTAGAACCCCCCCCCCACATGCTAATAAATTCCTCTCAAAGAGACTTCCATCTCCTCTTTATATCTTGTACCTACCTAATGGTTTATAATTGTATCCTTTATTAGAATGTAAGGACCTTGAATACAGAAATTTTGTTTTTGCCTTTCTCTTTAACTCCAGAGCTTGGTATGTCTGGCATATTTTGTTGTTGTTCCGTTGTTTTTCAGTCTTGTCTGACACTTCATGAGCCTATTTGGGGTTTTCTTACAAAGTTACTGGAGTAATGTGCCATTTCCTTCTCCAGCTCATTTTACAGATGAGGAAGTTGAGGCAAATAGGGTTAAGTGATTTTCCCAGGGTCACATAGCTAGCAAGTGTCTGGGGACAGATTTTAACTCAGCCAAAACATTGAAGAACCTCATGAAAGAGATCTATAATACCTCAAGAGTTTGACCTGACCACCCATATAGTAAAGACTAAATGAATAAACAAGGTGAATTGCATAAATTCTAATGTATTTGAATGGACACCCTATAGAGATTATCTATCAGTATGTATATTAGGACAGACAGTTCATTTAAACAATCAATTGGTCCCATAATTGAATAGGAAAGGAGAACAGTGTGGATTGCTTACATAAAGGTGTGAAACTTTTTTTAATGACCCAATACTTCCCTTGGAAAGAAAGGTCCAGATTTTTAATGCCAACATTTTATTGGTGGTGTTGTATGGCAGTGAGGCATAGAATGGAACAGTCACTGAAAAATTAAAAATAACTATCACACATTAAGCAATGAAAGTACATGGTAGATTTGAGTAGATTCAAAATCTCAGCATTGCCAATGTAGAGTTTGATCTTCAGAAACAAAATTCTGTTGTTAATAATAATAAATCTTGTTAAAATTCAGTTTATATCTAGTCACAAATTTTGGGTAGGAATATTGAGTTATTTTTATACAACACAGGAGGAAAAAATAATTTTTAATCCCTGTATCTTTTTATAAAAGACAAGCAACATCTACTGAATAACTGTGCAATACACAAAGTTATTTAGTAAAATAAATAGGAAATACCCACAATCACATAATTTCCCCCCCACAGATTATCTATTGAAGGATAAAAGAATAACACCTTGGAAGTGGACCTGAGAGATCATCTAGTCCAATGAATAATAACCCCGTCTACAACATGCCCAACAAGTGGTCATGCAGCCTTTGCTTAAAGACCTCTAGTAAGGGGAAATCCCCTTTCTCTTCCTTAGCCAAGGCAATAAATACAATTAGTTTATATTCCTAGATCATAAAATGACTGAAAGCAAGGGGAAACAACCTAAAAGTAGATGAGAGGATTAAGAAAAATAGCTGGGACTAAATAATAGAATGGATAATCTTCACCCAGAGTTCTACAACATGTTATAGACTGACATCACATTTCATATAGGTTATGGTCATCATAATTACTATGGCTCTTTTCAACAGTGGAGGTTTCCTACACCAATGAGACCACAGATACAGGTCCCCTTATCCCCATCCCCCCCAAAAAGTAGGAATATTCTTATTTTCAAAAATGGGATTCAAACTAGAATCCAGGCATTTTTCTAATGATCAAGTCAACAAGAACACTTGCTCAATTTCAGTTTAACAATGTCCTTTTTCATAGCTTAAGAAAAAAATATTTTAGGAGCAATAAAATCATCTTCCTATTAACAATACAAGGAAAACAGACATAACAGTTATAGTAGCATATTGAAAAATACTATTGCTTCTCAACCCTGTTACTTTTTCCAATACCAACTACCAGTTTTTTGCTTTTATACTTGTAATTGCCTATGAATTAATTTCCATTGCTAGAGTCATAAGCACATAGGATGATGTATCATACTTTGAGCTAAAAGGGACTTTGGAGATCATCTAATCCAACCCTCTAATTTTACAGTTGAAATTTAAATTAGAATCATCCCAATCCTGTCAGATCAAATATCTTTTTTTTTAAAAGTGAAAAGCTGTCATCATCTTATTCTCTCTGCCAACTTTAAGAAATGTTGGACTATGATTCAGAAGGTTCAGGCTACATCTGATCAATTGCACCAGAGGCAGTATTTGTACCTGGTTCTCTAACCTACATGTACGTTTCTAATGCCTCTATTACTTAATATCCACCACCTTCTGCTTTTCATTTTCACTTTCAGAAATTTCACAATGCCTACTACAGGCAGCTGACTGATCTTATCTGCTCATTTACAAACCTGAATGACAGTATAGTATCTCCCATAATAAAGTGAATAAGGTATTTTTGCCTTCTTTTGTTTATCAGGCAGCCAACAGAAAATTAACATTGTTGATAGCCAGAGTATTTACTCTATTTTTTTCTAATAATGTTGGATTATTAAGAATGCTATTGATACATATCAATTTTTATGGATAGATGAATTTGCCTGGAATCCTTGTCAAATCAATGTTTACTCACAGAATTCCACTTCCTTTTTTGTCACAGAAATCTATGCAACATTCTCCCCATGGAGATTTAGCTAGTTAGTTAGCCTGGGGATGATTATTAAATATTGAGCAGGAGTTACATTACTCCTACTTGTCTCCCTTTGGTGGTCCAATTGACCAACCAAACTGTAATAGCAATAGAAATAGCAAATAAAAACTGTTCTGAAATAAAGATGAAAAATATTAAATGTACCAAGTAATATGAGGAATTTACCTATTAGAAATTTTATTGAAACTTAAGAGATGAAATGTAGAAATCAGGACCAAGCTTTTCGAGTTGAACAATCCTAAACTCTATTTTTTCAATATAATCAGATCAAAATTAATTGAACCAAGTAGCTTACTGTGAGAGTCAACATAGAATAAAAAATATAGTTAGTGCTGAACTTGGAATCAGGAAGACTAGGGGTCAAGTAAAAGGCAATACAGTAAAAATACACTAGGTTTGGAGTCAGAGAACTATGGTCTGAACTCTAACTTCAAAACTTGCAAGCAGTAAGACCTAGGAAAATCATTTAACCTCTCTTGGCCTTCAAGCAGCTGGTTGGTACAGTAGATAAAAGACTGAGACTACAGTCAGCAAGATTCGAGTTCTAATTTAGGCCTTAGATACTTGCTAATTGTATGACCTGGGGCAAGTAATTTAAAACTCTGTTTGCCTCAGTTTCCTCAACCATAGAATGGGGATAACATCATTCAAGTCTTAGGGTCACCATAAGGATAGATAGTATTTGTAAAGCACTTAATACTATGCCTGAAGACCTCAGCTTAAAAAGGCCAAGTTTTCCCACTGTATCCTGGGCCATCTCGTTTTCCTGATGTACATCTGACCATTGGACCCAGACAACTCCAGAGGAAGAAGTGAGGCTGGTGACTTGGACAGCCTTCCTCATTTAAATCCAACTCACTTGCAAATCATGGCAATATCTTCCCTATATCAAGGCCTATCAGAGAGTGAAGGTCAAATCACACAAAGACGCCTGACACAAAACAGGTGTTTCATAAATGTTTACTGCCTTCCTCAATTTCCTTACCTTTGAAATAAGAGATTGGACTAAACGAACTCTGAAGTTCCTGTTGGCTTTCTATTTATGATTTTATGATCAAAATTCAGTCCCTGATACTTATTATTTGATAATGGGCAAGTCAGTGTGATATAATAGAAAAAATGCTGAGTATAAAGTCAGATGGTCTGGGCTCAAATTCCCCCCCTGCCACTTTCCCCCCTGTGTGATCTTAGACAAGTCAGGTAACTTCTTGATACCTCAGTTTCTCCATCTGTAAAATGAGAGGGTTGAACTAGAGGATCTCCAAGATTCCTTACAATTATAAATCAATAATCCAATTAAGTCCCTAACATTTTAGGCCTCAGGAAACCCTCTTAGGGTAATCTACTTACTTTCAAAGGGACTGTGATCTAAATCCAGACATCACATTCAGCCTTGAAGCCTTGAAGAGATAGGGGTGATGAATTTATTTTTAACTTCATTTGTTTAGTCATACTGTTCCAACATTCATTTTTATAAGATTTTGAATTATAAATTTCCCCTCTTCCTTCCATACCCCCTCCCCAAGATGGCACGCAATCTGATATATGTATGTACAATCATATTAAAAGTAGTTTCACATTAGTCATGTTGTGAAAAAATTAGAATAAAAGGGAAAAACCATGAGAAAGTAAGAAAAAAAAAAAGAAGAGAAAATAATATGCTTTGATCTGCATAGCCTATAGTTCTTTCTCTGGACATAGACAGCATTTTCCATCATGAGTCTTTTGGAATTGTCTTAGATCACTGTATTGCTGAGATGAGCTAAGTCTATCAAAGTTGATTGTTGCACGATGTTGTTGTTACTGTGTACAACGTTCTCCTGGTTCTGCTCACTTCACTCAGCATCAGCTCATGTGGGTCTTTCTAGGGTTTTTTTGCAATCTATCTGCTTGTCATTTCTTAAAGCACAATAGTATTCCATTACATTCATATATTACAACTTGTTCAATCCTACCCCAACTGATGGGGATCCCTTCAATTTCCAGTTCTTTGCCACCACAAAAAAATAGCTTCTATAAATATTTTTGTACATGTGAGTCTTTTTCCCTTTTTTATGGTCTTTTTGGGATACAAACCTAGATGCTGTATTGCTACATCAAAGGATACGTATAGTTTTTATAGCCCTTTGGGCAGAGTTCCAAATTGGCTCCAGAATGGTTGGACCAGTTCACAACTCCACCAACAATGCAATGGTGTTTCAATTTTCCCACATCTGCTCCAACATTTCTAATTTTCTTGTCATACTAGCTAATCTGATAGGTGTGAGGTGGTACCTCAGAGTTGTTTTAATTTGCATTTCTCTAATTAATAGTGATTTAGAGCATTTTTTTTTTGCATTTATTTACTTATTTTTAGTTTTCAACATTCATTTCCACAAGATTTTGAGTTCCAAATCATCTCCCCATCTCTCTCCTACCACCATCCCAAGATGGCAAGCATACTGTTTACCTCTTCCCCCAGTTTGCCCTCCCTTCTATCCTCCCATTCCCCCTACTTTTCTCCCTTACCTCCTTACTGCACTTACTTTCTTGTAGGGCAAGATGGATTTCTATACCCCATTGCCTGTATATCTTATTTCCCAGTTGCATGTAAAAACAATTTTTAACATTTATTTTTAAAACTTTGAGTTCCAGATTCTTCCTCTTCTTCACTCCTCACCCACCTCCACTGAGAAGACAAGCAATTGAATACATGTGTAGTTATACAAAACATTTCCATAGCAGTCATATTGTGAGAGACTAAGTATATTTCTCTCCATACTATCCCACCCCCCCATTTATTCTGTTTTCTCTTTTGACCCTGTCCTTTTTCAAAAGTGTTTGCTTCTGACTACCCCGTTCCCCAATCTGCCCTTCATTCTATCATCTCCCCTCTTTTCCTCTTTCCCCCTACTTTCCTGTAGGGTAAGATACCCAATTGAGTATATATGTTATTCCCTCCTTAAGTCAAATCCAATGAGAGTAAGGTTAGCTCATTCCCTTTCACCTACCTGCTCTCCCCCTCCATTGTAACAGCTTTCTCTTGCCTCTTTTATGTGAGATAATCTACCCTGTTCTATCTCTCCCTTTCTCCTTTTCCCAATATATTCCTCTTTTACCTATTAATTTTATTTTTTAGATATCATCACTTCATATTCAACTCATCTTGTTCCCTCTATGTATACATATACACACATATACATACATGTGTATGTATATATATGTATGTATATATATATATATATATTCCCTTCAACTATCCTAATACTGAGAAAAGTCTCATGAGTTAAAAATATTGTCTTTCCATATAGGAATGTAAATAATTCAACTTTAATAAGTTCCTTACGATTTCTCTTTCCTGCTTTTCTTGCTTCTTGTATTTGAAAGTAAAATTTTCTGTTCAGCTCTGATCTTTTCATCAAGAATGCATGAAAGTCCATATTTTGGATGTCCATATTTCATTTAATGTCCATATTTTCCCCTGAAGGATTATACTCAGTTTTGCTGGGTAGGTGATTCTTGGTTTTAATCCTAGTTTCTTTGACCTCCAGAATGTCATATTCCAAGCCCTTTGATCTCTTAATGTAGAAGCTGCTAGATCTTGTGTTATCCTGATTGTGTTTACACAATACTTGAATTGTTTCTTCCTGACTGCTTTTAATATTTTCTCCATGTTTGGGGAACTCTGGAATTTGACTATAATATTCCCAGAAGTTTTCTTGTGGGGATCTTTTTCAAGAGGTGATTGGTGAATTCTTTCAATTTCTATTTTACCCTCTGGTTCTAGAATATCAGGGCAGTTTTCCTTGATAATTTCTTGAAAGATGATGTCTAGGCTCTTTTTTTGATCATGGCTTTTGGGCAGCCCAATAATTTTTAAATGATCTCTCCTGGATCTATTTTTTCAAAGAGATACTTTACATTGTCTTCTGTTTTCTTTCATTCTTTTGGATCTGTTTTGTAATATCTTGATTTCTCATAAAGTCCTTAGCTTCCATTTGCTTCATTGTAATTTTGAAGAGATTATTTTCTTTTTTTTTTTTTTAATTTTATTATACTTTGCATCATTCATTTCCACAAGATTTTGAGTTACATATTTTCTCCCCCTCTTCCCCCCACCCAC
>CM053587.1:139595115-139625178 GCA_028646515.1 Pseudochirops corinnae | reverse complement strand
TGGGAAGTATCTGTGTGCGTTTTTGAAGTTCTAGGTTGGTCCAGAGTCCTATTCCATGGGTATTTGGGGGTGGCTATGTGAGAGCTGCGATATATTGCTGCTGCTACGCTGCCATCTTGGCTCCGCCCCCGAAGAGATTATTTTCTTCAGTGAATTTTTGGACTTCCTTTTCCATTTGCCTAATTCTGCTTTTAATTCTCCTTATTGGTTTTTTTAACCTTTTTTGCCATTTGAGTTAGTCTATTTTTTAAGGTGTCATTTTTTTCAGTATTTTGGGGGGGTCTCCTTTAGCAAATTATTGACTGGTTTTTCATGACTTTCTTGCATCATTCTCATTTCTCTTTCTAATTTTTCCTCTACTTCTTTTACTTGATTTTCAAAATCCTTTTTGAGCTCCTCCATGGCCTGCAACCAATTCATATTTTTCTTGGAGTTTTTTGATGCAGGAGTTTTAACTTTGTTTCCTTCTTCTGGTTCTATGTTTTGATTTTGATTTTCTTTATCACCAAAGAAAGATTCTTTTCTTCTGTTTGCTCATTTTCCCAAATCAATTACTTGACTTTTGAGCTCTTCTCCATGGTAGAACTCTAACTCCATAGAGGAGAATGCTACGTCCCAAATTTCTGGGGTTTTGCACAGATGTTTTCAGAGCTACTTTGAGGCACCTGCCTCAAAACTGTGAGAAGGACTTCCTCTGCATAGCTACCAGAAGTTCTACTATGCCAGCACTCCTCCTCACCCCAAGACCGCAAACCAAGACTGTAACCCATATTCAAGGAGGACAAAGAAACAGAATCCTCCCTCAGCATCAGCAAAGAGATTCCTGCAATTGCCCTCTGATAAGCTGCTTGGTCCCCCCACCATCTGTGGGCCTGTAGCTCCAGAAGCAGCTGCTGCTGCTACTGCAGCCACTGTCACCTCCATGGCTTCAGGGAGTAGGAGTTGAACTGCACTCTTCTCTCACCCAGGTCCAATAGGGTTTCCCCACTGACCTTTTACTTTTTCTTTGTTGTTTGTGGGTTGAGAACTCTGGAAACTACCACAGCCACCAATGATTCAGTCCCTTGAGATCTGCTCCAGCCCTGTCTGTGCCACCATTCTATGCATGCCCATGTAGGATGGTGCTCCACTCCTAGCCCAGTGCAATAGACCCTTCCTTTTGGCTTCCCAGGCTGTCTTCAGCTGGAGCTGGATTTCATTCAGTTGTTTTGCTTAGAGTAATTTTTACAGGTACTAGAGGTGATTGAGGGACAAGCTCAAGCAAGTTTCTGTTTTTACTCTTCCATTTTTGTTCCACCCCTGATTTAGAGCATTTTTTTTCATATGACTATAGATACTTTAATATCTTCATCTGAAAACTGTCTGTTCATATACTTTGACCATTTTTCAACTGGGAATCACTTGTATTCTTACAAATTTAACTTAACTCTCTATAGATTTTTAACTCAATCTCTCAAACAAATGAGGCCTTTATCAGAGACACTGGTTGCAAAAATTGTTTCCTAGCTTTCTGCTTCCCTTCTAAGCTTGGTTGCACTGGTTTTGTTTGCACACAAAAAAATTTTAATTTAATGTAATCAAAATTATCCATTTTGTATTTCATATTGTCCTCTATTTTGTTTGGTCATAAATTTTTCCATTCTCCATAGATCTGAAAGGTAGACTATTCTTTGCTCTCCTAATTTGCTTATAGTATCACCTTTTATGGATAAATCATGTACCCATTTTGACCTTGTCTTGGTATATGGTTTCTTTTTGCCTAGTTTCTGCCATATTATTTTCTAGTTTTCCCAGAAGTTTTTGTCAAATTGTGAGTTCTTATTGCAGAAGCTGGAGTCTTTGGGTTTATCAAACAGTAGATTATTATAGTGATTGACTATTCTATCTTGTGTACTTAACCTATTCCACTGATCCACCAGTCTATTTCTTAGCCAGTACCAAGTAGTTTTGATGATTGCTGCTTTATAATATAGTTTTAGATCTGGTAAGGCTAGAAGTGGTGGTGAATTTTAATAACAGGATTAATTACATCACTGAAGGGGCAGCTAGGTGGCACAGTTTATAGAGCACCAGCCCTGGAGCCAGGAGGACCTGACTTCAAATCCGGCCTCAGACACTCAACATATACTAGCCATGTGACCTTGGGCAAGTCACTTGACCCCAAATGCCCTGCCCTCCCCCCTCCAAAAAACAAAAGAAAAAAATTACATCACTGAACAGTCAACCATTACTTTATTGTCAAAAGTGAGATGATATAAATGGAAGATACAAACATCTCAGGAAGAAGTAAAAAAACCAGGATTTTCAGCTATATGAAAACCCAGTAGGACCTGAAAATGCAAGAAGCTAGCAGAGTGGGTCAATAGATTGGAGTCAGCTATTACCAAAGTGAGAACTATAGTCCTCTAAAATTCCCCCATCTCTTTCTATAGGACTTACAAGATTTGCATCCACAATGAAGGGTTATGGTAAATGTTTATGTTAGAAAAGAGTTCTTCAAAATATTTTCAATAATGATAAGAAAAGGCCAGAAAAATAAAAAAAGATTTCCAATTGAGGAAAATTAAAATGACTTAGAAACTTGAGAATGGAAATTAGAAGGAGTGACTAAAAGCATTTAAACAGGTATTTTTTTTAAAGCAGCTATAGAATTCGCTATCAGAAGCAGATATGGGAAATGACTGAAATGTAATAATGCAGATTAAAATTTTGTTGTAATTGTTAGGACAGTATCATATTTGTGATTAGAGAATAAAAAAGAAACACTATAAGACTATGGCACCAAAAAGCCTAAAAAATATAGACACCTAATTAACATAGAGTTCAGCAATGCCACTATCAGTCATATGCCCATAGGAGATCAAGGAAAGATGAACCTATGTGGACAACAAAAATTAATACCATCACTTTATGTCATAACAGAGGACTGGAAAGTAAGGGAATGTCATCCAGTGGGAAATAGCTAAACAAATTAGGCTACAGAATATTATTAAGTTATAAGAAATAATTAAGGGGATGAATTCTGAGAGATTCAGGAAAACCTGACAAAATGAAATGAGCAGAATTAAGATAAAAATGATAAAATCTCTACAAATTACAAAGAAAAATAACTGAAAGATTTGAAAACTCAGATCAATGCAATGACTAATTATGAAGGCCAAGGATGAAACATGCTTTCCATTGTGCATACCATCTGACCTAATAATTTCACTAAAAAGGTCCACACTGCAAAGAGATTAAAAAAAAGAAGAAGAAGAAAATGTTCACTATGTACAAAAATATTTGCAGAAGCTTTTTGTAGCGGCAAAGGACTGGAAAGTAAGGAGGTGGAGGCACAACCCCCTTATCAGGGAAATTTCTGACAAATTCTGATATATGAATATGATTGAATATTATTGTGCTCTAAGAAGCAGAAAGTTTTAGAGAAATGTGGGATGACTTGAATGAACTGATAAAGAGAGAAATGAATAGTAATAGAATGATTTATAATGTAACACTAACATTGTAAAAACAAACCATTTTCAAAGATTTAAGAACTCTGATCAACACAGTAATCAATCGTGTATCCAGAAGATCAATGAAAAAGAGTGCTACCTACCTCTTAAGAGGGAGGTAATAGACTAAAACACAGTATGAAGCGTAGATTTTTGGACATGGCCAACATGGTAATATGTTTTGACTATACTTATTTGTTACAAGGACTTTGCCCTTATTTTTTTTTTTTTACAGTAGGGGAGGAGGGAGAAATGAGAGAGAAAAATTCTTGATAACTGTGAGCTATATGTAATAGATTCATTGTTTCATATACAATCTCCTTTTTCTGTTCTTTATATAGAGAAATCTTCATGTTTACTGATTTCAAGTATGGGATAGTAAAAAATATTTAAAATATTAGAAAAATATTAATAGATTCTAGTCTCCCTTTTGAGACCAGGAGAAGCTAGATGTATGCTATCCTCAATATGGACAAGAAGAGAGAATCAATTTTTCTACCATAGTCACCAGTTGTTCTGAAACTTGGAAATGTAGGTATTTCAATCCATAGCTAAATCCCATCACCTGTAGATAAAGAAGAGGTACACCTGAAGCTGGATTCTCTGTTCTACCTAATCATTCCTCCCTCTGCCCTGCAGTCATACCCACTTTCAAAGCCAGCCACCTCTGGGAAAAATTCTCTTCTTCCATAACCATATGCTACATACAAACTCTTCGAGGTGATGTAAGGGAAGAATGACCCTCTGACAGCTTAACATAACATACTATAATTTAGACATCAAGAACAGAAATTTGAGGGAAGTGAATAATCCACTGAGAGGAAATGCTCACACCAAAGAGTTTAGAAAATGAATTACAAGAATTTATAATTATAGCAGAGTGAATCATGTGCAACTTATATAATAATAGGAACAAAGAAAATATTTGAAAAAGATGCAAGCAAAGCAAGATTTTAAAGTTTAGATTTAAAGAGCCCCAGACAAAGAGAATCAAAGAGGAAATCGTATCAAGTGAGAATATACAATATTAATTTAACTCTAGGGGAAATAGTATAGAACAAAGCATTTGCCAAAGGGATAAAAAGAAAAACATGATGTTTTATAAAAACAGTATTTGGGGAAAAGATAATTGAGAGAAAATAGACCTAATAAACAAGAAGGGGCACAAAATTTATGATGACTTGAAAATGACTAAGATATTGAACAACAATTCTATATTGGTCTTTAAGGAGAAAAATTGAAGAAATTAAATCTGTACAGTTGTGAAGTACTGAAGAACTGGCAAAAGAGCTATAAAGTCAGATAGTAGAATATTTTAAAAATTTGAAAACACATAAATCATCCAGCTATCATGTAATACCAGTAGGATGACATGTAATCTAAAGCAGAGTGAAATGTAATAATGTTTCCATGGGACTAAGTTTTTTTTCCTGATTATTATAATCATTATTTAACAAGTACTGAGCATCAACAATATATTAGGAAATATACTTAAGAGTTATATTTGCCCCAGATAGATGAATTAATGATCTAAGTTGAAAGTCAAAACACAAGAGGGAGGCAGATAAAATTACACATAAGGGAGGAACAAGAAATCATTTTCCCCCACAAAAAAATTAGAATATACTTCATGGGGTAATGCTGTTATATTAGCCCTTGGAAAAGACTATGAAAAATGAAGGTTATGTTTGTAGAAAACCTTGAACTGGGAATATTATTATGAAATATTCTTTCTGAACCAGTTATGGCAGTTTCAAAGAAATTTTGAAACCTGACACTTTATTTCTAAAAAATAACTCATGATAATACAATATGGGCATATAATCTATAAAACTACCACACAAATAAATAAATCACTTTGGAAAGCATAGTACTTTTTTGACGGCTAAGGTACCCTTTACCTAATTGTGTATCATCCATAAAGTTGTTTCCTAGTGGTGAGGAAAACATAAGGCATTACCCTCAACAGATTTTATTTACTCATCTGGACTTTTAGGCTTGTTTTCTCCTCCAAATGTTAACTGACCTATTGACCTTAACATTATGTTTTCATAGATCTATTAGTTGTTGTCCTTCATAATCAAAGACCAAAATGACATCACTATATCGGGATAATGTACAGTGTTTCCTACTGTGAATGACCAGACCAGTATGAGCTCAGAAGGCTCTAATGGTCTGTATGATCATTTGGAATGGAGAAGTTTCTAAATTCACACATCTTACCTTGGTTTTGATCTACCACAATTACATTAGATTAACAGATTCCTCCAGCTTAGCTAAACTCCTTCTCTTTAAGTTTCTCTTGTGCTATGCTGCCCACGTGCCAGCACAACAAATCTATCTAAAATCCGGGGAGAGTAAAAACATTGGCTGAACATGAAAAAGAACTTTAAAAGAAAAAAAGTAATCCTCCACTTCAGTAACGCTGATCATAACTCATTTATCCCCACCCATCCAGTGAGAACTTTGACTATACACCTCCCAGAAATTCACCACAAGAATACAACCAACAGAAGAGGAACCTACTTGACCTCTTTAGGATACTAAATGGAGAATAGTGACTGTCCATCAGTTACCCTTTATTCTCAACATGTGACCAATGTGTCTTCTTTTGCAATTATACATGTATTTTATGGCATCCTTTATACATTTGTGTCAAACTCAATCAGAAATTAATCCCTGTGACCCTGATAATGATTTTTGTTCTTCAGTCATTTCAGTTGTGCCTGACTCTTCATGACCACATTTGGGTTTTTCTTGGCAAAGATACTGGAGTAGTTTGCCATTTCCTTCTCCATCCTTATTTACAGATGAGGAAAAGGAGAGAAACCGGGTTAAGTGATTTGCCCAGGGTAACACGGCCAGTAAGTGTCTGAGGCCAGATTTGAATTCAGATCTTCCGGAGTCTAAGCCTGGTGCTCTATTCACTAAGCCACCTAGCTGCCTCCATATTGATTTAGAAAACTACAAATTAATTATTAATTATATTTTATTGCATTTTTATCTTGTTAATCATTTCCCAATTACATTTTAATCTAGTTCCCAAGGACACTGAGGAGTTTGACATCTTTTCATTACACCATTTCTTCATAATTCTTTGTATCATATGATCACACTTACCTTATGCTTCTCCACTGCCCTGTGGGTAATCCTCAACTTTAGTCTTTTGAAGACCATAGTGTTCCACAATTCATAGATATAGAGCCAAATTTTGTATGGTGGTGATCCTTTTTAGCACTGGTAGCATCTTGAACACAGCATCAAGGTCAGCTCCCACACTAATGGCAAATTCTTCAACTTGAAAAGGCTACAAGCCAAGACCAAAATGGAGGGAGTGTTGGTGTATGATTTTCTATTTGCAGATAGAAGATTGTGCACTCAATACAGCCTCTGAAGCTGAGATGCAACAAAGTATGTATCAATTCTCTGCTGCTTGTGCTCATTTTGGCCTATTAACACCAAGAAAACATGGTTGCTCCATCAGCTAACACCATACCATCTATATGTGGAACTATCAGTTACAGCAAATGGAGAAGTTCTGAATGCTGTGGATAAGTTCACTTACCTTGGTAGTGTACTTTCCAGGGATATACACATTGATAATGAGGTTGACATTGCCAGAGCTAACTCAGTATTTGGAAGGCTCTGAAAGAAAGTGTGGGAGAGAAGAGGTATTAGACTGACTACCAAACTGAAGGTCAACAACACTGTTGTGCTGAACTCATTGCTGTATGCCTGTGAAATCTGGACAGTCCACCAGTGCCATGCCAGGAAACTTAATAGCTTTCATTTAAATTGTCTTAGGAAGATTCTAAAGATCATCTGGAAGGATAAGATACCAGACGCTGAGGTCCTTTCTTGAACTAAACTGCCAAGCATTCAAATTCTACTTCAGAGAGTGCAACTCTAGTGGGCTGGCCACACTGTTCAAGACTATTTTATGGAGAATTCACATAGGGCAAGCATTCACAAGTGATCAGAAAAAGTTATACAAGGACACTCTCAAGATCTCTCTTAAGAACTTTGGAGTTGATTATGTGATATGGGAGACACTGGCATAGGACCACTCAGCATGGCATGCTCACATCATAGAAAGTGCTGTATTCTATGAGGAAGGCAGAATTGAAATAGCTCAAAAGAAATGTAAGATGTGCAAATTTAGAGAATCCACTCCAAATGCTCACATGGACTATTTGCACCCGACCTGTGTTAGAACATTCTGAGCTCATATTAGTGTAATAAGCCACAACTGGACACACTGAAACTTAACTCTAGCATAGTGATGTCATTTTGGTTCTCTTTAAGAACAAAGAACAACAATCAGTAACCAGCATCTTATACCATAAAGTCCAAAATACTGGTCCTAGAGAGGGAGTTAGAATACTCCTTGCTCCTCATTGCAGACTCTATCTGCCAACATCACTCTAATTTTTCTTCATTTGAGGTAAACTCTGTCAAAGTATACTGTACAACCCAAATCCTGGTGGAAGTTATCTTATAGTGCCCTGTTCTTTCTTCGTTCTTTCTCAAAGAATTCATTGACTAACTCACGGTCTTCCTCTCCACTACCATTTTTACCCTTATACTAGGGAACTACAACATATATATTAATGCACTACTATCATATCATTCCTCAGTTCCTCAATATGCTTAACTCTCATAGCCAGTTAGCCATTCTGCATCAGTCACACACAAGGATGGTCACAATATTGATCTTATCACCAACAATTTTTTTTTCTGTTTCTGTGATAAAGAATTCTGAAATTCCTCTACCTGACCATAAATTAATACACATCCATCTCTCTTCGCCTTACTCTTCCTAAACATATTCCTCAACCCTCCTGCGACCTTCAGTCCCTCCATCCCTCAATACTGTCATCACCTCTGTTCTGTCTTCACCTCCATCCTTTTCCAATCTATATTGTATGGTTAACCAATTTAATTATATGTGGTTCTCTACTCTCAAATACCTTTCATTCTTGATGAATTCTTGTTTATTTTTCAAACCCCAACCTTGGTTTACCACCATCCACCTTTTCCATTCACATGCTTCTGAACAGAGCTGAAAGAAACATGAAACTCAGTCCACTAAAAACTTATGTTAACTAATTTCAATTGGGCATTCACTGCAGAAAGGCAATCCATTTCCCAATTGATTCCATCACTCTCCCCCAAAGGAGCTGTTCCATCATCTTATTTAATCCTTTTGCAATAAAAAAAAAAAACCTCCTTCTTCCTTTTCCTACATTTCAAAATCCTCTGTCATCATTTTCCATTTTCTCTTCATTCTTTTCCCTCCAAAGAATGGGGGTGGGAGAAGGAATGTGCTGTGCCTAGCAAAGTTCTTAACACATGGCAAGCAATGAACTTTAATTTATTGATTTATTAGCATGTTCTTATTACAAAGTTATAGAATGTATTTATAAAGTTAATGAAATAGGAAGATCTTCCCCACCCATTAATAGGTCTAACACATGGAGCCTGAGTCACATGGAGCCTGAGTCATATGGAGCTTAGTGTGGGAGGATCTTGCGAGAGAGGGAGAAAGGGAAAAAGGGAAGGACAGAGAGAGAGAGAAACAGAGAGACAGAGAGAGAGACAGAGAGACAGAGACAGAGACAGAGAGACAGAGAGAACGCACAAACAGATTGAGAGCAGGCAAAGCAGAGAGAGAGAAAAACAAGCTGTGAGTGGATGAAGGGAGGAATTTGCCTAAGGGCAAAGATGTCTACTCTCTCTGGATTAGTAAGGAGTACCCTGTTAAATCTTACCTCCTCCTGGTATTCTAATAATGTCCAAAATAAATATTTTGATTTTGTCTTTGAGGAAGAGAGTTTATTATATTTTGTAAATTTACCCTGGAAATATGCATGCATATTCATAGCAGCTACTATGGGTATCACACTGGCGTTAGAATATCTTATTTTCTTACCTATAGAATCAACATTTTGGGGAACTGGAAAATCCTTAGACACAATCCAATTCCATCAACTTTATTTAAGGAATTTAAGGGAAAGAGAAGTAAAACTCCAAGATTTATACATAAGCATGTCCTTGCATAATATTATTGTTTCCACTAAAATACTACATATTTAAATGTATAAATGGATCTGTGATTTTTTTGGTGGAGTAGGGGAAAGGTGGAAGTCTACTGAGTATGCTCTCCTATTGTACAGATTGCAATTCATCCGTATTTTCTCATTATGGTTAGTTTGTGACTATATACTTCTATAAATTCACCATAAAGCATCTATCCAAGGTGCTACAGGTTTTCTTCTGGGCCTTTTAAAATTCTATGGCTATCCATCTGTTATCTTATACTCTCATTAATTGACCAGCCCACTTCACTTTGATTATATTCTGGGTTCATTTTTAATAAGAATGACAATGTTGATATAGTTCAGCTTCTCCAATAGTATGCACAATTGTAGGTTTTTGAACAAAGATATCATATGTTTATCACCAATAACTAAATTATCATTTATAGATTATCAAAAAGGTATTATTCTTGGGCTCTACTGCATAGTGAATATAGGCTACACTTGAAGTCAAGATATTTATGTTCAAATCCTGTCTCAATCATGTGCTAACAGTGGAACAATGGGAAAATCACTTTTCCTTTTGGAGCCTCAATTTCATTTGCCAAATGGGAATACTAATGCTTGCATTTCTTAACTCCTAGGGTTGCCATGGAGGAAAAAACAAAGAAACCAATAACAGCAACAACAAATACTTTTCAAACCCTTGAGATGCATTAGAGATTATTGATTATTAATATTGACATCCCCAGTCCCCTTTTATACTATCACTGAAGAGTAGAAGGGAGACATAAAGGAGTAAGGGCCTTTTTTATATTTTTGTTCATGTTATGGGTTTTCTTAGCCAAAGAATTCTTCATCTAGTAGCCAGACTCCTGGTGCTAATGAGCCTATCCGGACTTAGATAAGTTGATTTTCACCGAGGAAGGAATAATTTCTCACCTGGACTATACGTAAAGACATAAAGCTTGTTAGAACCTCATAGAATTTGTTCTCTATTGACATAGGTTTAGAAAATTGGTGGGGTGGGGGAGGAGGGGGAGTAGGGGGCTCCTCTGGGGAGAATCCAGGGCAGAAAATAGCATTGCAGAAGGCAATCAGTTCCATAAAGCAAGATATATTTCTGACAGCCAAAATTGACTATGAAATCCGTCAGTGAAGTAAGGTTGAATTGTCTAGGAACACCATATTTAATTTGAATTTTTCTTTTTAGAACATATGCAGTTCTCTTCACTGTTATCAAGTGGAATAGTGCACTTAAGTATAGAATCCAGTTCTATAGTCTAGTATTCCTAGTAAGTGTGCTGAATTGATCAGAAATCCAACTGTTTTCAATAACTTTTACCAAATATATGAGGATAAAATAATTTCCTCAAAACAGGTGAGTGAATCTAAAAATAAAATTTTAGCAAGAGCTTATGAAACATAGAAGTTTAAGCATAAACATATACCATTTTCTTAAGACTATTAATTTAACAAAACCATTGATGTCACTCACTGGTCAGGGAATATAACAAAAACTACATAGCTCTGAAAGTCTTTCAACAGCTACATGATATATTTTATTTTCCCTCTCATATATCATTTGTCCTTCCTTCTATTTGATTTCAACTTAGTTTGACCAAACATCTAGGACCACTATCAACCCTTAAAACATTTCTATCTTGTAAACACTTCCATAAAGACTTTTAAAAAATTATGACCTAGTTTTACTTTCTAAAAGTTAAATTAAAGTCTGCAATGTGCTCAGTTAGTTTGCATGACAGGAAGCCAAATTTACATATGAGAAGGTTGATGCAGCTGCATAAACTTTGATTTTAGTGAGACTAGGGTGGCAGACTTCTTGGCTTCTTTTGAGAAGAGTATATAGAATATTTTTAACATCACATGCCTTTAATGACATGTATTTAAGTGACATGCCACTGTTAAATTAGTCTTCCCACAGAAGTTTTAAAGGGCAATTATATGTTATTTTTTGGTTTTGATGAGAAAAAAGCCTTTGCTTCTACTTTAAAAGGGGATAGACCTGGGATCATGTCACACCAGTATTTATGACTCATTTGATAATGTCATCCAAAACATATATTAAGATCAAAATATGCTGTATGAGCAGGCTGAATGGCAATCTGGGTGACAGAGAACCCTAAGCTACAAATCTGTTCTGTAAAATGTTCCAGAGAAAATGCCAGTGGTAGAAAGTCATTTAGGACCCATTTAAACTTCTAGACTCAGCCTAGTTCTCAAGAACAACTATGAAATAAATATTTGGGGGGGGAGGGGTTGTAATGGTAATGGTAATATCAAGATCTTCCTTGCCCCCTAATAGGCTGACTGTAATCACATAGATCCTGTGGTGGGAGAAGCTTGCTGCAGAGTGGAGCAGAACCCACAGGAAGCTGGGAGTCAGAGTAGCTAGATGGTGGAAGAGAGAAGACACACACAGGGAGAGAGCTAGGCTTGTGTTTGTGGGAAGGCTAAAGGATGGTGTGTCTATGTGTGTGTGTGTGTGTGTGTGTGTGTGTGTGTGTGTATGTATATAGTAGTGTTATAGTGTATTAACTTCTATGATAGATTCAGTTTCCTGGTGTTGGGATTTGTATTCTGGTATCTGAATAAATGTTTTGCTTCTGTCTTCTATATGGAGAGTCTGTTACATTTTGTAAATGAGAACTATGCTGGCATATCTACAGTTGCCATTGGCTCTGTGAATATGGTGTGGGTGCTATAGGGGTTCCATGTTGATGGGAATGAAAATGTATTTTTATTCCCTAAGACAAAATATTCACATCCAAAAGAAATGATGTGTTCTAAGGAAAAAAGACCTTTGCAAATTAATATGGATGGAGCCTATTCCTCTACCATAAGAACACATCATAGAACTGGTTTGTAGTCAGTCAATTTCCCAGATTCAGACCTAACGGCATTGGCCCTGGAGTCACTTAGAACAAACAACTGATTATCTAGGGACTTGCCCTGTCATATCAGAATCTTTTATAGAGTTGTGGTAAACTATCTTCCAGTGATATGATTTATAGAACTTTACAACTGGAATAATAATTATATGCATAGTCTTCATTCACTGTATATTCCTCACCACTACCCTCTGAAGTAGTTAGTTAATTTTTGCCATTTTAAGATGAGGGAATTGATGATTTGCCCAGTGTCACAATCTAATAAGGGGCAGAGCCAAGACTGACAGCTCAGGTTCTCTGGCTCTGAAACCCATACTCTTCCTACTATACCATATTGCCTCACTCTGGAAAGGGCTTTAGAGATTTAGAATTTGAATTTGTTGATTCTCCCTATACAAACTATCTGGACTCTAGCCATCTGCTTTGCTGCTTCTTCATTCCACTTCCAAAGCTTTATAAGGTCTCTAGATTTAATTCTTAATTTGAAAGTGTTAATGAGGTATATGAGATTTTTTTTTAAGTTGAAGAAGAATGCCAATCAAAAAATGGTTAAGTCCCTATTACGTGCTGGCACTGTGCTATGTCCTAGAAATAACAGTATGCAAGAGTTTTTAAATAGTGTCCAAAACAATGAAGCTTATAGGCCCACTGTACCCTGCCCCACGTTGTGAGCAATGCATTCAGTTTGGGGTGTCACATTTTAGAATGAAATTAACAAGCTACAAAGAGGTTAGAAAAGGGGAAAAAGGAAGTTGAGAGGAATCAAAATCATCTCATGGGTCAATCAGTTAGTCAGAACTTAAGGATGTTTAGCCTGGAGAAGAGACTTTGGTGATGTGATTATAGACTTTAAATATTTAAAGGTTAGTCATTAGGGGAAAAAATATTTCATTTTATTTGGTCCCAAAGAATAGAACAAGAAATTATCAGCAGAATTTGCATGGGACAGATTTTGACTTGATATAAATAGTCAGTCAATAAGCATTTATTAAGCGCTAAGACTGGAGACACAAAAAAAGGCAAAAGTCAGTTATTTCATCATAAACCTTCCATCTCCTGCTCTTCATGAACCCTGAGGGAAAGATGCTAGGTGTGACTTCTCTTTGTATCAGTATAAAGCAACTTCTACCTTCTGCTGCTTGACGGATCTCCCAGTTGTGATGGGGGACGGAGAGAGAGGCCTTCAGGACAAAGAAGAGCAACCTTCCTGTTGACACTAGGCATCAGGAGAGGTGAACCTGAAGCCTTGAGATCACAAGTTCCCCATCTGTGCCTAGGTCTCCCATCTCTTACTGCCCCTGTCCCTGGAGGGAACAGAAGAGGAAAGTCAATGAGGAGTAAGTAGATTTCCATTACCTGCTGCACCATTTCCTGTTCAATCTCCCGGCTTGAGAGAGAATAGTAGGGAAACTGGGCCTCCCATTTGTAATGGTAAGGGAATTTGAAGATATTCCCTGCCCCTCAATGGGTCTCACTTAGAGACCAGCATGAGAAGCTTGCTTAGGGGAGGCTTGTTTTTCAACAGACCTTTTGTTACCTTGTAATTAGGTAGTGGGTCATGAAGGTTGTGATGTCTTCTGACCCTGGAGAAGGCTATATATACACACCCTGATGTGAGATTTTGCTTTGGGGCTCACTTTGGAAAGAGTTGTATGATTTGGTCAGATGAGACTCTGGGTAGCTGTTGAGCCTCCTGGCTTTGAAAACCCAGATGTTGGTGCTTCTCTCTCTGGTAACTAACACTGTATGTATGTAATGATAGATAGCTAGAAGCCCTGTCTGTTGGTCTATTTAATTGTGTTATTTTCTCTTCTGTATTTTTTATCTGCTTGTAATTTCTGTTTGTATTTTATGAAGTTCAGGGTACTGACCTTTTCCCCTGAACTAAGTGAATGATACATATGTATCAGACACACACATATATGTTTGATTAAAGTAAGATTGTTAAGCCCTTCTGAGTTGCTTTCCTTTAGAAAAGCAGATCAAAGAACCTGTACTAGCAGCCATCCTGGGTGTGCTAGGGTATCTGCGTATATACCATTTGACCATCTGACTTTATGCCTTCTAGCTCTAGCTGCAATTGCCCCAGAGTGGTCTCCAGATTCCTCTTGGAAGAGAAGTGGTACCTTCTACTAAATCATAAATATTCTCACACTTAATAATATCTTAAACATCACAGTGATTCTGAGTTCCTATAGGTCATCATCCAAACCACATCACTCAAACCCTATCCACTACCTGATTCCATATTCCCATCTCCCTCAACCTTCCTACACCAAAGTTGCAACCAAACATCACTGAACCCCCCCCTTCTACTATGCCCTGTGGAATGGTTCCATAGGACACAAACTTCCCTTAATCCTAAATCTTTTCCTCTCCCACTCCTTCCAGCTTCTAGCTATCACTGAAACCTGGCTCCACTCTTGTGGCACAGCTTCACTGGCCACCCTTTCCAGTATCATTTATTAAACATATGAAGTCATTTCTTCTAAATTAAAACTAGGTATTTTTTCCTCTAATTCTTCTGATTCTTTGGAATCATGAATACTTATGGGTTTTTTTTTCCAATTTTTCATTATAACTCCATATCAAAAGTTTGGTATGCATAGCAATATACATCTTGAAGAATAATACCTGAAATATGAAATTTTTGCTCTAATTTTGTCATAGTAGCTTTATTTCTCCTCCCTTCCCCCCACCACTTCAGTCTACCAGAGACTTCTAGGAGTCATGTTTCACTTTGACTTTCAAATGTTTATCATCCCTGCTCTCTTTAGGGGTATTACACCACAATTTACTGAATAGCAAATGTGTATGGCTTCAGGATACTTCTATTGTCTGTAAGTGCTCCATATGTAAACTTGAAGTTATGTGGGGAAAAATTCTACTTCAGTGCTGATTAATTGGCTACATTCCAAACTCATTATCCATGATCTTGTACTGTCATTTCACCCTCTTTGGCTTACATTTGTCATTAATTAAACTCTTTGGAAAGCCAGCTGTGATAGCTGAGAGGCAACACAGCATAACTAATGGAAACAATGGAATCAGCAAGACCTGGGTTCAAATTCTAACTCACATAGACTTAGCTTTTAACACTTATAAATTCCTGTGTGATCACGGTCAAATCATTTTAGCTCTCTGAACCTGTTTCCTCATCTGTAGAATGGAAACGATAATTTTCTTGCTGTCATTCAGTTGTTTCAGTCATGCACAACTCTTTTATGATGCCAGTTGAGGTTTTCTTGGCAAAGACACTGGAGTGGTTTGCCATTTCCTTCTCCAGCTTATTTTACAAATGAGGAAATGGAAGCAAATAGGGTTAAGTGACTTGCCCAGGGTCCCAGAGCTAGGAAGTATCTGAAATCAGATCTGAACTAAGGGAGATGAGTCTCCCTGACTCTAAGCCTGGCATTCTATCCACTGTGTCACCTAGATGCCCTGGCCTCACCATTACAGATAACTTTAGAATCATGGTGAACTACTTTTCCTCAGAAAAATGTCTAAGTTTGCTTAGTAGCAACCAGAGCCCAGATCTAACTGATTATGTACAGATATATCCTTTTAGGTTAGTGAATGTGGCATAAAAGTCTTAATGGTGATTCCTCTGTTTCTGATGTACAGGTAGTCTATCCATGGTCATTTTCGCTATGACTCTTTATGTTCTAAATCTATAACAAAACTGTGGAAGTGCATAGCTTACTATACTGTTTACTTGACATTGGAGACAAAAATGGTACAGGATCTTTCCACTAAATAAAGAACAACGAAATATCACTATAGTTAACAGAATCTATACTCTTACCTTCCTTTCAGAATAGGGGTTCTTAATCTGGAGTCCAGAAACTTAGTTTAAAAATAGATAGGTAGATAGGTAGATAGATAGATAGATAGATAGATAGATAGATAGATAGATAGATAGATATGCAGAGAAATAATTTTAATATAATTGGTTTCCTGTGCAATTCTATGAATTTTGTTTTATGCTTTTAAAATCATTTTTTTCTAAGAAGGGCACCATATGCTTTACCATACTGCCAAAGGGGTTCATGACAGAAAAAAAAAATTAAAGGTTAAGAATTCTTATTCTAGAACATGCCTTTGTGTCCCCAAACATCCTGATTTTGCCTAAATTTCCCATAACTGAATATCCCACTAAAGTCCTACTCCAATGCCTTCATGAGAAAGCAACTTCAGATTTCCATAAGCTATCCCAGCAAAAGACAAACTCAGGCAGCGTCTATCAAAGCTAGAAAGGCCTTGAATACAGACACAAAGATGGAATACTGTCAGAATTCCAGAATAGTTACATTTAAAAAGGCTTCTACAGAAAGCTGGTGACCAGAGGCATGTGTTTTCAGCCACAGTCATTGACAAAGAACAGTTCCTGAGGACAAAAGGTTCAGTCTTCAGTGACAGAGAGTACCCATGTAGATGGCATCATAGATCATTGCAGTAAGAATGCATAATGAATATTGGTACAAAAAATACATAATTATAATAAAAATACTCTCGAAGAATATAAAGATACTAATTATTTTATAAGCATTTTACTGAGATAAACTGGCAACAAATTGATTAGTATACTCTTCCATGAGCAATCAATGATTGACTCTAGGCAATAGAGGTCAATCATGTGACTAAACTCTTGATTTTCTACATTGGGTGAACATGCAAAATGGAAACACTAAATTTAGCTGTGAAATTGGTAGTATTGGTGTTATCTTCATTTTATAGATAGATAAACTAAGGCAAAATGATTTAGTTATTCACTCTTTGTGAACTATGTGATCTCTATGAAGAAACTTTATCCTTATGAGCCTCAGTTTCCTCACATATAAAATGAATTGGTAGTGGACTAGATGATCTCAGAGGTCCTTTCTAGCTCTGGCATTCTACAGTTAAAGTAGAGTCACACCAATGGAAAATGAGAGAGTGGGAAACTGAACTTGGCTTTCCTGATTCTAAAACCACTGTTCTTTCTAAAAGTCAAAAAGATTTAAGGAATTAAAGCCAAGTCAAGTTTCATTTATCTAAAACTAATTTACCTAAAGCCTATTAAACCAAAATCAACTGATCCTGTCTTAAGACACCTTACTCTAAACTCCTGAAACTTAGCCATCAAGTATTTGTGTGGAGAGTTCCCCAGAATTCTATCAGCAAACCCCAAAATGGGGCTGGTGATTATTTTTGTTGCTGTACTTATGTTGGTATGCTGTACTGGACTGCCACGATAATTTGTCTCTGATAAAGGAAAGTGAAAACTTTTCCTTGGTGGCATTTGTTTTTTTTTTTTTATGATATGTGTTATTGGTGTTAGAATACTATTTGATGTATAAAAAACAGAATCATTTTCAAGGCACAGTATGAGCTGTAAAGAAAATAAAAAAAAAATGAGATAACTTAAGTTGCCTAAATGAAGACAGTCAGGTATCCAAGGCCAGTCATTCAAAAGTAGGATGTAACTGCCAAGGAGATCATGAAAGGGGCAAAAGGAGCACTGAGGCACAGTACTTCTGGAACACATGAGGATGAAGAGAACACTTTCTGCTGGGGGATCAAACAGGATTCATGGAAAAGGTGTCTCAAATTGATCCTGGAAAGAAGAGAAGAATTTCAAAAGGTAGGGATACGTAAGGGTGCTTGCAGATGTAGAAAAGGGCAGATTGAGAATGGGAAAGAATTTGTAGTAAAATTTCACAGGATTAGAGAGTCAAAGAAAAAAAATTATGCAAAAAAAAAAAAAAAAATAAGGCCAGAAAGGCAAATTGAACTCAGATTATAAAGGACATTAAATACCAAGCTAAGGAGCTTAAGACAATAGTGACAGCACCCACTTTGGAATTACTTTCCTAACTTCAATTCACATTAGCAGGCCAGGTCTCCAAAGGCAGGTGAGTTCTACTCTCAGGGTCCTAGAGATACCCCTGAGGAATTAGTTTTCTAGTGCTATCATTCATGTACTTGCTAGGATGCTTTCCTCTATTAGCCAGACTTAATTAGATTTTAGCAAAAGTATTAACTAAGATGGTACGACAGGAACTATAATTACAAAACATTCCTCAAAAAAATTTCAGGCATATTCTTTCACTTATACACACAAAGTCTGTGGGGAAAGTGGGGAAATAATTTAAGTAAAAAGGGAAGCAAGGTACACATGTAGAGGACGCAAGTAGCAAAATGGTATTTTATAATTCCTGGCTATCTGAAGTCCTGTTTCTGCCCTTGTAGAGGATTCTGTGTAAACCTCAGCTGAGTTCTGAGGCTTCATACTTTTTTGAAGTCTGCAGGCTTCCTGGGACAACATGAATTGGAGTAAGGGTGGAATCCCTCTTTGACAGGGAGTCAGTAAAGATTTTTAAGCTTAGGAGTGATATGGTCAGACTTTTGCATTAGTGGCACTCTTTTGGCAGCTATGTGAATGATGAACTAGTGGAGAGAAATACTGGAGGCAGGAAAGGCAGGTAGGAAGCAAATGCACTAGCCTGGGCATGAGACGATAGGTCAATCAATGTGAGTAGAAGGAAGGGGACAGATTCAGGAAATATTATGGTCATAGAATCAACAGAAGGCGACAGGTGAATGGATGTGGCAGGTGAAAGAGAAGGAAGATATTTTAATTTGCCATAAACAGAACCAGGGAGGTTGAGGAATTTGTTTAAAAAAGCAAGATGAAGAATTTAATTTTGAATATGTTGAGTCTGATGTATCATCATGACTAAGAAACCAACATAGCTTAACCAAGAAAAAATCATGGAAGGACAACCACTTCTCCTTTTCTGAAGTGGTTAGATAGATCTGGAGAAATTCACAGACATAATATATCTGACTTCAGTGAAGCATTTGACAAAATTGTTTGTGTTATCTTTACAGACAAGACAGAAAGATGTAGGCAAGACTAGAATGTATTTGTGTATATTCAGAACTAGTTAATAACTAGACTCAAAGAGTAAGTCAACAATGAAATGATGCCAATCTAAAGAATGACCTTTAGTGGAGCACTCCAGGGATCTATCCTTGTCCAATGTTTTTACCAATGGTCTGGATGTAGACATGGACATATATTTATCATATCTATAAATAATACAAAGTTGGAAGACAATAGTAACATGAATGTTTAAATGACATCAGGATAGATCAAAGAGCCAAATCTACTAAGATGAAAGTTAATAACAATAATTATCAAATGTTCCATTTGGATTACAAAAAAAAAAATACAAGTGCTCAAGTATAAGAAGGATAAAAAGCCATTACAAGTCAACAAAGGGAAGGAGGGAGGAAGGAATGAATGAAGAAATGAAGGAAGAAACAAAGGAAAGGTAGTAAGGAACAAAGGAAGAAAGAAAGGACAGAATGAAGGATGGAAGGAAGTATTTATTAAGCATTTACTATGTGCCAATCACTCTGCTGAATGCTCGGGAAAAATATACAAACAAAAGAGAAAGACAATCCCTGTTGTCACTAAGATACATTCTAAGGGAGAAAACAACACACAAAAGTGAGCCGAAAAATGAAGTGGAATAAGATATCCAAAGTCTTATGGCATGGGTCTGAAGTCTGAAAGTCAAGAATAAGGCCTAGAAGGGATGTAAGTTGGCTAGCCTGGGAATCTTCACCAAATGGAGGCCCCAGGAAGAACTCACCAATGACCTTATAAAGGATTTTTCCAGGATGAGAAAGGCTACAGGAATGGTTAGATGTTCCAGGGCAAAAAAGACTCCAGACTCTGAGAGAAATTGTAAGATGAGACAATAGCAGAATATGGTTAATTCTAGAAAGTCAGGTCCAGAACCTGGAGGTGGATGTTAAATACTGTCACCATTTTACAGATAAGGAAACTGAAATAGAAATTAAGAGACTTGCTGTATCAGCAAGCACCCTAGCATACCCAGGGTGGCTGCTATAACAGATTCTTAGATCTGCTTTTCTAAAGGAAAGCAACTCACAATGGGTTAACAATCTTACTTTAATCAATCAAACAAAAATCATTTACCTAGTTCAGGGAAAAAAGTCAGCATCCTGAACTTCAGAGAATACAAACAGAATAAAAACAGAAGTTACAAGCAGTCTAAGAAACAAATCATCAGACAGGCTTCCAACCGTCTGACCATTACATCCACACCTAGTCAGTTACCAGAGAGGGAAGCATCAACATCTGGGTTTTTCCACAGCGCAGGGGCTCAACGGCTTCCCAGAGTCTCGTCTGGCCAAATCACACAACTCTTCTCAAAGTGAGCCCCAAAGGAAAACCTCACATCAGGGCATATATATAGCCTTCTCCTGGCTTAGAGAATGTCACAGCCCTTTTGACCCACCGCCCAATCACAAAGCAACAAGGCGTGGGCATTGCTGAAGAACAAGCCTTCAGCCTATTGGGGGCAAAGTATATTTTCAAATCAGGGAAGGTTCTCAGAGCCACTTAAGCCTATCAAAGGGCCTAAGGGCAGGGAAGATCTTCAGATTCCCATAACACTTGCACAGGGTCACATATTTGCTGTGTCTGAGGCAAGACTTGAACTTGGGTTTTCCCCATTCAAAGTACAATGATCTCCCTTGCCGAAGTTAGGATAAGGTAGATGAAAGATACATATGTTACGATAATATGTATGAAAGTACTTTGAAAATTTTAAAGTCACTTATGGATATATAGTTTTTTTGTTAGAAGTGTTCAAAAAAATTTAGGAGATAAACTAATAAATTATAGGTTACATGTAAATATTACTTAAAATCTTAAAATAAATTATTTCTTCTGATCTTCACAACAACCCAGTTAAATCTTGATGGTGGTGGTATTGCCATTTTACAATGAAGAAACATTTTTGTGTTAAGTAACTTCCATTGTCACAAAACTAGTACATTGCTTCATATATGATAGTCATTTAATTGAAGTTTGTTGAACTATCAAATTTACATCCAAAAATTTTTACATCCAAACCAAGACATTTCACTATACCATACTACCTCTTCTTGAGAGCACATAGCACCCAGCACTTTTGTGTTCTTGCCAGCACATAGTACTTTGCCCATTTGGGCGCTAACTATTTTTGGACCTATGATTTCCTGACTCCCTGTTAGAAACTCTCTCTACCACTTCAAGTCATAAACTGCTCTTCGACTTAAAATCTGAAATCATTTGGGGCATAGAGAGGTGAAGTGAGTTTCCCAGGGTCAATAATTGTCAGAGAAAAGACTTAAAGCTCTGTCTTCCTAATTCTGAGGCTGGTTCTCTATCCACCATTCCACATCGCCTCAAGTCCTCATAGATATTCATTGAATGAAATTACAGATTAGCATGAAATATGATTGGCAATTAAATTCAGACAAAACTGAACAAAATATCTTTCATTCTCTCCTTCCATTGTCATCAGGCTTGTAAGGACCTGAGCTTTATTTACCTGACTCTTTTTATTTTCTTCAATGGGAAACAATCATCTGTGATAAGGGACAGAGTTAAAACTGAGAAGAAAGTAGATGGTACAAAATCTTAGTTAAGCTAGTTGAAGTAGACACAAAAATGACCCCTAATGTGAAAAATTAATCATTTCAGGAAAATAGGGAAATTAGGGACACTTTCCTGATTCAGTTAAATGAGAATAGTATATTTGACGGCAAAATCACCCCCATAGACTTGGTATTCTTGCTTTAAGTCTAATATGAGCTTTACATCTTAGTCACTTGGTCTTGCACACAATATTCTGCAACAATAATATGTGTGAACAGAAAAAAAAAAGTAAAATCACTTAACTGAATCAGGACAGTACCCTTAATTTTTCTATTTTCTATGATGGAATTGTTTTTCTAGTGAGGTTTTGGCAGTCCCTTAAAATTGATGTCATTTTTGATTAATTCTTTTTATACTCTGATGACAGCTAATGGAATGATTTGAAAGCTATTTGCTTTACAAAAAAGATCCAATAGAGCTGCCTTTTGTGCCCTTTCTTAATGCTTTTACTTCTTTTCCCTGAAATAATTAGGGGGAAAAAAGAAGAGAGATTGCTGTAATTACTAAGCATTATAAACTATATCTGGGTGCCTGACATTAACAGTAGCTGCCATTAAAATTAGATCACTTGTCTCATTTTAATGAAATATCACTTTTACTATTTTGATAATATAATAAGAAAAAAGTCTTAACGGTCTGCTACCTCTCAAAATGGCACAGAGACCCTTCAATATACCTGCTCCTAGAAAGGGACTCTCTAAAGTGATTAAGGTTCTGCCTTCATGCCCATCAAGGCCTCATGATAGGCATTTGAAAATGGATCAAAACCAATCATTAATTTCACATGAACCAGCAGTTTGAGCATCATTACAACTCTAAGCTAAATCTAAAGACATGTCAAGAAGTGAAAGGCCTGAGTCTCTTCCCAGTTCGATTCAAGTCATCAAGTGCAATGTTTTGGGTACAAGCATTCATGCAAAAGGGCTTTGATTTGAAAGAGGATTAATTTCCAGATTTTTTTTTCCCTCTGTGATAAAGCTAAATACCAGAGTATTACAACATTTTGACACCCACCACTTGTACATTTTAACAGGAAACATGCTCCCACCTTGGATAAATCCTTCATAATTACGCGGCAGCTTGGGGTCTAAGACCAAAATACTTTATAAATGAAAATACAGAAATTTTTGCTAATATTCATGTAAGATAGATTTGACACTTCTAGTAAACAGGTAGAAATATTGAAATCTAAGGAAAATTCTGTTTTGAATCATATAAGTAAAAAAAACTGAAGTCAAAAACACTGACAATGGAACTCAGGTAACTCCTCAAGAAATCAAAACAGGCTTCTGGCTGAATACAGCCTGAATGGCTCAAAGGTCTTAAATTACACTAATTAAGCACTTTCACAGGGGCAAGAAAAATCACTAGCTGAACAAACATGAATAGTTCTTATTTGTTAGATAATTAAATTCCCTTTATATTATGAGCAAAAGTTCTGAGTTATGCATCTCATATTTCTATGCTACATAGACTACATAATTATGGTAAATATGTAAACTATCAATAAAAACAAGTGAAATTAATGGGAGTCAAAGTTACACTTGGAAATTAATCCTTCTCTCCACCCCAAAACAACAAAGTTGATTCTATTAAATGTGATAAATGAAATGTAAATTAAAATTTTAATAAGGTGCTTGTTAATCCATTTGTTCACAACTAATTTGAACTCAGTTAAATTAGTTCCTTATTGTGAGTACTAGAGATATGATTTCTTCCAAATCTCAAGGGCAAATAAGTGTTAGAGGACAGCTTGTCTCAAGACAGGTCCATAATGTGTATTACTGGTTTCTGAAATTATGCACCAGACACACTTTCTGTGATGCATTTCATTTAAGAAAATCAATGATAGACTGTTAAAGCAAGCAAAGTCCTCTGAAATAGCAATTTAGCACACCAGAACGAAAGAAGAAATATATCCAAATAGAGACTGCTTGTGTGCTATTTATCATTTTTTCAGTCATTTTTGTCCCTGAAGTTAAACTGTTGCAGAGAATGGATAGTCTGTGGCAGTGATTCAGTTAATTATAAAGTTCAGCTTCGTGTCTCAAAACTTTTAAATTTCTGTGGGAGAATGGCAAACATTTTTAGCAGGAAAAAATGTTTCTTAGCAGGAAAAAATGTTTTCTTTGATTCAAGTAATGTGAAAAGTCAACCTGCTTTGGAAACTAATTTAGCAATACTATATTGGTAATGTGTCTTTCATATCAATATCTAACAACAGTTTAAAAACAAAGCTAATATTAAAATGTGTTTGTGTAGATAAGAAAAGGCTTGAAAGAGATTGTTACATTGGCACTTTTTGGTGAACCCATGGTTTCATTAGTATAGGTATTTTCTCTATCTGTATAAATTGCAACTCCTCTACATTTCATCCTATGAGGTTTTACCATAAATCCTCACCTCATCTGAACCTTTACATATTTGACAAAGCTATTTTCTGACCAAAGTTAATCAAAGCACTAATAATATAAATTATTGTGAATGAAAATAGCTATGGTACCAGATGTAGGTAAAAAAAAAAATTATTGAGGAAGATATGAAGAATATCAATGGAGGATAAATGTGTATTTAGAGTTAAGAATGACTTACAAATCACAAAACTAATAGTAAGAAGATTAAAAATGAGAATGGTGATAGAGACCCAGAGATACTGTCAAAGGAAGAATCTCTATTAGACAAATGTCATTCCAAAGGCACCACTTTAAGTGATTGTGATTAGAAATGGGAAATATTTTGGCAAATCTAATACTGATATTTAGGTATAAATTGTTCTTGGCATTTCCATACTGGTAGACCCTAATAAAACTAAATTTTCCCATTGAAATACACTTCATAAAAATGGATAATAATTTATAATAGTCAGGTAAGGCTTCAGGGAAAATAGAAACTCAAACTGAGCTTTGGAAATGGTAAGGTTTTTACAGGTGGAAAGTATATGTTGGACAAAGTAGTAAATAAGTCTGAATAAGTAGTGTGGGGTAAAATTACAGAAATCCTTAAGTCAAGCAGAAATGACCAATAAAGCTCAGCAGCAAAAGATAGAAAGAGAAATTCCATTTAAGATAACAATATAAAATACTGAGGAGTTTACCTACCAAGACAAACCCAGGAACTATATGAACACAATTACAACACACTTTTCGTACAAAAAAAAGTCATATCTAAACAACTGGAAAAATATCAGTTGTTCATGGGTAGACCAAGCCAATATAATTAAAATGATAATTCTGCCTAATCTAACTTGCCTATTAAGTGCCATACTAATCAAACTACCAAAAATTATTTTATAGAGCTAGAAAAAAATAATAAAATTCATCTGGAAGAACAAAGGTCAAGAATATCAAGGGATTTATAAATAAATACACACACATACACACACACACACACACACACACACACACACACACACACACACACACACACATGAAGGTGGCCTAGCAATACCAGATCTGAAACTATATTACAAAGCAGTAGTCATAAAAATTATCTGGTCCTGGCTAAGAAATAGAGTAGTAGATCAAAGGAATCAATTAGGCACACAAGAGAAGTCAATGACTATAGCAACCTAGTGTTTGATAAACCCAAAGACCCCAGCTTTTGGGATAAGAACTTACTATCTGACAAAAATTGCTGGGAAAACTGGGGGAAAAGGGGATACAAACTAGGTATAGACCAACATCTCACACTGTGAACCAAGTCAAGATAAGTTCAAAATTAGTGCGTGATTTAGACATAAAAGTTGACACCATAAGCAAATTAGAAGAGCAAGGAATAGTTTCTCTATCAGATCTATGGGGAAGGGGAGAATTCATAATCAGATGAGATAGAGAGCATTGTAAAATGTAAAATGGTTAATTTTGATTATATTGAATTTAAAAGTTTGTGTACAAACAAAATGAATGCAACCAAGATTAAAAGGAAAGCAGAAAGCTGGGAAATAATCTTTATAGCAAGAGTCTCTGATAAGGCCTCATTTCTCAAATATTTAGAGAACTGAACCAAATTTATATGAAAACAAGCCATTTCCCAATTGATAAATGCTCAAAGGATATAAACAGGCAGTTTTCAGACGAAGAAATCAAAACTATCCATAAGCATATGAAGAAGTTCTCTAAATCATTTTAAATTAGAGAAATGAAAATTAAAATGACTCTGAAATTTCACCCACACCTATCAGATTGGTTAATATGACAAAAATGAAAAATGATAAATGCTGGAGGTGATGTGGGAAAATTGAAACACTGATGCACTGTTTGGTAAAGTTATGAACTGATCCAAACACTCTGGAAAACAATTTGGAACTATGCCTAAAGGGCAAACAAACTGTACGTATGCTTTGATCCAGCAATTCCACTACTAAGTCTGTATTCCAAATAGATCATAAAAAAGGAAAAAGGACCTACATGTGCAAAAATGTTTATAGCAGCCTTTTTTCCAGAAGTAAAATATTAGAAACTGAGAGGATGCCCATCGACTGGGAAACAGCTGAACAAGCTGTGGTATATGAATGTGATAGAATATTATTGTGCAATAAGAAACGATTAACAGGCAGATTTCAGAAAGTCCTAGAAAAACTTGTATGAACTGATGCAAACTGAATGAGCAGAACCAGGAAAACACAGTATAAGCAACATTATATGATGATCAGTAATGAATGACTCAGTCCTTCTCATCAACAAAATGATCCAAGACAAGTACACAAAGGACTCATGAAGGAAAATACTATGCATATCCTGATATAGAATTGATGGACTCTGGATGCAGATCAAAGCACATATTTTTTCACTTATTCTTTCTCATGTTTTTTTTTTATTTCTATCTATTTCTTCTTTCACAACTGTGACTAATATGGAAATATTTTTTACATGATAACATTGTATAAACTATATCAAACTGCCTACCATTTTCAGAAGTGGGGGGGGGAGGGGAATGGAGCAAGAAAAACTCAGAACTCAAAATTTATTTGGATGAAAAGAAGTCTTACTGATTTATCCAAAAGTTATCTCTCCTTTCTCTGGACCTCCATGATATTTCATGAATTTCTTATGGCAATGATCATATTCTGCTTTGAATTATGGTTTGCACAAAGCTTGCAGAATTGAATTATTTGTGTACTTCTCTCATTTCTTCCCTATACTTAGTATCTACCCAATTGTAAGTTCCTCAAGAGCAGGTTCTGCTATTGAATGCATTTTACATTCATCCAACATCTAGCACAGGGACTTATAAAGCATTACACAATCACAGATTTAGAAGTGAAAGGGAATGCAGAGACTATTTAGTCCAACCCATTATATTGGCAACCACACTGGCATAGCAAGGATGGTGGCAAGCACAGGTTCTTACATCTGCTTTAATAGGAAAGATAGAGCTGTTCACAGGGGTCCGCAATCTTTTTAATTATATTCATTAGTTAAGGGGAAAAGTCAGTACCCTGAACTTCTGAGAAAATTCAAACAAAGAAAATAGAGAAAATACAGGCAGAGAAATAAAAACCAACAGACAAGGCTTCTAACTGTCTGAGAAATTAGCACAGATCAACAGACATATCCAACTGTCTGACCAAGGCAATACATACATAGTTACCAGAGAAAGAAACACCAACATCTGGGTTTTTTAAATCAGGTGAGTTGGGGGGGCGGGGAGGGGGTGCATGCTGCTTAGCAGCTACTCAGAGCTTCATCTAGTCAAATCATGAGAACACTCTTCCAATAAGTGAGCCCCAAAGCAAAATGCTAATCTCAGGATAGATAGATAGACAGACAGACAGATAGATAGATACATAGATACATAGATACATAGATACATAGATAGATACATAGATACATAGATAAACAGACAGACAGACAGATTAGATAGACAGACAGACAGACAGATAGATAGATAAGATACCCTTTTTAGACCCAGAAGGTATCACAACCCTCAGACTCAGTGCCTAATTAGAAATTAACAAAAGGTGTGAAAGCCTTCCTACAAGCAAACCTCCCCTAAGCAATCTACCCTTAATGGGTACCACTATTAATGGGTGGGGAAGATCTTATATCCCATTAACATTACACCCATTCATTTTATAAATAAGGAAATTGAAACTCAAGATATTACATGATTTATCCAAGGTCACACAGGTAGCAGGGGACAGAACCAGAATTCAAACCAAAACTCTTTACATCCTAGTTCTCATTCCACTAATTTGCTGAATTACAATGAAATAGCAGTGATATATTTAGCCTTCAATTTGGGACTCATTACTACCATTCATAAATTCATGGCTTATCTGGCACTTCTACTGCTATGACAGGGCACATAATCAAGAGCATAGTCAAATTATATAAGAGAATAATAATAATAATGCTTATACAAAACAGCAATGAGCAACATATAAAATAAGTAAATACCATCTAAATGGTTATTTACCACTACAAAGCATAATTTTTATCTCATTTTGATCTTCACAACAACTTTGTAGATAATATTCCATCTCTTATCCCTGGGCCATCTGTCCTTCATGTTTGAAATACTCTACCTTTCTCAGAAGCTAGCTTCTTTCAAGGCTTAACTCAAGTACCACTTCCTGTGTTATCCCCACTATTGTTAGTATCCCCCCTCAAAAATGACAGTCTTTTATCTATCTTAGGATAAATATTTATGTTTATAATATGTACTGATTTATCTGTGTATGTGTGTGCTATCTCATCAGTAGAATACAACCTACCTTAGGGCAAGGACTATAATAATTTTGTCTTTGTAACCCTAACACCTTGCAAATACAGAGCATTTAATGCGATTATTGAATTGAACTGAATGAGCAAACTGATACTAGGAGGTTGTCACTTGCCCAAGGTCACACTACTAACAAGTGAAATCAATAGCAACAACATTGAGGCTCTAGAGGTCAAATAATTATCTAGAAAAAGTCATAATGAAATGTTGAACTCCTGGTTAAAAATTCACAACATTTTAAAGAAATTATTATTTTAATATTTGTCACATGTATTAAATTACATTATGAAAACAGTTCTTAAAATGATATTAGTTTCTTTTCTGGACAGTTGTATTTTGTTTTTATTGAGGAACAAACAAAAGGAAATATTTAGCATTACAATTTGGTGCAACTAAGACCCTAAAGAATTATCAAGGAGAAAATACATGGAGAATAAATGGCTATTCTATAGCCACAAAAGAGCAACAACTGGGCCTACATAAGAACTTGAGCTCTTACTGTTTAGAGCACTGGGATGTGCTGTTGCAATGTGTCCATTGTCTAGAACAGTAGTTCTCAACCTGTGGTCACAACCCCTTTGGGGGTCGCCTAAGACCAGGGAAAACACATATTTCCTCACTGGACACCACTCCTCTATCCATCTCCAGGTGGGTCCGCCCACATGCAAATATGCCCACATATGAGTATTAAAGGGTCATGGCATTAGGAAGGTTGAGAACCACTAGTCTAGAGATTCATTATTGAGTCAAATAATAGAGTCTATCAAGTAGAGAAAAATTCAGTACCCATCAATTGTGTAATACAAATAGAAAATGTGAAAATATAAAATATATTCATAATTCATACATTAAAAAGAAAGAAGCACCCTGCCAATTGTAGACACTTAAAGGTAAATGTACATAGGTAGAAGGGTAATAGTCTCTCCAATTTAGAAGCCAGCGGATCCATTATGTATGCTATATTTATGTGATGTTTTTTAACTTTAATAGCACCTCAAAGAGGGTCCCAATGAGGCAGTCAGTTTGTAGAGAAGTCTTAGGCAAGAGAGAACAATTACATTACAGCATAGGTCAAAAAGTCACACGCTATTAGAGTTCAAATTACTATTCATCCAGCCTTGGTTACGTCCAGTAAATACCACTGAAAAAAAGAACCTAAGCATTTATAAATATTTATGAATTTTGGATTGAGAGGTCAGACCATTACTTTTTTCTTCTCACTTTTTAATATTAAAAGTAAATTGGTTATTGCAGCTCTCTTTGTGATTGCAAAAAACTGGAAATATAGGGGATGCCCATCAATTGGGGAATGGCTGAACAAGCTATGGTATATGAATGTAATGGAATACTATTGTGCTATAAGAAATGGGAAGGAGATGGACTTCATAATTACC
>CM053587.1:139578807-139594615 GCA_028646515.1 Pseudochirops corinnae | reverse complement strand
AATGTTGTGAATATTATATTGTGATATATTGTGAATGTTTGCCTTGATTTGTAATGGAATAAACAGAGTGTTCACTATACTGTGTAATCCAAACCTTAAAAGCTGTTCACAGTAGCATTCTTTTGGGAATCTGCTGGTGCATGGTGTGTTACAAATGGCCATAAAGGTGCCTGAAGCAAGCACTGTGGAGCTCTTAGAGCTTGGTTACACACAGAAGACACCAAGGTCATCCACTGTCATCTTGAGCTGTCACCAGTTGTCTTGATTCTGTCCTGCCATTGGATTGTGATGACTCTGGAGGAGAGAACGAGACCAATGACTTTGTGCAACTCTGTCTCACTTAAATACAATTTATGTACAAATCAAAAGAAATCATCCATACCATTTCACCATTATACCTATCTCAAAGTCCTGTGGCAACCAGCAAGTAACAAAACAGCAGATGCAGATACACTGGGAGGGGTAGTCACAACGCTGCACATAGGAGGCCCAGGCCATTGGGTCATTTCTCACTGGAAGCAGCAGTGGGATTTGGCAGCCCCTGGGTATCTGAGCAACCTTTTAAGGATAACACTGCTCACTTTCTGGTGTGAGAAAGGGGCTAGAAAAGGTAACCTAAAAATTTTCTGCTTACCCAACCCTGGCCTGGTTGGGGCAGGTAGGGAATTCCAGTCTGTGGTCGAAACACAAAAAAAGTACAAAAACATCTGCAAAGACAGTTCCACTCGCCACTGGCACATGGAATGTGCACACACTTATAGACAACACAAAATTCAGGAGACCTGAAAGACGAAAAGTTCTTGTTGCAAGAGAACTCAGCAGGTATAGCATCCAAATAACAGCTATAAGTGAAACAAGGCTGGCAAATGAAGTCCGACCTAGATACACATTTTTCTGGAGTGGCCACAGTGAAGGGGAGTGCCATGAAGCTGGCACAGGTTTTGTATTCAAAACTAAACTAGTCAATAAGCTAGTATGCCTGCCAAAAGGAGTGAACAACAGGCTCATGATAATGCAATTGCCATTTGCAGAAAAAGGTCATGCCACCATCAGTGCCTATGCTCCCACCATGACAAACCCTGATAAGGTCAAAGAAAAGAATTTATGAAGACCTAGAGACCCTTATCATCAACATGCCAAAAAAGGACAAGCTTATGATTCTTGGTGACTTTAATGCTAGAGTGGGCTCAGACTACCAGACTTGGCAGGGAGTCCTAGGGAGGAATGGAGTTGGAAGCAGCCACAGCAACAGTCACTTACTACTGAAGACTGCAGTGCGCACTGCAGATACAAAGATAAAAATGAACAATCCTAGTCCTCAAGGGGCTTACATTCTATTAAGCACCAACTGTAGGCAAAACAAAAAGAGTCAGTGTTGAATAGCAAATGGAGTCCCAAAGGCAGATGGGCCCCAAATTGTATAGTACTTTATACAATAGGCTGAGAAGTTTATATTTTACTCTAGAGGCAGTGGGGAGCCACTGAATGTTTTTGAGTAGGGGAGTGATATGGTCAAGTCCTATATTTTAGGAAGGTTATTTTGGCAGTTACGTAGAGATTGGAGACAAAAAAGACTGGAAGTAGCGAGGTCAACTAGGAGACTATTACAATGGTGAGAAGCAAGAAGTTCCTTGAACCAGGGAGATGGCCTTGTGAATGGAGAAAAGAGATGCAGAAGATGTGTTACATTGTAGAAGCACATCTGACAATCAATCAACAATAAATCAACATTTATTAAGAACCTACTATGTGCCAGACAACATGCTAAACACTGGAAATACAAAAAGAGGAAGAAGACAGTCCCTAGCCTTCAAAAAGTTTACAATCTAATAACAATTGAAAACTGATCAAATATGAGAAAGGAGAGAGAAGGATGAGGAGAGAGATGGCTATGCTTACAAACCTGGGCAACAGGGGAGTTTGGTTCCCAGGTTCCCAAAACAGAAAATAGAAACAGTCAAATTTGGAGGTAAGGTGGTTTGAGGGGAAAAAGATGGTTCTGTTTTTGACTGTTGAATCTGAAATGCCTATAAGACATCTAAGTAGAGATGTGCAGCATCAATTAGTAATATAGTACTATAGTTCAGGAACTATATTAAGAATAAATATATAGGGGTTTTTTTCTGCTTAGAGATAATAATTGAAGCTGTGGAGGCTGATGAAATCACCAATATAGAAGTGCCAGCTTCATAGCACTCTCCTTCACTGCAGCCACAATTGGGAAATGACCCAAAGACACCAACTCTTCAAAATGCATAAGTACATGAAGAACCAACAAAATAAATTGAAAAAGAGAAATCAGATAGGATAAAAATGAGGAAAGAAAAGTATCAAAGAAGCAAAAAGAGAAAAGATAAGGAAGGGGATAATCAACAGTATTAAAAGCTACAATGAGGTCAAGGAGGATAAAGACTGAGAAATGGTCCCTGGATTGAACAGCTAAGAGACTGCTGATAACATTGAAGAGAGCAATTAAATCCATGTTGTTTGGCCAAATGGAATGGATGCACTCATAAGCAGTTTGAACCACCAGATTATCTGTGGAACAACAGACATTTTTAAAGCATTACAATTTCTAAACAAATGTATATTTTACGATCAGCAATAGTTATAAGCCAAGAGTAGATACAAAATTCAATAAAGCAGCTTTCCAAGCTTTCATCTTTTTCTTAAACTAATAATTTATGGTATTCGCTGTGGAGTTAAACTGTTCATCAGTTGCCATATTTCTAAAGAAAGATACCATTGCTCACAAGAAACTTTCTAACGCCACACACAGGCCAAATCCAATCACATCTACCTTGCCCCCTACTTGTTAACCCATCTGGAACAAGCACCAACTACACAAAAATTCACAGTAGGGTCTTGTTCACACATGTTCTTTCAGGCTGAACTGTGATCTCCATATACATAGGCTTTCTAACAATATCCTCATCAGCCCAGCTGTGTATACATGCCAAAGCATGTGCTCATATGGCATAATTCTAAAAATTAGGTTCCAACAGCAATTTAATCCACTTCCAACATCGTATCATGAGTAGAAAACTGACCTTTTATAAAGAAGGCAGTCTTCTCACTATTCATTAATTATATTGTATATTTTCTGAAATTCAACTCTGAGCAACTTTTCATTGACATCAGTTATGTGCTAACTTACATGATAAATCTAGTATTTCAATAAAGTAGTACAATATGCCCAATATATATTTTCAATTTTTATTCAAAAATAGAAGCATTTAAGTATTTAAATAAAGAAACTAAACAGAATTTGAATTTCCCATATTAGAGACCATTGTTCCCCATAATCTAATTTTCAATATTTGACAAGTATTACCCCAATCAGGGCAGCTAGGTGGCACAGCGGATACAGTGCCAGGCTTGCAGTCAGGAAGACTCATCTTCATGAGTTCAAATCTAGCTTCAGACACTCATCTATAAAATGATCTGGAGAAGGAAGTGGCAAACCACTCCAGTATCTTTGCCAAAAACCTCCCAAATAGGGTCATGAGGCATGGGACATGACTGAAAGAACTGAACATTACCCAAATCATCCAATGTAAATATTTTAATTTGGTACTTTAATAAACATATGACTTCATAGATGCAGGTATTCCCTCTACTGATACAGATTCCAACTGCTCTTCTCATCTTATCATAGACCAGAGTCAAGCTAAGATCCACAGCACTGATCACAGTCATTTGAGAGGGCAAAGAAGATGAGGCAGCACTGTCATAAGAACAGAGACAAAATCATTCACAGATCACAGAAAATGTCAGAAAGGAACAAGCCAACCAGAGAAAGGAAGAAGAAAGACTGAGTCTAGGCAAACACACACTTTGGTTGATTTAGTGGCTACAAGGAGATGTGCCTTAATGTGCTAGGGGAAAAGTCACAATTTTGTCATTCCTCCATTACTGCTTGACCTGTTTCCCCTGGCTTTAACAGTGAGCCTCCCAGAGTAAGTATATAACTCAATAGAGCTATTTATTTAGAGCATAATAGTTGTAGTAAAATATTTCATTTTAGGTAATATTACTCTGCTTCCAATCTTTAGCATTAGGCTTAATTTTTTTTATTTCTACCATTTTAAATGGCCTTTTTATACTTTGATTTGCTGTTCTGAATAGTTTGATTCATAATAGCAATAAGCCAACTATTTCTGAATTGTTTTGCCAGGTTCGCATGCATACAAACACATGCAATGTTGCTAAAGTCATTATAATGCCTTTTGAAGCATGGGAATTATGAATTCGTGAAGGTTATGTGAAGGATAAGCTCCCAATTTACTTTTTTAAGATCAACAATGCAGCAATTATTCATTTGCCATATCCCTTTATGACTAGAAATTTTAATAATGCTTATGTCATACTGTTTTAGTGCTTGCTAAACACAATTTGTTTAAAAATGTTTTGGTTTTTTATTCTCTCCATCCTGTTATCAGAAGAGTTAGTCAAGGAAAAATACACAAACAACATACAATATAGAATTTAGACAGTTGTCAGCAGTACTTGTTATATAAAAACCAAGAAAATTTGCAAACGGAAATATTCTCATAATCCATTTTGTTTATGCAACAATAGCAGTTAGAAGTCTGTAATGCTTTATTTAAATATGTATAACTGATTTGGCTCTGTCTGGCTGAATTATCCCATCAGTCTTTTATAAACAAGGTAATTAACATGAGGTTCCAAATTGGTGCCAGTTCTAATAATCTGAGGTATTTATTTTAAAAAATTATTCTTGATACACAAAATCCAAATATAATTTTGATTTTTCAAATATTTATTTTTCATTTTAATCACTTTGCTATATCTAGGACAATTATTTCTTTTACCAAAATAATATATCTTCTCATTCTTCATATAAAATAAAAATTCTGATCAATTAGAAAACACCTATTATAGAATTAAGATAGAAGAAGCCAGCCTTGTATAGAGCTTTTATTTTCAGTGCCTCATACCAATAGGTACTCATCTATTCACATCTTTTAAAGGCATTTACAACAGGAAAGCTTCTCTACTCCACCAGTTTGTTCCCATAGCCCTTCTCCCTTGAATCTCTGCATCCTACACATAACAACTAACATCACATAGTACTTGAAGGTTTGCAAAGCAAAGGAACATACAGGCGTTGCAGGAGGGATACAAAGAAAAGCTAGTCAACATAGAAACAAAATGTATCAATAAATTTTTTTTTTATAAAAAGCTGGGCATTGAGTCCTCAGACAGAAACCCCTATTGTAACAATGTTTTAAATTATACTATTTATGTCTTTTCCAGGAACTTAATGTGTCACAAATGCAAGGAAAGCTTTATGTAATTGTACTAAAGCAATGAGTTTCTATTTCAAACTTAATGAAAGATAGGTATTTAGTTAAATGCTTCAAATTAAAGGTGGATGATACTGCTGATGAAACCCTACTCTTGATAACTGTAAATTCCATAATGAACTATGAATTCACACATTCTTGTAGTTTTCTCCCCAAAGCAAGTATATGCACTTAATGAAATTTATTCATTTACAGTACAATGTTGCACCCACCACTAAACTATATAGATCTGACGTGTCATAATAGGCTATATGTGAAGAAATGTTCCATTTTCCTTTATAAATATCAGAAATATATCATACCAATTGCCATAATCAGCAGGGTTTTTTCTGATTAGAGGGCCCCTTTACCACACCAGAGATTTTAGTTGTTTTTGCATATGCATATTTTTAAAGTACTAATCTGTTTTCTCCAAGCTAGCAGAGTCCATAATGTCCTAACTTTTTTTCTATAAATTTCTCAAAATATAGATCTCAGACCTTGGACTCCAGCATTTGGCACAGTCTCTCTTACATGTTGTTTCCCTACAAATATTTGACTAGTTGATAGCAGATTCTGTTGCAGTTCATAATTGCAGTCAATAGAGCTGTTTATGTTTTATATATTCAGACTGGTACTATGTCTTGTCAAGGTCTCAAATCTCTGAAGATTCATTTTCAATCATAAATTTCCAAAGGAAAATATTCATTTGTGTTGATATACCTCCTCTTCCACAGATTTTTCTATGTAAAAATAGATTCCATTATATAATGCTTAGAAAAATCCTTTGTATCTCTGTCCATCTAACAACACCAAAAAAGAAATAGACCATATATTATCATCTTGACAATTGGGTAGAAACTAGGAAGAAAGACTTGAGCTGATTTCTTGGTACTAAAAGCAAGTGTCAGGGCTTCCTCCCTAGAGTTAAGAGAAATTACAACAGATGTAAAGTCTTTATTTTGCCTTTTGACATAAATTACAGGAAAACTAAAATGTAATAGATTTATAAATGTCAAAATCATCATCACATGAGATTAAAGAATACACAGTAGAATTTCACTATAACACTGTAAGTGAGTAGAATGTAGACAAAATACAGCTCCACCTTAGAAACCAATTCAAGGGACTGAGTTAATAAACAACTAAAATGACATGTCATGAAGGTAATTTAGATTTGTTTTTAGGTAGATGGCTCATTACTACCTCTGTTTTAGAGACACAGAAGCATTGGTATAGATACACTAAGTCTGAATTCCTGTAGTCTAGGATAGATTAACATTTTGGGCAAACAAAGCAGATTTAGCTCTAGACTTTATCAGTGGATTAAAAAAAACTGTTCACAGAATAGAATTAAACATAAAATCTATTCTTAAAATCTCAGATTCTTCAATTTCTACACAAGATGGTTACATGAAGAGAAAGCAAACCACTCAGCACCAAAATACCTTCTCCAGAAAAAACCTGAAGTTCATGCCAGAATAATGATCAAGAAATCCATTAGCACCCCCCACCCCCAGAATTGCATAAGAAGTCAGTCAGAAGCCCAAGGACAATAGGAAATGGAGAAAGCTATAACCATAGACAATAACCACAGATAAGACACACATGCTGCAAGATTCTATGTCTCAAGTCATTGAGAACTGAGGGATCTCTTGAAAAAGGCCCAGGGTAGGGATTGTGGGGGGAGCCCCCCCCCCACCAAAGTAGCAGCCAGTAGAAACTGCTGACCAAGATGGAGTTAATAACAACCTGGAGAGACTTGTATAAACTGATGTTGAGTGACGAGAGCAGAACCAGGAGAACTTTGTGCACAATTATAGACACATCGTATCTGTGATAACTGACTTTGATAGACTGGTCTCCTCTCAGCAATGCAAGGCTATAAGACAACTCCCAAGACTCATGATGGAAAAGGTTATCCACATGCAGAGAAAGAACTATAGAATCTGAATGCAGATTGAAGCAAACTACCTTCTCTCTCTTTTTTGTTTTGTTTTGCTCCTTCTTTCTCGTTGTTCATTCCATTGGTTATAATTCTCCTTTACAACTTGACTGATGTTTAATGTGAAGGTATTTGTAAAACCTGTATCGGATTGCATGCTGCCATGGGGGAAGGGGGGAAGAGAAGAAGGGGGAGAAAATTTGGAACTCAAGGAATTGTGGAACTGAATGTTGTAAACTAAAAGTAAATAAATAAATTTAATTTTAAAAAAAAAGAAAAGAAACTACTGACCAGTAAAATGCCCCAGTACTCAAAAAGACTTCAGAAGGCACAACAAGGCCCAGGAGATTTGAAGTCCCTTTATTCTCTGTCTTGAAATGCCAGAAAGGGTCCTGAAGATTGAGTGCTCTGTTTGTAACAGGGGTTTTGTGGAAATGGAGGTGAGAGGAAGAGAAAGCCAATTGTTGCTGATTGAAAAAAAAAATAACATTTTATTAAAAAGCAAAACAAAACAAAAACTTAAAAGAAACCATAAAAGGAAAAATCCAAGGAATGTCAAAGATAAAATCTAGAGCTTTCCTGTGAAGAAGAAAGAAAAAGAAGGAGAAAGAAGAAAGAAGAAGAGAGCAAAATGAGGAGGAGGAAGAAGTGGAAGAGGAAGAAGGGAGGAGGAGAAGGAGGAGGAGGAGGAGTAATAAGAAGACTGTAATCTAAGCTTCCATAAAAGAAGTAGTTCAAGTAACAAAAACTCCTGTCAGGATCACAAAATACCTGGAAGCTTCTACTAAAAATTAGAGATGCTGAAATGCAATAGTACAAAAGGCAAAAGATAAAGGCTTACTTGACAACATAATTGGAGTGACATCTCATGACCCTTTAATGTGTGCTCAACTGGGGTCTAATCACAAACAGAAGTATGGAAAACCCTGCTGTCACACTTGTGGCCTCTCACTGAGAAGTGTATCACACTCAACTTCTTTCTGGGACTGGCTTGCTTACTCCAACCTGTTCTCTGTAAATTTCTAGAGAAACTCCCCTACACAGTTGCACTCAAACTCTCTCAGGGTTTTATGGGTAACCTTCTTGAAGGAAAATATACTTCCTCTCCTCACCACTCTTGAGCCCCATCCAATGTGTTTTCTATTTATGTAATCAGTCATTCAAAAGTAATATATCCTCATAGTATGTGATATTTATGCAACTAACCACTCACAATAATATATTTTAGCTATCAAATATACTTATTTAATAAAATAAAATTTTTAAAATGTCATTGATATTGACATATTAAAGCAAATACACAAATAATAAAATATATTACTTACCAGAGGCAAATTAGGAGATCATAGAATAGAAGAGTTTACCTGTCAGATCGATGGATACCAGAAGAATTTAGGACCAAAAAGATAAAGTAAAATAAAGAGAGCATTACAAAATGTAAAATGGATAATTTTAATTATATAAAATTAAAAGTTTTTCATAAACAAAATCAATGCAACCAAAATTGTAAGGAAAGCAGAAAATTGGGGAGGAAAATTTTAAAGCAAATTATCTCTGATAAAGGCCTCATTTCTCAAATATATAGAAAACTGAGTCAAACCTATAAGAACACAAATCATTCCCCAACTGATAAATGGTCAAAGGATATGAAAAGGCAGTTTTCAGACAAAGAAATCAAAGCTATCTATAATCATATAAAAATGTTCTAAATAACTATTGATTAGAGAAATGCAAATTAAAATAACTCTGAGGTACCACCTCATATCCATCAGATTGACTAATATGACAGGAAAGGAAAATGATAAATATTGGAGTGGATGCGGGAAAACTGGGACACTGATGTACTACTGGTGGAGTAATGAACTAATCCAACAATTCTGGAGAGCAGTTTGGAACTAGGTCCAAAGGACTACAAAACTATGCTTAACATTTGATCCAGGAATACCACTACTAGGACTATATCCCAAAGAGATTTTATTTAAAAGGAAAAAGAACCTATTTGTACACAAATATTTATAGCAGCTCTTTTATGTTGGCAAAGAATCAGAAATTGAGAGGATGCCCATCAATTGGGGGATGGCTGAACAAATTGTGGTATTTCATTGTAATGGAATTATTGTGCTATTAAAAAAGAGCAAGCAGATCCAATACATGATTGCATGCTGCCATGGGAGAAGGGGAGAGGGAGGGGAAAAAATTTGAAACTCAAGAGATTATGGAACTGAATCTTGTAAACTAAAAGTAAAATAAACAAATCAAATTAAAAAGAGCAAGCAAAATGATTTCAGAAAAACCTGGAAAGACTTACATGAATTGATACAAAGTGAAGTAAGCAGAACCAAAACATTGTACACATTAACAGCAATATTGTGTGATGAAGAATTTTGAATTACTTAGCTATTTTTAATAATACCAGGATCAAAGACAATCCCAAAGGACTGATCAATCCCAAAGGACTGATGATGAAAAATGCTATCTGCCTCTAGAGCAGTGGTTCTCAATCTTCCTAATGCTGCAACCCTTTAATACTCGTATGTGGGCGTATCTGCATGTGAGCAGACCTGCCTGGAGATGGATAGAGGAGCCATGTCTCAGTTCCTAAGACCATTGCAAATAATGTGTTTTCTGATGGTCTTAGGCAACCCCATTCGATCCCCCAAAGGGGTCGCGACCCACAGGTTGAGAACCACTGCTCTAGAGAAAGAACTGATGTCATCTGAATAGAGTGAAGATGTTATTTTTCACTTTCTTTCTGCTCTTCTTATTTGTTGATTTTATTTTTAGTTTATGAAATGAAATGAGCATTTCTATAACACAGTAGAACTTTTAAAAAAGATGATTGCACATGAAACTGCAAATAGACTAGAATCAAGTTTCAGTGTGACTGACTGTGGCTGATCAGACCAATATGAGCTTAGAATGTTCTACCACAGGTGGGGCCCAAATAGTTCATATGAACTTTTGAGGTGGATTAAATAACTGCTCAGACACCCAGTGGGCTGCCAAATCCCACTGCTACTTCCAGTGATAAATGACCCTATGGCTTGGGCCACCTGTGCACAGGATGGTGACTACAGTTCCCAGTATATTTGTACCTGCTGCTTTGTCACTAGCCTGTCACCACAGGACTTTGAGATAAGTAAAATGGTAAAATGATATGGGTGAAGTTTTTTCACTCTTGCATTAATTGGACTTCAGTGTAGCAAAGTTATACAAAGTCACTCTCTCCTCCAGAGTCATCACAGTCCAGTGACAGGACAGAATCAAGATGACTGGTGATGGCTCACGATGCAATGGATGACCTTGGCATCTTTGATGTCTAACCAAGTTCTAAGCACTCCACAGCGCCTGCTTCAGTTGTCTTCATGGCCATTGGAACAAATTATTCTCATCTGCCCATTTCACTACAGAAAGTCTTCACATGATTGGGGTAGACACCCCGCTACCTTACCAATGAGTTTGAGACCCCTCAGTTACCCTCAACCTGGTTTAGTCCATCTGCCAAAACAGTTTATTGGGGTGTCACCACTGCTGATGCTACAACTTCTTGGAGCCACAGGTGAGTGTTAGGTGAAACAAGTGGACACCAAAGGTAGAAAGCAGCCCTCACACCAGAGGTACTAGTCTTCCCTGAACACACCCTACACCCCTCTGCCCGTTTGAAGAATGGCTGAAATGAGAGCCTCCTGACTCTCAGTGACTCATCTTTCACTTAAAGAATCATAATTCCCCAAATTTCCTACATGAAATTGACAGTCCTTATTAAGTCATATTTTTGTATCCAAATGTTTATATGATTTCTCATTTTCATAATTTTACCCCCTTTGATCATAAAACATGCCTATGAATGTTAGGTGAGATACTTATCATGCCTTAGTTCTGAAGTCTCCAACAAGACAGTGTGTCTCTTTGGTGCCTTTGAAATTATGTTTCTTTACAATCATAATTTCTAGTTTTTAATAATAAGAGTTCGGTATCTATTTCTTTTTAACAGTAAATTGTTTCTACATAAACAAGACATCACTCCATCCAGTTAAGAAAGAGAACTGAGTCCTCAAATCCACACCACAAATCATTTTATCTCCAAAATTGGCCAAAATCAATTTTGAAAGCTGATTCTTCATTGACATATTTTAACAATATGTATTTGAAACCAAGTTCTTTTTCTACTCATATCAGACATCAAAATACCAATTGGTAATAGCAGCAATATTCCACATCTTTTGGCAATCCACAAATCTCTTCCTTTACAAAAAAAAAAAAATTCTGCCCTTTTGATCATTAACTTCTCTCCATAGGAAAAGAACTTTAAAGATATAGTATACTTTACACTTACAATCAAGTATAATTTACCCTGCAAAGCTGAGTACAATTCTGCAGAGGAAAAAAAAAATATGAACCTTTAATAAAATGAGGACTCTCAATGATTTCTGATGAAAAGACAAGAGCTGAGTAGGAACTTTGAAACAAAAACACAAGAGTCTAGAGAAACCCAGAAAGATAAATGTATTTAAGCAAATGGGAAGGAGCTATAGGATTATTTAGTACTAACAATCTAATAAAGGGAGAAGAAACAAGTGTCTTCAGTACTTTAATGTCTTCAAAAGGCAAAGTTAAAGAAGGAAAATAAAGGTCTTGGAGATGCATTGACTCTTTTCAAAGGGTTTTAAGAAAGGAAAAAGAAAAAAATGTAATAAGAGAAATAAACTAGTGTGGAAAGGAAGGGAAAGCAGATGAAACTTGCTATTTTTCATAATTGGGGTGCATGAGAAGAATATTCAAGCGTGGAGGACAGGATAAAGGAAGTGGACATCAGCAGACCCTCAGTTTTATCTGAAACAAAGAGGGATGAGCACATACAAACACACACACACACACAATCACGAAGAGATTGGTGTAGAGGTATATTAAACTCAAAAAGGAAACAAGTCGGGATAGGGATGGAGGGGACATTAAGAAGGAGAATAATACTGTGGAAAGAATAGGAAGAAGCAAAACATACCTCCTGATACTGAAGGGGCAGGAAAAGAAAGGGGAAAAAAAAACCTGAAACCTAAAGGGGACTAATACCTTAGGTTTCCTTTTAGAATATTAGGGAACAGCTGAATAAATTGTGGCACATGAATGTAGTCTAATATAATTGTGCCATAAAAAAATGATGAAAGAGATAATTTCAGAGAATTCTAGACAGCATAAACTGACACAGAATGAAATTAGCAGAACCAAGAGTACATTTATAAAAGGATAAGGAGATAGTATAGAAAAACAACTTTGAAAGACTGAAGAACTCTGATCAATGAAATGATCAACAATGTCTCCAGGGAACCTATAATGAAGTATATTATTCAGCTCTTGAAAGAGAGGTGATGGGTACAAGGTGCAGTCATACATTTTTTAACGTGGTTACCATGTAGTTTCACTTTGCTTACATTATTTGTTACAAGATTTTTTTTTTCATTTTCTCACTCAGTTTTTAATTGAGCGACAGAGAAATTAACACTAATGCCAAAAGCAGGAGTGAAGGTGGAATTGTAACATGTTTTAAATATACTGAAAGAAGTTCAGAGAAGCAAGATGATTTGGAAGGTAACATGTCAAATCTATAGATTCCTCTTCTTGAGTTCTGCTGTGGGTATGGAAATTATCTTTTTTTGATGATAAAGTTCAAAATTAAAAAAAAAATAAACCTCAGGTATTTTCTCAATTTCAGAGTCTAATGTAATTTCAAGAAGAGGGAAATTCCTACTATCCTGCCTCCTTCCAGACGTATATTAGATAATAATGCAACTAGTCCATTAGTTTTCAAAAATATTTTAACCTGTAATTCCAATAATTACACATATTAACTGTAATTGTATGCTTTTTGAAGTCTAGAATGCCAAGATTTAAATTTGCATGTAGGCAAAAGAAATTCTAATTTAAATGTATACAAATAGATTTTATGCAATCTTTTTTTGTCCTTTTATTAAATCCTCTTGTTAGATAATAACAAGCTCAAGAATTTGAAACCTAAAGAATATGCTGATTTTATGTGTCAAAAAAAAAAGACAGGTAAAATAAAATTTCCATTTTTCACCTATAGAAGCCTCCAGTAATAAAAAGTATCTATAGAATCTTGGAATAAAATTGTTCTTCAGTTGTAACTGCCTCTCTGCACTACCTGTTTGGGGTTTTCTTGGCAAAGACACTGGAATGATTTGCCATTTTCTTTTCCAACTCATTTTACAAATGAGGAAACTGAGACAAACAGGGTTAAGTGACTTGACTAGGGTCTGACTGCTATTAAGTAACTGAGGCCAGATTTGAACTCAGGAAGATGGGACTTTTTGATTCAATGCCAGGCACTCTATCCACTGCACTACAGAGGTGCCCAGGAATAAGATATCCTGCTAGTATAAACAATTCCACTGGAAATGAGAAAATGACAAGTTGTCCATTCTTTTAACATTTAAATCAACAAGGAAGTACTCTAAGATTTAAGATGACAGTCAATTATTTATAAGGAAAAAGGGTGAAAGAGGTCCTTATAATCAACACCAACTGTCAGTAGTGGGGTTTTATGCAGGGAAGGAATTAGATTTTTTTAAAAAGAGAGATAATATCCTAAAGGAGGACAAAATCAAATTATAGATAGTTCAAATACAAATAAAGTACAAACCAATTCTTAAAATGTATCAAGTGCTCATTTACGTTGCGTTATATAAAATTTGACATTGCTTCCATTTGCATTTAAAGTTATTTTAAAAACATATACTTGGTGTAACTATAAAATAAAGAGAATGATTTCTTACACAGCCTAACTTGGGAATTAATGTCTTTATAGGCACACTATATCTGTTACAGGAAAATTATTTCTAGACTTCTATTCCCCAAAGTAATTGTTTAAATAAAACTACTTTGCTTAACACTCCTAAGTGTTAACTTAGTTCTTTAAGTGTTGTGAAACTCAAATGTTCATTTAAATATTTTCATTATCCCTATGGGGAAAGGACATGAAAAATACAAATACATGGGATCATGGATTTTGATCAAGAAGGGATCTTAGAGGTCACCTAGTTTGAACCCTCATTTTACAGATGAGGAAAACAAGACCAAGAGAGATTAATGCCACTTAATGCCTGATGGCACACCTAATGCCACACAGGTGGTAATTGGCAGGGCCAGAATGTGAAATCCAGCTCTTCAAACTGTAAATCTAGCACACTCTCTACTGTACCATACCTACCACTCAAATGGTTCAATATCACCAACTTCCTATTGACTATTTCAAATTGAATATTCCATTGGTATCTCAAACTCAACATATTCCAAGTAGAACTTTCTTGCTTTGTCCACAAACCCACCCCTTTTCCAAACTTCCCTGATTCTTTCAGGGGCACCAGTATTGTTCCTGTCAGTATCAGCCTCATAACCTCACTCTACCTCACCCCATACAGCTAATCAGTTTCTACCACCACATCTGTCCTATTCAATCTTTTCTCATTAATCATACCACTACCACATTAGTTCAGGCCCTAACCACCTCTCACCTGGACTAGTTGGTTGTTGTTCTTCATTCTCAAAGAAGACCAAAATGTTGTCACTATGCTAGAGTCAAGTCACAGTGTGTCCAACTGTAGCTGATCAGACCAACAAGAGCTTAGAATGCTCTACCACAGGTTGGGCACAGATATTCCATGGGAACATTTGTAGTGGTTCTCTAAGTTAGAGCATCTTACATTTCTTTTGAGTGACTTCAATTCTATTTTGCTCACAGAGCACAGCACCTTCTCTGTAGAGCTGCTTCTCTACATTTATGATTGTTGGAACAAATGTCACGTCAGTGTTTTAATACTAATATGGAGAAAGAGAGAGAAAGAAAGAGAGAGAGAGAGTGAGTTATATGCAATAGAGCATTCAAGAAATAAATTAAATGAATAATAGTATCTAGCATGGCTATTGCAGTTTGAGGTTTACAAAGTACTTTACAAATATTATCTAGAAGAAGTCAAGATGGTGGAGTATGTAATGCCAAGCAAAGGCAACTTCCAAGGTTCAGATTACCAGCATAGTAAACCCCATTTGTTCAGCAAACATTCACAGAACAGAACTTGTTCCTTTAGCAAGTTCTCAATTCAATCCAGGTACTACTCTACCCCTAGACAGTTCATTCATTTAGTCTCTTCTCAAATGGAGATTAGTTTCCAACCATAAACAAAGTACATTCATTTGGTCAATCACTCAAAGGCTTCCCTGAATCTCAAAAGGGGCATGAGAGCACAAAAGGCCATCCACCCTTAAATTACAAGGTTAAGCTCAGCATTGAATACACAAGGAAAGGGCCTTCTTTCATCTTCACTTGAGGCAAGCCCTCAGCAATCTCAGTTCCTGGAGAGACAAGGCTCAACAAAGCCATAGCCAGTGTCCTCATCAAGTCACTCTCTGCCTGTAGAACAGTCCCAGAACCACTGAAAACATCAGCAAGGCCCTCTTCCAGGATTTCTGTGCAGGTACCACAAGAAAATCCTCCTTCAGGGCTTCTGAACCAACAGCCAGGTTCCAGGACCTCTACAAT
>CM053587.1:139538083-139578307 GCA_028646515.1 Pseudochirops corinnae | reverse complement strand
TATTGTGTTGAATTGTATTGAATTGTTGTTTTGTATTGTTTTGTTGTATTGAATATTATATTATATTGTGATTTGTTGTGAATGTTTGCCTGATTTGTAATGGAATAAATGAAGTGTTCACTAAACTGTGTAATCAGAACCTTAAAAGCTGTTCCCAGTAGCATTCTTTTGGGAAGCTGCTTGTGCATGGCATTACAGTAGTGTGTACCTATGTAAAAATTATTTTGACAACCTAAAGTAAGAACTAAAAGATAAATGTAAGATACAGTTTAGGTGACATACAACAATCTTCTCTAAGAATAACGAAGCAATCAGAGTTGAATACTTCACTGGATCCATGACCTCATTAATATGGGTATTTCCTTTATTAATATAGATCACAACTGTTATATACTTCTCATTCTGTGTAACTCCTACCCATATCTTTCCACTGATCATACCCCAGAGGGTCTGCTCAGTGTGCTGGAGGTCCTTCTTTTAGTACTGTTGTACCCAAACCCAAATTCCAGGTCATTACATACCAACTGATTTGTGGCCCACCATTAAGTCCCTTTTATATTTCTGTCTTTGTCTCTATCCTATACCCTGTAATAGCTTGAAACTGCTTATGGTATGCCTGGGCATTGCCAATGCATAGTCCTCTCACCCCCTCTTTCCCTAATCAGCATTTTATATATTCTCCCTGAATCAGCATAAGTGTACAAAGTTCATTATGGTACAAGACTATCTTATATAGAGACCAAGCAGGGTCCCCACACCCTTTGCCATGACCCTGAACTGTTCTGGGGAATTCCAGTACCCCTTACCCAATGACCCCTCCACCCTGCTCTGGGAAGCTATGACCCTCCACTCTGTGCCTTCTACCCTGCTCTAGGAGGGACCCCCATGTCACAGGAAGGTTGCACCCTTGTACCCTTGCACCATATTCCCAAATTAGCCCTGAGCTATAGATCTAATCAATCACTGTTCTTGGCTTCTGTACGTCATTGCTTCTGCTAGCTCCCCTCCCTGATTGTGGTTTTTGTGGTTTTACCCTTTTTAAACAAGGCCTGTACCCTCAATGGACTACTACCAATTTGAGTGAACAGTCTGGTAGTCACATGCTAAATTTTACCTTGAACCCATTTCTCAACTCTCTCTTGTTTCTGTACAACAGTATTTTTAAAAATGGAGCATTAATGCTACCTTGGGAATGTGGCTCTGTTATCCCTGACTATTGTTATAAACCTTTGAATGAGAATATTAACACTAGGACAACATTCATTTTGATCCTTACCAAGTCTCTTCAGTAGACTATATTTTATTTTCTGGCACAAATTTAAACTGTGAATGTTAATCTAGCATACCACCACCCACTCTGTTCTTCATATCTTTCTCTACTTCCTTTTCTAGTAATATATTTCCTGAGTGATATCACTGTCAAAAAGTTGCAAATTTTCTGGCCAATTGAAGATAAATTAGGTTGTTTGTTTTTAGTTCAAAAATGAAAGTACACCAAAAGTGATTTGACATGAAAGTCCTAGTAGGATGACTCACATGGAATGATAATGGCCCCAGCATCCTGAAAACCATGCCAGAAAAGTACAAGCTCTGTCAGTTCTTAGCAAGTTGGGAAGATGTCAAGTTCTGACCTGGTGACAGATGTCTGTCATCTAAGGACCAACTTAGCTGCACTGGGAAAGATCTGCTGCTAGATTGGTTCAAGGTAATGATTTTTTTCTGGCCATAATAATCCTCTCATTAGTTCTTCCTGTGCCTACAATAACATATCATTAATAAATATTCAGTGATCTAAATTGAATTGTAAAGTGGAAGACATCTGCATCAGAGGAGGGAATCTCTACACCAACAAAGCCTGGAGTATTGGATTATTTTAGTTGGCTTCTTCAAACAACCAATCAACAAGTATTTATTAAGCATGTCTGAGAGGATATGGGCCCTAGGAAATGCTTGCTCCCTCCCCCAACTCTCCTTGAATTTTCCCACATGATCAAGTCTCTGGCATTCTCCTGAGGCAGGACCCATCCCAGTAATTCTCTCAACTTCTTTTGAATGTAGTCTATGTCCAATCTCCCAATTCTCTGTTACTTTGAACCTAACCCAGCCCTTCATTGTCCGTTACTTTTGGCTACTTCCCACCCTTGATCCTATCTAGACCTCATTCTCCCTTGGCCATATGGTCCAAGTTTCTGAGGTTCATCTAGGGCACCCAGCCCTTCTCTGTTACCTCCTAGTCACTCCAGACTAGTTGGTCTAGATTCTTCCCAGATTTTTGTATATTAAATCCATCTTGCCTCCATTAAGGTGCTCAGATTCCTTAAGAGTCTAGTCAATGGGCTCAGGTTCCTTAAGATTCTTGCCAATGATGAGATTTCTTAAGAGTCTGGCCAATATGGAGGATTTTTAATAAATTTTGGGCTTTTTTGACTGAAAGAAGGTTGGGGGGGGGGGGTCGGAAAGATGGAGCCAAGATGGCGGAGTAAAAGCAGGGATTTGCTTGAGATTGCCCCCAGACATCTCCAAATAGCTGTAAAAAATTACTCCAAAGAGTCTAGCCAATGGTTCAGATTCATTCTGGCCAGTACTGTGGATTTTTAGAATCACACCCACCCTGACCAGTATTCTAATAAACCTTGTCTCTGGCTGAAAGAAGGCTTTAGTCAAATTCATTCAAGGCAGGACTCTCATGTCACTATTTCAGGGTCCCAGCAGCCCTAAACCTCAAGATGTCCAATGCTCTAAGCCAGTGGTTCTCAACCTTCCTAATGCTGCATCCCTTTAATACTCATATGTGGGCATATCTGCATGTGGGTGAACCTGCCTGGAGACAGATAGAGGAGTGGTGTCTTGGTTCCTAAGATCATTGGAAATATGTGTTTTCCAATAGTCTTAGGCGACCCCGTTCGACACCCAAAGGGATCACGACCCACAGGTTGAGAACCACTGCTCTAAGCCCTCTATTAGGCACTGAGGAAATAAAAGCAACAATGATACAGTCCTAGTTCTCAAGAAGCATTTTTTCTATCAAGCAGAAATAACTTTATTATATGTATTATATATTATATATATAATATATATAATGCATATATTATATGCATATATGCATATATTATATTTATAATATATAATGTGCATATATTATATTTATTATATGTATTATATATATTATATATAATGCATATATTATATATATAATACATATAATAAAGTTATTTCTGCTTGATAGGAAAATATGTGTGTGTGTATATGTATGTATATAGAGAGACACATGTATATGTAAATATAAAGCATATATAAAGTTAATGTAAAGTAATTTCAGGGGGCACTAGTATCTGGGGAGATCAAGATAGACATCATGTAAGAAGTAATACTAGAGATGAGTTTTGAAAGGAGCATTTATGTAACTCTCTTCAAACTGATTCTTTAATTACCCAATCTAATTTTGTTGTTCAGTCTTGCCTGACTCTCTGTAACCCCATCCATTATGGGGTTTTCTTGGCAGAAACTGGAGTGGTTTTGCAATTTCCTTTTTCAGTGGATTAAGACAAACAGGTTAAGTGATTTGGCTAGGGTCACACAGCTAATAAGTGTCTGAGGCTAGATTTGAACTCAGGTCTGCCTGACTCTAAGCCCAGCACTCTATCTGCTAAGTGACTTAGCTACTTTGAAATCTACAGGCTTTTTCATAATCAGCATCCTTTTTGACCTTTCTGCAGCATCATTTGATAGTGTTAACTACCTTCTCCTCCTTGATTCTCTGATCCACTGGGTTTTCTGAAATCTCTTGGATTTCTTCCTAGCAAGCTACTCAGTTCTCTATTACATTTGCTATACCCTATCTTCATTGTGCTTACCAGCTATGGGTGTCCCCTAAGGCTCTGCTGGGGGTCCTCTTGGGTGGTGATTTCATCAGCTCCCAAGGATTCATTTCTTAATAATAATGGGCCAATAGTGTCATATCTGTACACCAAGGACATATTATAATTTTGAAATAAGATGGAGGAAGAAAACATTTTTGACACATGAACTCTTAAACATGTACTCTAAATTAGCTATTTAATTTTCATTTCACTTATGAAAAAGTAGAATTTAATACTACCCATATCTCTTTGGGGATTTTTATTTTTAATTAGACATGACTTGAGCTCACTATTTTGCCTCTGCTGCAATAACATCCAGAGCTATTCACACACACAGAGGACAGGTCTCTGCTATTTTATGAATTATGTATACTTATACACACTCTGATTAATCTTTGAAAGAACACAATGAAGGAGGACAAAACAAACAGCAATTGGTAAGTGACTTCAGGTAAATCTTATTTCTGATTCTAAAGGGTTCTATGGCGATTTGATTTTCATGAATTTAAATCTTTTGACACTAAGGTAAGCTGCATTTCCAGAAAAGAAAAAAAAAAAAGGAAGAAACAATTCACAGGTGATGATCCCAGGAATATTCTATATGTTTATAAATTGCTGCTAAGGAATATCAATGAGAACCATTTGAGAAGAGAATTTTATTATACCTGCACCCTATAGTGATGCTATAATTATCAACCAGACTTACAAATATTTCAATGTATTTATAATCTGTAATTAAACTCTAATTAAAATGAGAGACTTCAACCAATTTTTAAAATATTTTGACTTTTTCAATTTTTTTTTTCTTTTACTAACATGTAATTAAAATTAAAGTTAAAGGATTGCTTATAATCAACATTATTGATCCTCACTTTCCCTTTGTCAGAAATAGCATCCAGTTTCACAAATTAATTGAGGTCCATTGTAGCTCTGACTGCTATTAAGATCTTTGTCAGTGACTCTCTCATATCTAGAAAGCTCTCCCTCTTCTTTTATGCCTCTTGGCTCCCCTGCAACCTCATCAGCTTAAGTCTCATCTTCCTCAAGAGGTCATTCTTATAGTCCCTCCTTTCTCCCTCTTACCCCAAGTTCCAAAGTTTTACAATACACAATTAATTAAATGCCTATAGTGCCCTAAGCACTATACTAAACTCTAAATATACAAATAAGAAAAAGAAAAGACATCCCCTGACCTCAAGGAGCTTAAAATTCAATGGGGCAAGACAACATTTTAAAGCAGTGGTTCTCAACCTTCCTAACGCCACAATCCTTTAATACAGTTCCTCATGTTGTGGTGACCCCCAACCATAAAATTATTTCCGTTGCTGCTTCATAACTGTAATTTTGCTACTGTTATGAATCGTAATGTAAATATCTGATATGCAGGATGTATTTTCATTGTTACAAATTGAACATAACCCACAGGTTGAGAACCGCTGTTCTAAAGGAAGGAAAAAAGGGGTTGGGAAGAAGGCACCTGGTGTAGGTGGAAGTGAAGTTCAGTCTGAGGAGTATAGATGGTAGAAAATGCTTTCCTTCTGAGATTACCTTCCATATATTACACACCATGTATCTTTCATGTATATAGTAGTTTGCATGTTGTTTCCTACTTTAATTTAAGGACAGAAATCATCTGTTTTTGCCTTTTTTTGGTAACCCAGCATTTAGCACAGTACAGAGTAAATGTTTAATAAATACTTGTGGACTAATTTAAAGGCATATATAGTTTTCTCTGAATTATCATTTATCAAGATTTTAGAAGGCACAAAAACATCATACTATAAAGTGACAGAATTTTACATTTTAGTTCTGCTACAAAATTTGTTTCAAATATGTTAATTTGTTTCAATAGATTGATATAGTAGGGTAACCTCAATTTTGAATTTGCTTTTGTTGTTTTTTTTCCACAAGAAACGGTAAAAATGCAGAAACTTATACCACTTTGCAATAACTCACAAGCTGCAACCCTTCCACAAGCAAACCTCAGATCTTTGGCAAGTAGAGTGCTATTTTTATTGTCTGTCTTCTGGTGTGGTAGGAGATATGGGCAGAGGAGGGCTGTTCTGCGTTGCCCACTGTTCCTATAACCTTCCACTATGGTTTCCCAACTTGAGGGACTGTGCCAGCCCAAGGCAGGGGAATCCAAGGCCTCAGATTATTTATTGAAGTATTTCTGATTTTTTTCCATAAGCTCTGTGGTTTCCATTGCACAATTTTATATATATGGTACTATTTTGGAAAGCATATGTCACTTATAGCAGAACCCTCTATATGTAGGGGAATGGAGAACAAGTAAAGGGAAATTTCATAATTAATCAATTTTCCATTGAACTGGTTGCTGTATTGTAAATAAAGGTAATCCTGGGGGAACACAAAATGTTTGTGATGATAGGAGGGAGGAAATTAGGTCATAGATCCTAGATTTGGAAAAAGCATATTTTGAAGGGTTCAAAGGAGGTGTACAGGATTCCATGGACTAAAATACAATAAAAGAAATCAGCCCAGTCAAGGAAGAATATGAGATACTCAAGAATGAAATTCTGAAAAGCAAGCAATTCCAGTGTGGACCAAAAATATGAGAGTTGTTATCTGAAAAGACTAATGTGGTTGCACAGGAATCTTATCAAGCAACTTAAATTTTAAAAATGAAATGTACACAGTTGTAATCAAGGCTACATTACATGCCTACTATATATTAAATGACTTTGGCAGAAAACTGAAAAACATAATATTAGGAAAGCTAATGCTTAATGTATAGTGAGGCTGTCAAGGGAAACAAGAGATGATGAAAAGGATAATGTTTGTTTTGAGTGATATTGGGAGGAAGGCAGAGATTGATGGAGGGAGGGAACCCTTGTTTGAAGTGAATAGGATTATAACTAATAACCAAGAGAAGTAACAGCATTCAAATCTAATTTTACTTCATTTTTTGTTTTTTGTTTTTTGGTTTGTTTTTTTTTTTTTTTTTTGCCAAGGATAATGACCTTTACTGAGTAAAGAAAAGAAAAAAAAATAACTAAGAGAAAAGTAATATTAAAGATGGTAAAAGACAGTAGATGGTCACCTACCTGTCACTGATGATTTTAAGTCACTTGGTCCTGACAAACTAGATATGCTCAAGTAATAAAAGAACTGGCAGGTGGAGCCACCATGAGTGATATTTAAATGATCATTGTTACCAGGAGAGATATCACAAAGCTGGAGAAGGGGAAATTTTGCCCTAATATTCAAAAAAGGGTAAAGCGTAACAATTTGAGAACTATAGTCTGGGGAAGCTGACTTCAATTTCTTGGAAAATTCTAGAACAAATCATTAAAGAGGTGGTAGATGAACATCAAGAGAGGTTGTGAATACAAAGAATTGCTTCATCAAATTGCTTCATCAAGAACAGACCAGCCTAACTTAATTTCCTTTTGTGACAGGATTATTAAATTTGTTATTATTATTGTTCAGTCATGTCCAAATATTCATGACCTCTTTGGGGGTTTTCTTGAGAAAGATACTAGAATGGCTTGCTATTTCCTTCTCTAGTAGATTGGGCAAACAAGTGACTTGCCCAGGGTTACACAGCTAATGAGTATCTAGAGTCAAATTTGAACTCAAGCCCAGTGCTATTTCCACTGAACCACCTAGTTGTCTCAATTAAACTGGTAGATAAGGGGAATTCTATGGATATAATTTATCCAGATTTTAGCAAAACTTTGATAGAGCATCTTATGCTATTCTTGTGGAGAAGATAGTAAGATATAGACCGGATAATACAATTACATGGATTTAGAAGTATAGACAACTGTATTGCAAGACTATTAATAGTACAATTTCAGTGTAGTAGGAGGTCTCCAGTATACTCCAATGATCTATGTTTGACTCTGTGCTGAGAACATTTTCATCAACAACTTAAAAGCCTGGGTGAAATGCCTATGAGATTTGCACAACACAAAGCTGGGAGGGCTAGTTAACACTCCAGATGATAGTCAGCATGTCAAAGGACCTTTACTGGCTAGAACATTGGGTTGGATGTAAGAAAATAAAATTCAATAGGGATAATTGTAAATTCTTATGCCTGGCTTCAAAAAATCAACTATACAAGTACAAGATGGGGAAGGCATGGCTAGACAGCCATTTATGTGAAAAAGGACTTGGGTTCTTAGAAAATTACAAGCTCAATAAGAGTCAATGGTGTGATTTGGCAGCCCTCAAAACAAACTCTATTAAGAGAAGAGTATGCATGCTGACATGAGGGAAGAGGGGAGAGGGGAGAGGGGAGGAAAGAAAGAGGTAGAAAATTTGGAACTCAAAAACTTGTGGAACTAAATGTTGTAAACTAAAAGTAAATTAATTAATTTTTTTAAAACATTAAAAAAAAAAAAAAGAAATGCTTTACCAAGATGGAGTGGAGCTTCAAAATTCTCTGTCAATTTCTTTGAAAAGAGAAATCTGAGAATGCTTGGAAACACTTGGGAACTCTTGCAAAAGTTATTTTTTTTTAATCTGGATGGCATTACAATCCCTTTCTTTACAATCCTTTTCTTTCTGATATAAACTGTATTAAGAAACTAACCTAGTCAAAGATGGACTCATTGGTTGTAGGATGAATTTGCAACAAAATATCCTTATGAATCTTAATTATCAACACTTGTAATCATCAAAATGAACCAAAAATTGAAATCAATAAGCTGTCTAACGTGATATGAATGTTGTCTTGTCAAAGACTGTTCCACACTAATGTTCTTTTTCAATCTAAGGAACAGCGGTTTTCATGTCTTTTAAAAATAAAATTTGACTTTTTTTTAAAAAAAGAGAAGTGTAACTTCCAAGAATAAGAAGATATTCCTAATTCTTCAGCAACAGAAGTCACAGTTGACAAACTATCAGCTAGTTAAAACAAATTGAAATGGGACATTGTACTGGAGAAACGACTTTAATCCAGGAAGATTTATGTAACCTTCAGCTCTCTACTTTGGTTCAGTAGCAAGGAGCAGCATAGAGTGTAGACTTTTTTTTGTAGGTCTTTAGCAATGAAAAAGAACAGCAGTCTAGGCTAATTGCCTAGAGGGAATAATATGACCAAAGGAAGTGTTTATATGAATTGAAAGAGTTTAAGCATATTTGTAAGTAGCAAAGAAGGAGTACCTAGATAAAGATAGATTAAAGGAAGGGAAGGAAGGAAGGAAAGGAAGGAAGGAAGGAAGGAAGGAAGGAAGGAAGGAAGGAAGAAAGGAAGTAGAAGGGAGGAAAGGAGGAGGGAAGGAAGTAGGAAGGGATGAAAGGAGGAAGGAAGGAAGGAAGGAAGGAAGGAAGGAAGGAAGGAAGGAAGGAAGGAAGAAGGAGGGAAGGAAGTAGGAAGGGAGGAAGGAAGGAAGGAAGGGAGGAAGGGAGGAAGGAAGGAAGGAAGCAAGGAAGGAAGGAAGAAGATGGAGAGAGTAAGTAGGGAAAGAAGAGAAGAAAAGGAGGAAGGAAGGAAAACCAAGGGTGTAAGTGGAAAGGTTAGTTTACTGAGGACAAGGACCTTTTAATCCTATACTCCTTGAGCAAAGGAAGAAAGGATTAATAAAGAGGTAGAATGTTTTGGAGGTGTGGAGAAGGCAAGATGAGGAAATTCAAGATGTGGATATTCTCAATCTTATTGGAAAAGTAGGAGGTCATGTCCTGAAAGAATGGGATTGGGGTCTGGATTTGGGGCTTGAAGGGAAAGAAAGTGGATTATAGTAGCTTCTATACAGTGGTATGGAGTCAGAGTTTAAGAAAAGGTTTGTGTTGCAGTGGTAAAAGCCCCATTGAAGTTAGATAACATGAACTGAGGTCTGGGAATTTTAAATGATAGAAATCATACATCTAATTAGTGACAGAGTCAATCAAAGTAGGCTTGCCTCTTCTGGTATCAATAATCAAGATTCCTTAGTAAGGAAATGATGAAAAATATTGAGTCCATTTGGAGTCTTCTTAATTAATTAATTAATTGATTGATTTCTGTCAGAATAAGAAGTTTCATGGTTTAACTAACACAACATCAAAATGCTATGAAATGTTCATAAACCATACAGAAAATATTGTTTACTCACAGGCTTAATAGACTTTCAGAGTTATAAGGATTAGTTTAGCCTTCTAGACCAACTCATGCCTGAAAATGAACACCCTTTATTCATTGCACTGGTGCTGATTGTTCAATCATGTTTAAAAGAAAGACTTGTTTACTAAAACACATTTAATTATATTAAGACTGTCATTAAAGCCATTTTCTTTATTGTTTATGTCATAGAAAAAGCAATTAGCAAATAAGTCTAATCCTACCATGTAAATCTGTTCTTCTATTCTAGTAAAGTCCTCATCTTGCTATGGAGGTGACCCTAGGTCCTAAGACACTTCAGTCTTAGAGCAAATACTCTGGCTATGTGGTGTAGTGGAAAGAGCCATGGTCTTACAGACAAGAAGACCTGAGCTCAAATCCTATCTCAGATATTTGTTCATTCTGTAACTGTGGGAAGTCCTTTCATTTATTGGATTCAATGGCCTACAAGGTGCCTTCCTCCTTAATCTATGATCCTATGATCCTGTGTAGTAACATCATCTTCATCCCAAATGGTATTAATTCCACCAAGATGAAAAGAATTTAATACTTGGGCAGGGAATGGACTCTATGCCTGTTTCTTATCCAAATAACACCTTTGCTATATGTATCAACAATGCAATATTCACAATGCCCACAGTGACTATAAATATGCTGGTATAGTTGTGAATCACAAAATGTAACAGGCTCTCCACATGGAAGACTGAGCCAAAGCATTTATTCAAATACCAGAAAGCTAAGTCCCAAAACCAGAAAGTCAAAGCCATTATAGTAGCCATGAAATTGGTACACATAGTTAATGTGGTGAACACCCATATCCCTAAGCCTTCAAAAAAAAACAGGCTCCCTCAACAAAGATCCTCCTCTCCTTACTCATGGCAACTGCTCAGCCTCCATGCAGCTTGCTCCCAGTAGCTCTGTTCCCCTCCCACCACCACAATCATCCCTGCAATTCCCATCTCCAGCAGTCCTCAGCAGAAGTCCTCAGCAGAAGTTCTGGCTGGGTCTCCAAAGAAACTCTGCCACACAGCTGCTGCTTGTATTTCTGCTGCTGCCTCCACCACTGCTGCTTATGTCTCCACCCACTGCTGCTCAGCCACTTCTGGTTACCAAGCTGGCTGGAGCCGGGCCCCTACTTGGCTCCAGGTCCTCCCTGTCCTACCTGCTCCTGCCACATCAGCAAGTTCATCTCACTGGGGGATTTATAAGTTCTGGGTCTCAACACCTGACACAGTTATGAACCTGAAATTAAGTGTTAAATACCTGCCAGCCTGCCAATACAAGGGGCAAGGAAGATCTTCAGATTCCATTACCATTATACTATATTAGAAGTTTATTCATCAGTTTGACTACCAAGTGCTAAGTTTTTCAACTACAACATTTCTTGAAAGCCATTTCATCACAGAGAGGTTGTGATCCACATTGGTGGAGCATCCAACCATAACAATGTGACCATGAAACCTTGAGGCATTTAAGAAATTATCCTTTTGTCACCTGGAGTTTGCACACCACTACCTAGAGAACTACCAATCCATGCTATGGCAAGGACTTCCAAATAAATTTGTTTCTCATTACAAATTAAGGTCCTGTTTTGGTACTATCCTTATTTAGTATTTCTGCTAATTGTGCGTGTGTATGTGTGTGTGTTTATCTCCAAACACTAACAAATAAAGTTTATTAAAACTACAATTTCTAACTTAGAATTCAGCAGTAACTCAAACTCACAAAAAAATGTTTTCCCATTGGTCCTAAGGACCACATGTGCACCTTAAAAAATCAAATATACTGAGAGTATAATTTCTACTAATCTCATTATATTGTCTCCAGGATAAGTCTGAGTCTCCTAATTTCATTTCAGATTGCTGCTAAGGTTATCATCTTAGGCAAGGGCAGTCAACCGTGACCAGTTTTACTTTACATCCAAGCATTTAGTTAAAGCCAATGGTCTTAGACAAGATATAATAGAGTTCTAACAATTCAAGAAAATTGAACAATGATCTTTCCCAGCAAAGTGTTCCTGAAATCTCACTTCTACCATGAATTCCACCAACAAATCTGAAGAAAGGTAACAATTTCCCAATTCTTCACCACATTAAAGCATATAATGTCTTGTTCATTTACCACTGCTCTAAATAAATTTATTTGCACATGCTAATTTTAAATTCATCTAATACTTTTTCAAAGTTTATTCACTTGCCTATTTCCTTACATTTGCCATGTTGATTACTTGTCTAGTTAAATTACAGATAATTGTAGCAAATGTTTTAAGTTGGAATAGCACATTACAATTGTCAAAGGCAGCGGTTCTCAACCTGTGGGTCGCAACCCCTTTTGGGGTCCAACAGGGTCGCCTAAGATGATTGCAAAACACATATTTCCCATGGTTTTAGGAATCCAGACACCACTCCTTTATCCGTCTCTGGGTGGGTCCGCCCACATGCAGATACACCCACATACAAGTATTAAAGGGTCGCGGCATTAGGAAGGTTGAGAACCACTGGTCAAAGGGTTTTCAGATACAGACTTTTCTTTCCTTCATACAATTCTATGAAGTAATCAGGGGAAGCATTAATTATCATCCCCATTTTTTGGGTAAGGAAACATATTCAGTGAAGTTAAATGATGAATTTAAGTTTGTGTAGCTTTTAAGTGACAATAATCTGGACTAAACCTAGACCTCCTAATACTTGGTCTAATGCCCTTGCCACAATACCATACTGAGTCTTCATAAGATTTGCCATGGTACCTAAAATGGGGCTGATAATACTTGTACATATTTTACAGTTTTGTGAAGAATGCATTTTGTAAATTGCAATGCTCTCTAAAAATGCAAGCTTCTTTTGGATGGAGACAATAACTTATCCAGCCTAGTATTCTAGTTCCTTGAGGGTAGGCAAGGTTTTATTTTTGCTTTTATATCCTTAGCTTCTGGCACCATGCTTTGCAAATGATGGGTTTTTGTGAAGGCATGGTTGCCCTCCCCAGTTAAAGTCAACTTTGTAAAGTTAATAATGTACCTATAAAATATTCTAATTTCTGTAATGGCACCAGAATAGGTGCCAAAAGACCTGGATCCTAACCCAGGCTTCCCCACCTACAATCTGTACCTGAATCTCACTAAGTCTTAGTCTCCTCATTTATAAAAACATGGACAATATAATCTTTGCCCTGCCTAAATCTCCATTGTAAAAATCTAAGGCAACAACTAGTATGTGGGAAAGTGCTTTGAAAACTATATTATGTCATTTCTACAACTGTGTGTAATTTTCCTATCCTTATTAAGAAATGATCAAATGTTATCTATGTGAGGGATAACTTATAGTAAATTTCCCCATTCTGAAAAATCAAATCTAGAATGGCTTCAGTATTCACTAGGCCTAGGTTTAGAAGTCAGCTGACCTTCCAGAAATCTGAGACTTAGAGCAATGGAAACCCTCCCCAGTGTCACCTCAGCACAAGATATGCCAAATAAAGTTAATGCTGCTTTCAATGGACACCCACATGTTTCCGGGTCCTTTGTCTCAGATATAGATTCCCCTGCTTAGGTTATGGGTCAACCCCTCTACCAATGAGAGTGAAGGCCGGTTGAGGGGGTTGGGCTTCTGCATTGGAAGAATATATAACCATGGGCTTGCTTCTACCTGTTGCTCTCTCCCTGCAGACACCATGTGAGCAACAGCGGCAGAGTCCTTTCTCATGAGAAAGAATAAAGACCTTTTCTGACCTCAGATTCAGACTTCAAACTCTTTCATCTCACACATCTATATATACTCATCCATTTTTAGTCAATTTATATGCTTAATTTGTGCCATTTCTTTGATATAATGTAATACATATGTATACATATATACACATATACATATGTAATATAAAATATTACTTCTTTTACTTGTCTTTTACCTTAAATGAGAATCCTTTTCCTCCGTTAAAAAGTTTACCAAAAATTTCATTTTGTAAACATCTAGAGGATAGAGGTCATGTACCTAACAATTTGCCTAGGGAAATGGCAGTAGAGTACTAGCCTTGGACTCAAGAAGGCTTGATTTAAAGTCCTACCTCTGATATATACTTGACATATAATCATGAGTAACTCAATTTATTTCTCAGTGCTCTAAACATCTCTTTAAAATTAGTTATAGGTGAGTTTTGCACTGGTGTAAGGGCATTTCCACACCAAGAGTTCTCTACCTTGATAAAGCACAGATCCAGACCACCACTGACAATATTAAAAAAAAAAAGCTTATGATTAACCATTTTGTAAACTGCTTCTTAAATGCCTTTGATGATTGTGATGATGAAATAAAAACAGAGTAAATGTTATATGTCCTGTGAAAGAATGGTATATTATTCTTCCTAAGAAAGAATATATACAATGATATGTAAGAACAAATTACTTAGAAAAGAAATACTTTTTCATTTAAAGTGGCAATTCCCAATGTGTATATTTTCCCAGATTTCAATCAGGCATTAGGGAGTTCACTCATCCCTTATTCCTGAATGCAACTCCCAAGGACATTGGGAATTATGTATATAACTGGTGTTGAATATGCTATCCTTCAATATTATTTTAAAAGCTATTAGGATACAATGTTGAGAGATGTAATTTAAATATTTTCACTAACTTCCTAGATGTGATTTTTTCCTTGTATTTGCAAAGATATTTTTTTTCCTCCAGATTTCACGTTAACAGGTTCTATCAAAGGAATGTTGTTTATTTGCAAGAGTTCAAGCACTGCTTTAAATGCATAGAGTTCACCACCAAAATGAGATTAGCAGCTTCAGCACTGCAGTGTAGCAATATTATACAATTATTAGAGAAATCAATAATGCTTTCATTTCCAGAACTAATCTGATGGTAAGATCTTGTTTATAAAGATATTAAACAAATGCATTATTCACGTTTTATAATGATTTTCCAGAAAAAAAGACATTTTTTTAATTATCATATAGAAGTGGCATTATAAATGAGTGTAATTTTTATTAACAGAAGTTAATTTACATAAAACAAATGCTCATTGAATTATTGAATATGATAATATCTACATGCCTAGTCCTGTTTGTCATATTTTTTGCCTTTCGGCGACATCAGAATTATAACAACCTGATTTATGGCCTAAATTTAATGCATAATATGACAACATACAGATATGTATGCCTTATCATGTATAATTTAAACATGATTGCTATATATTTCACCCATTCTTTCGTAGCTTTACAATGATTTCTCATACAGCTAGAAATCGCGATTGTAATGCAGGTTGCCAGATATGAATGTCTGTTTGAATTAATGAATATTTTCATAAAAATACTCCAACTATGAATGTTTTAAAAACCTTGTCATAACATTCACCAAACTTACATATGACAGCTAGCATGTGTTACTGCATTTTCATCTTAAATATTTGATGATTGCCTCTTTAAATCCAAGATTCATAACCCATAGGCTTTCATTTTCTTACAGCATGTGTAATTCAAGAGACATTTCTTAGTATAGTCTTCATTTCTGAACTGATTCTGAATCAATAGAATATTTCTGGGGATACAAAAGACCATATAGAAACTTCCCAGGTCTTTAACATTTTTTAAGTGTTCTAATAATAGACTAATTTTGTTATAACACATATACATATTGTTTGGAGTATATTCCCTTTGCCACACCTTCCCTGAGGCATAAAGACAGAATGTACCATAAAGAAGATCCTGGTTTAAGATGGAAAGCTGCAAATGGAATCTCTTTCAGGTTATATTAAAAACATTTAAACACTGCTAACATTTTTTTAAACCTGTACACAAGACCAGGAAAGTATTATAGTGTACATTTCCAGGAGATACTTTTCTGCCAACTTTTTTGAGCAATATTGGAAATGCAGAAAATCAACAATTTAAATTTCACGTATAGATTCTGAAAATATAGGAAAATGACAATGATAGGGATAACAGGTATATACTATCATTATTGCCATCACCCACATCATGATTATTTAAGAAAGAAACCAACCAGCCATTGTTGGAGCAATGTATTAATATGTTAAAACTAAAGGTTGTCCATTGGTGGGTCACTCTCACTTGACCTTGTATGCACAGAAAGGTAGTTCACCATGGTAACCTTGGTCTTGTTGCTTTCCATACAGTAAATCATTCCAGTCCTCTTCATGTAATTCTTTTATTGGCTGTGCAATTGAAATGTCATGCTTCACCAACAGAGAAGGTAGTAATTTCTTATGGGTGATTAAACCACCTTTCTAATGTATGAGCATGGGTGGGATTGTATGTTACACAATTAAACATATGCCTTGTACTTTTAAATTTTCCTTTGTTTTTTCAGATGTTTTGGTAAACTTAGGTTTGCTGTAGATTATTTAATTGCTCTTTAAATGGATCCGCCCTTATAATAACATAGTAGGTCACTTCTCAGCACTCCATAGTAACATGGAATGTGCACCTTTCAGAAAATAAATGCATGCTTTCTTAAATGCAAGCAATTTTTAGATAATACTGAAATTTTCTAAAAGCCAGGCAAGTTTAAAAAGGACAATTTTGGCCCTAAGCAAAAGCTGACATTCTTTCTTTAATTACATAAAAATCAAATGTATATTTTTATAGAAATTACTTTTTTAACTAAAAGAAATACATTCTTAAAAATCAGATTGACAAACTGCTTTCACTTTATCAGCTGATGATTTTAATGTCTGAGTTCAGTAATAATCTTGCAAGACAGCTGATTGTGTCTACTAGACATTCCTCTTGAGACATAGTACTAACAGTTTCATCAGTAATAACCAACTCTCAATAAACTAAAGCCTTTTTATTTGAATTACAAATGTAGTACATCAGTAGAAGAATTTGTAGTTTGGTAAACTTGCTTTCAAAAAGTCTTGATATAAAAGTCAGGGTGGTTTTTAAAAACAGTTCCACTAAAGAATATTTGTCTAATTCAGCTGATGCGTAAAGTAAAATGTTCAGATATGTTTGTGTCAGTTTCTGAATCCTACTATGTATGAATGAGTCATGAAAACAAATATTATAAAAATATTTACAGAGACATGTTCATATTCTTTTTTAAAGTATGGACTTTTAAGATCACATTTATTTTTCACTCGATAAAAGAGTATTCAGCTGATTATCCAATTCAGTGCATTTTTATAAACATTAATGAAAAGCATGAACACTTTTATTCAAGAGTGAAATAATTCAGTTTGTGGATTATTCAGACTTTGTGATGATATGTTCTTCTTTTGCTTTGCTGGAGGTCTTGACCATTGCATTAATCATTAGCAGTACCAGCAGAAGGCAGGCAGATGAACAAAAAAGGTGAAAACCATATCATCCCATAGGTGCACCAGCACTCAAACATTTGCCTCCCAATTCAGAGAGAGGATGGCAATGGATAGCCTTCCAGAAAGTCGTGGAGATGATACTGACAAAGACCCAGGAATCAGAGAAACTTAGTAGTATAGTATGTCTAAAAATTGTGAGAAGATCAGAAATAAAGCTATTTATGGCATTTATTTCTCATGTCTAAAACACACAAAGAAGTTCAAAATTTTATTGTCATATGAGAATCTCTGTTGTCCTTTGTATACTGAAATATTTATGTTGACAGTTAAGTTCATCGTAACAAAGAAAATTTCATTTATAACAAAGAAACACATTGTAGCTGGGTACCTTGGTGGACTATAAATTAGGGTGTTAATGAGTTTTATAATCTTACAATTCTTCACTAAGTGGTGCTGGAGTGAGTGCAGGGCGGGGTATTGTGTTTCAACAATAATTTTAGGGGCTTTGACTTCATCCTATTCCTACTAAGAGAATATGAAGCGTTTCCTAGGACAGATACATTTTAATTAATACTTTGGGAGTTAAAGGAAAGAAAGGCAACCAGAACATGGATTGAAGGTCCTGCTGGGGCATAGGGAAGCTTGAAATTCCTAGGTGCAATAGTCCAGAAGAAAGAATTGTAAGGATGGTAGGAGTGATGACAGCTACAAATTGTACATATCTAACAATTTTATTTAGGCTGCCTGTGGTTGTAGTGGGTATGGAGATCATAAGGAGAAAGATTTTGGAGGAGGGTGAACACAAGGATAGCAGAAGATCAGCTCTATTCTTTTTTATTTTTTCCATACTTCAATCGTAGCCCCATTCAATCCCACAACCTTGAATTTACACGGTCCTTCAAAATATAGGAGAATCACACTCATTATATTTCATTTTTCACCAACACTCCATGAAGTATTGAAAAACTGACTATAATATCTGATTCAATAATCAAGAGAAGAGGAAGCAATTTTCAACAAAGACAACCTCCATGGGAAAAGAAACACACTTGAGAGAATATAAGAAGGTTTTCAACTCAGTGGGAAGGGAATGTGAAAGCACTTCATTGAGGCTCATTGTAGCCTATGCACTGTTTGCCTGCCAAGAAATACTTATTCAATATAGAAAAAAAATTCCCATTCACTAATAAACATTATGAAATGCAAACTAGCTATTAAAAAGCCAAATTCTATAAATACCTCATACATGGTGTGTGGCTTGATAATCTCCTAAAATTATATTCTATCACAAGGTATATTTAAATATCAGGATCTTTTCATTTACCATAATTTTTCATGCTATGCTCACATACCTTTTAATTTGGTCAAACTGCTACATTATAGTGTCAAAATTCCACAGTCATTGGAACCAAGGAATGTGTGGGAATTCTAAAATTTTAGATTTATTCCTAGGCAAAGAGACTAACAGCAGTCTCACTTGGGATTGTTCTGAGAGAGGGAAAGACACAGGAGTCAGAAAAATAGTCCTAAGTTTTTATTTGCCAGTAATGCCCTATAGACATTTGGAAAGTTAACCACCAAGTAGTAATATACTTCTTGTATTGAAGAAAAAAAAGAATTAAAGACTTTGAAATCCTTGAGTAAAAGTTGCCTCCATAACTTCCTAGGAAAGTATATTTTCTTCTTTTCCTGTTTGTCTACCTATACACTCCTCTCACACTTGCTTTCCCACTTTATAACTGAAGTATAGCTCTCTGATCTCCAGAGGAGAGAGGAAGTCTTTGGCAATACATAGTATGGCTCTGGAAGATGTATATAATTCTCAAGCAAGCACTCACATGGTGGTCAGAAAAAGTGATACAAGTACACTCAAGGTCTTTCTTAAAAACTTTGAAATTGATTGCATGACATGGGAAACACTGGCACAGAGAAGATGCTGTGCTCTATGAGTAAAACAGAACTGAAACAGCTCAATGTTCACATGGACTATTTGTGCCTGATCTGTGGTAGAACATTCCAAGCTCATATTGATCTGATCAGCCAGTCAGATACACTGTAACTTAACTCTAACACAGTGATGTCACTTTGGTCCTCTTCAAGAACAAAGAACAACAATCATTAACCAACCATTTCTCATTTGAATAATTTACTTAGAAGTAAAATTTATTAATAAATTATTCACTGCCATTTTGAAATGGCAGGACTGTGTATAATTACGTATACAAATGTTTATACATATGTATGTATAGATGTATAAGTCAGAGAGCTCTGAATAGATGATGGTAGATTTTATTTTTCCTCACTTTAAGTTATTGTTAATATCATATAGTTTAGAGTTCCCATACTTGTTATGGTATAATAGTGTTTAGAGTGTAATTTATCCCAGAATATTGCAATAACAGAGAATACTCAGGGGAAGATCTGCTGACCTCTTGTCTGTTGAGACACACCACATCATCCTGGTGATAGGTTGAGATTCAGTTAAAGCTGCATAGCCACAGACATCATGTAACACCTTTTGCAAATGCCTTTTGTAAGGAAGCAACTAAATATGGCCTTTACAATAGAACCAAAGCAAGCCCTGAATTTTAAAAATGAATGTTTTGTGAGCCCACTGAGAATTCTGCTATCAGGTAGGTTATAATTCTGGGATTAAGATTCAGGGCATTTCTCTTACTATCTTGAAACAAGCAAAATAAAGGTTTTTTTCTAAGAGGGAATCTCAAAGGTGATCTAGTTCAGATTTAGTTCAGATCTAGTTCAGATCATACATCATAAGCATCTCTTCTAAACGTTTTAGAAGTGGTTACCGAGACTCTGTTTGAAGACTCTAGTGAAAAGAAACCCAACATCTCCCAAGGGAGTGCATTTTATTTTTGCATGGCTCTAATTGTTAGGATTTTTTTCCCCTTTTGTAAAATCTAAAAATCTATATTTCTGTAACTTCTACCCATTCACTGCTGCTCCTTCTGCCCTCTGGATCCAAGAAAAACAAGTCCAGTCTCATTTTCACATGACATATATTCCAAACCTACAGACATCTACCATGTTCCTTCTAAGTCTGCTCTTCTCCTGACTAAACAAAAAAAAAACAATTCATTTAGCTAATAATAATAGTAAACATTTTACAGTACTTACTATATGCCAGACACTATGCTATGTACTTGACAAATGATTTCTCCTTTGATCCTCACAAGAACTCTGGGAGGGAGGTACTCATACTGTTATCATTTTACTGTTGAGGAAACTGAAACAGGGAGAAAATAAGTGCCTTGGCCAAGGTCACACAGTTAGGAAGTGCCTGAGGTCAGAGTTGAGCTCAGGTTTTCCTGACTCTGGGCACAGTGCTCTATCCATTGTGTCACCTACCTGCTCCAGGGCAATCTTCATGTGGGATAATCTCAAGGACTTTAACAACCCTGGCTGCCTTCAGATGGATGCTCTCCTATTTAGCAATGTCCTTCCTAAAATGTAGTGCTTCAGAGAACAATATATACAAAGACTAAAAGAATAGAAATAAAAAGTACATTAAAACAAAGCTTTATATTATGTGCTTATGTTGGCCAATCTTAGCCTTAGGGAAGAGAGAAGGAAATGCACCTACTTGCAGAGGTAGGAGACTATGTGTTTAGAATGTCAGATAGCCTGTCATAAATAGTGAATGAGTTAATTTTTATTTAACATTTTTTCTTCTTTCTTACTAGAGATGGCTTATTGGTAGAAGTATCAATTAAGTATGGTTTTAAAATAAATTAGTAGGAGTATCAATGTTTTAAAATAAATAAAAAATGTTCCTCAGAACTGAACATAATACTTCAGATGTCATCTGACAAAGACAGAGTAAAATGGGACTATCTTCTCCCTAAACATGGACACTGTGCCTCCCTTAATGAAGCATAAGATTACATCTGATTATTCTGCTATCATATCATACTTGACTCATATTGAGTTTGCAATCCACAAAGTAAATAACTACATAAAACAGATAAATAGCTATCTAAATGTAACTTTTTCATCTGTTGTTTTCAAGTTTATTTTTTAACCCAAGTGTAAGTCTATGACACACTCTGATCATATTATCACTTCTGTTTCTATTTCAGTTGTCTATCATCCAAATATACTTTTCCAAATCTTGCTGTTTCTACCTTCTTAAGATTTCTCATATATGCCTCTCTCCCCTGACACTCTCGCTACCTTTGTATAGATTCTCATCCCCTCATGCTTTGACTCTGGTTGATGTCTCTTCCTCAAGCTTCTCTCCACTCCAGACTATAGTCCACACAGCTGTCAAACTAATCTTCCTGAAGTACAGGTCTGAACATATCAGACTCTTATTAAAAAAACACCAGTCACTCCCTATTACTTTCAGGATCAAATATAAAATCATCTGGCTTCATACCCTGGTCCCTTCCTATCCTTCCAGTCTTTCACTTGTATACCTCTGCATATTCTGTTGTTCAGTGACACTAGTCTCCACGCTGTTCATCACATAAAACACTCCCACTCCCACTCCCAGAGGATTTTCTCTGGGATTCTCTCCTCATCGCTGCCTACTGATTTCCCTGACTCCTTCAGGTCTTAGCTAAAAGCCCATCTTCTTTCCCAGGCCTCCTTAATTTTAGTCCCTTCACTCTGAGATTCTCTCCAATTTGTACTATATCTGGCTTGTCAGTACATAGTTGTTTCTTCCTCCGTTACACTGTGAGCTCCTCAAAATGTATGAACTGTTTTTTGCCTCTCTTTGCATCCCTGTTTAACACAATGTTTGTATACATAGAAGCCTAATAAATGCTTGTAGGCAAATAGGACCTTATCTAGACAAGCTTCCATAATTAAACTGTCAGACACTAAAATATCTCCAAATGCAAATTAACTCTTTGTTTTATACAAGACCTACAGATGTAACCAAGTTTCCACCACCAATTTGAATATACTTCCTGTACAAAGGCACCTCATTCACTCAATGATTTTTAAAGCTCTCTAAATCACCATAGACTTTGCACATTTAGTTTAAAGTGTTTGATTAAGTTATTCAACAGAGATCATTGGAGGCATCTTGGGAGCACAGTGGTTAGTGCGCTGAGCCTGAAATCAGGAAGACCTGAGTTCAAATCCAGCCTCAGACACCTACTAGCTATGCGACCCAGGGCAAGTCATTTATTTCCATTTCCTCAAATATAAAATAGGCATAATGATAGCATTTATCTCAAAGGGTTGCTGCAAGGATTTAAATGAGATTAATATTTGTAAAGTACAGTGCCTAGAACTTAGTAGGTACTGTATAAATGCTTATTCCCTTCCTATCTCTTCCTTCCCCTTCCACTAGAGGGGTTCTCATTTAGTCAAGGTATCTAGGTGTACCATCTTGTCAGGCAAGGTGACTGACTGCGTGATTGAATGATTGACTTGATCAAACTCTACTCTTACTTTTATTTACAGGAAACTCTAAAAAATACTGCAAAAGAAAAATGGGCACTACACTGCAAAGAAATACATAAACCATGACTTGAAATGTAAGCTATTACTATTTGTACTAGGGACCCTTAGGTTAGGGTATCATCATTTGTTCTTTTGGGATCAGTCTACACTGTAAAAAGGAATGCTTGTAGCCCTGGGATTGCTGTTAACTAGAGGAAGATTCATTAGAGTTCTGGACGGTGGGGGGCATCACAGAGACTCCCATGACTGGGAGGGCAACTAGAGGTTATGCAGTTATTACTAGCAGTGGGCTCCCTGACACCACAGCTCAATAATTTATAAAAGGTGGGGAAGTGTGAGACTTATGGGAAATTCATTTATGCTTAGTAGGAAGCAATTGTGGAAAGTCTCCAGCTTACAGCATACATCTGTGTCTATGAAACTGTCAGTATTAGGCCTGGGGGGTGGGGAAGAGGAAAAGAGATAGGGAGAAGTGGCTTGCTGCAGTATGTGTCAAGCTAATGTTGATGCCCAGTGGGAAAGAATTGTATGAATGGTTAGATTGATAGGATACATCCATGCTTATGGAAATGACAAGTGTCTGTCAAGAAGACCAGAGATGGACTACCTCATTCAAGTCCCTGAATTCTACACAAAAATCTCAGCAGTTCAGCATAGTGTAAAGGCTTTCTCCACCTAATCTCCCAGGCAACTCTCTGCCCCGTCTCTCCCCAATACCTTCATTATGGTATGATGCATGTTTGCACAAGAAAAGAGACAACACCTTGTCAACTACTACAGGTAGGTGGCTAAATGAGAGTGAAAGAAAGGTTTCAAAGGAAAGATCAAGAAGGACAGTCATGGTAGGAGGGACAGATTGGTCATAAAAAGTTTTCACAGACCTCCGATTGAGGAAATGAATAGCAGTCTTGCCTGACCCAAGATTTACCAGTCTCTTTCTCATTATCTACTCCCCCTCAATATTCTAGCCAAACGCCAGTGTCATTAGTTTCCCTTGATTCTGTAGACCTGCACTATTAGCCTATCCCAAAGGAAACACTGATATGCAATACTAATAACCACCTAATAACCCCCTTTCACTTTCAGTCCCATTGAACCTTATTACAACTATACTGAGAATATCCTCCCTCTATGATCTACCCTTATCTCTACTTCTCCCAAAAGAAGGTAAGCAGTCATGTCTGTCTGGATGGACCAGAGGAAGAATTAATTGTAATGGTTGCAAAGATCTTTCTTGTTTAATCTTGTTTAATTAACAGGGTCACTGCTGTCCACTTCCTTCTGTGAGGCTGGTGGTTCTGCTCTGTGACCAATCTTGGTACAGCCAGCAATCCAGCAATTTCAGCCTTATCTTTTGTTTTTTCTTCCTTCCCTTCCTGTAGAGGGGCTGACTATGCCTAAGTGGCCCAGAGTGCCCCAGACTGTGCTAATTATTCCTTCTGTCCTCTTTGCCCACTGAGAGTAACAATCTACTTGTTCCTACCTTCTTTTCTTTCCAGAGTTTCTTCTCCTGAAGTGGAGGCCTTATTGCAAAGGTTTTCTCCATTGGCATTTCTGCCTTGATACTATATGTAAGGACTCTTGAAACACTATACCTCATGGCAGGAAGTACGTTTATCAACTTTTTTCAATGTCTGAACAAGGGACTTTACTTTTTTTGTTTTTCTTTTTTGTTTTGTTTTCTGTTTGCTTCAATATTTGTTGCCATGGATCTCTGTTAGAGGCAGGCCTAATGGCAATATTCTCTTAATTTAAATTTGATTTGGGGACAAAATGAAGCACTTACAAACCATTAGCATTTAATAAAAGGAGGCTTGAATTGCCTCATGCAACAAAGAATTTATTGGCAATTATCTTTTCTGGATGTGGTCCCAATCATCTCCTTATAGAAACATAATTGGATAGCAGGCAACTTATAGAGACAAAAAATAGCCTTCAGATAGCCATAGAGGCCTTGACTCCACGTGAGAAGGATTTTTTATGACCTTAGGTGATCAGGAGTTCACTTCTCCAAATTTAAACCCAAGATGGACAAACACTGTCAAGACAGATAACTAGGGACTCCATATATGAATATGCTGGGTATTAAATTTTTAAAAAACTTTTTAAAATCTTCCCTATGATAGATAAATAGTATGGACTCTCTCAATTGTGTATCTCAACTCCTCCCAAGCCCAAACTCAGTCACTATATTGGTAATCTAGTCCATTGTTCTACATATCTATAAAATTATTCTGCTAGAAATATTTTCTACATAGACAGACCTTTTCTGAAACCTATCTAGAATCCCACAGTAGTTGGATTCATGGCATTATGTACACTTGGGGTACCTAGAACATCTGGCCTATGAATATTGTTGTCTTTAAATGTGTCATTCTAAAATCCCTTCCAAAAAAGACTAAAACAATTCATATCTTAGCCAGTAGAGTATAACCTTGTTATTTCACCATGGATATATTAGCATTGAATTTTGTCATTTTTTAATATTTTTACAAATTTGGTAGGTATATAGTACAACATTTCCAAGTTCTCTTAACTTACAAGTATCTATTAGAGTATTTGAAGACCTTTTATTATGTTTGCTAATATGTACTTCTGTTTTTGAGTGCTGCCCATTTGTGGTCTGTGACTACCTTCTTATTAGAGTACAATGGTTCTTTAATCATAAAATTAATAATTTCTTATAGATTTTGGATGTCAGTTTTTTTTTAATCAGAATTGCTTATTTCAAAAATTACTTTACCATCATGTTTCTTTCCTTCTTTTTCTATGTTTGACATACAAAAGCTTTTACTTTCACATAATCAAGTTAATCTATTTTATCTCATTTAATTTCTTCTCTAGGTCAGAGATAGTTAAGAATTGTTCCCTTCACCACAGCTGAGAAAAATATTCCATTCTCCAATTTTTTATATTTTTTCTATATTTAGATCACTGATCCATTTGGATTGAATTGCAGTATATGGAATAGAAAGAAGATCCATTACCTTTCGGGGGGAAACTGCTATCCAATTATCCCAGAAGCTTTTATTGAATAATGAATTCTTTCCCCAGTGTTTTGTGATTTGGGGTTAGCAAACAATAGTCTACTACATGATTTGGCTCTAGGTTATGACCATCTAAACTACTCTACTGGCCTATTTTTCTATTTACTTTTTTTTATCCATTAACAGATAGGTCATGATTATGTAATCTACTCTACCAGACTACATTTTTTTTTAAACCAGTGCCATATAGTTTCAGTTTTTGCTGCATTATAACTCTCTTCCTATTTTTCTTTATAGTTGACTTGTTGTCCCATGTGAAATGTTATTTTAGCTAATTGTATGAAATATCTCATAGATATTGCATTATCTTCATAGATTGATTTTAGTAGTTTCATATCTTCACCATATTAGCTCAACCTCCCCAAACTCATTCAACAGTTTTCTGATAAATACACAGAAACATAAAGTGTTTTTATGTAGGTCTTATATGAGTTTGGGTAAGTTAATTCCCAAATACATAATACTTTTCCCCTTAATTCAAATAATATCTAGCTTTCTACACATGTAAAGTACTTTTCAACTTTAAAGTATTATATAAAAATTATATAAAAATGTAAGTGATGATGAAGAAGATGATGATGATGATGATTGTGACTTGCTCTTCCTGAAATCTGACATTCTATCTTCCAGTTCAATGTCTTTTTGAGGCTGGGTGGAAGCTGGGTTCCATGCCTGTAATAAACTCCTCTTTACCTTGCATCTTCACATTTCCAAAGGTTAATTCCTGTGTAACCTTCTAGAAGCATAATTTCCTAAAGATCCTGACTAAGTTCTCTATATTCTCTCCATCTCCCTCAAATAACACCTATTTGTTTATATGCTATATTCTTTCAACAGAATGTAAACTTTCTAAAAGTAGTGACCACTTTTCAGTTTTGTCTTTGTACCATCGGTTCCTAGCTCAAGATCTTATAAATAGGAGGCACTTAATAAATGTTTACTACATTGGATTGGATTTTGAAAGGGATAAATAAAAGATGGTGTTTCAGAACCAGATAGGGACACATAATACAAAATACATGTCTTTCCTTGAATTAGACTATGAGATCCTTGAGATCAGGGACTGTTTGTTTTTCTTTTCTTTGTATCCACAGAGTTTAGCACAGTCCCAGGTATACAGGAGGTGCTTAATAAATGCTAGTTCACTGACTGCACGTTTTCCAGCAATTCATTTATTCATCATTTTAGGACTTCCTGAACCAAGAATTTGTAGTTAACCTTGATGACCTACATGGAAGTCCCTGGTCATCTTGTCACTTGATTATAATCATCTGTCATTACATGTGCCAGAAATATGTGTTCACTAACACATATTTTATTTAAGTGATAAGAGCAAGAATTCCCAAGATGCAGAAGGTAGGCCAAGGGATGGATGCAGATGAACTTATAAAGGATAGAGATAGAACCCCAACCATCAAAGACCTGCAGTGATATGGGGCTTTGCAGTCTGCTTGCACTGCTTTTATCCTACATGGTTCTTTAGCCCTGACCACACCTCTCAGAGAATGTCAGACACTCAAAGATTCTCTGACATACCACTGCAGCAGACACTGGCTTGAAAGAGCTATGACGATGATTCCCCATTTCTCCAAGCCGTCTAAGCCAAGAATTGAGATGGCTACCTTCAGCAGAGTAGTGGGAATTATATAGATTCCTATTATTATCTCTGAAAGGAATTGTAGAGACTATCCCAATATTTTTTCATTATTTCACAGATGATGAAATAGAAACCCTGGAGAAAAAATACCTGTCTAAACCTAAGCCAGCCCTCTGCTTCCACCCTCTGCTTGACCTCCAAGGACTGTGGCTCTGCATATTTTCTTCAGAAACCAAATTCAGAATGAAACAGGGACACTAAGCCATATATAGCAATCCCTCGAGGCCACGTATTGACTTAGAAAACCACATATTTACATTATCTATGTGTGTTGTATTTTAAGTTATTTTTGTTAAATATCTACCAATTACATTTTAATCTGATTTAGGTTGTCCATGTGTTGATTCCTCCTCTGGCCTAGAGGCTAAGTGATTTGCTCAGAATTACATAATCATTATGTTTCAGAAGAGAGTCTTAAATGCAACTTCTTGCTTCGGGGCTGACTCTCTTTACCCACTATGTCATGCTGACATCTATTTTTATAATATCCTAAGTTTTGTGAAGCACCTTACATACATATCTTCTTTGATTTTCATCAAAACCAGAAGGGAGAGCTATGATGGAGAAAAGACCTGAGTGTCTGAGCTCTCTCCAATTACCCTTGAAACAACCTTAAATCATGCCTTAAATAGAATTCTGGAGTGACTATACCTACAAAAGGATGAGGCAAAACAATTTTCTAGCCCAAGATTACCTAGAAGGACTTCAGGAAAGGTCTGTTTCACTTGGCTAAAAGGGGAACATAGCCTAACACAATAGTGTTGGGAGAAGCAACCAGGAGTCCCTTAGCCCCAGCACAGATCAGCAACACAGATCCTGGGGCTCTGGCTTAGCAGAGCAACAGCACAGCAGGCTAGCTCTGAGGCCTCCAGCTCCTGCTCAGCAGTTGAGTCACAAGCCCCAGAGGCCCTGGTACAGTAAGCCAGGGGCCAGACACCTGATCCCCAGCAGAAGAGTTTGGAAAAGTGGCCCCTCTATCCCAGCAGCAGAGCTCAACTTTAAGTCATGAAATTGGTCAGGAAAATGAGCAAAAATCAAAAAAGTCCTGACCAGAGAAAGGTACAATGGCAGCAATAAATATTAAAACACAAACTCAGAAAAGGACAGTAATGTCAAAATGCCTACATGCAAAGCCTCAAAGAGAAAGGTGAATTGATCTCAGGCCCAAAAGTCCTCCTGGAAGAGCTCAAAAAGGATTTTAAAAATGAAAAAAAAAGAGGTAGAAGAAAACTTTGGAAAAATAAATTAGAGTTATGTAAGAGAATCTTGAAAAAAAGAGTCAACAGCTTGGTAAAGGAAACACAAAAAATGGGGGGAAAATGTACAAAAAAAATCACTGAAAGAAACAACTCTTTAAAAATTAGCATTGGCCAAATAGAAAAGGAAATACAAAAGCTTACTGAAGAAAATATTTCCTTAAAAATTAGAATTAGGCAAGTGGAAGCTCAGGATTCTATGAGACATCAAGAATCAATCAAATAAAATCAAAAGAATGAAAAAACAGAAGAAAATGTAAAATGTTCATCAAAACTGTGGGAAAATGTCACAGATACTATTAACTCCATTTTGTAGTTAAAGATCCTGAGGTTAAGGGTTTCATGCCACATCTCAAAATGTGTATTTTTAAATCTTAAAGTAAACAAGGTTTCTGTCCAGGACAGGATCATGTCACTCACCTTCAGCTTCTACACCAAAAGATACCAAAGTAATTCCTGGTTGGGGAGGGCCTAGTACATCTCTCGTAGTCAAGAAATCTTAGGCCTGGACTGATAATGTGGCTGACCTGCCTCAAAAATCTGTAAGTCACTCTCCATTAAGTGATACAACTGAGAAGATTTATTTCAAACTGTGAAAGATATTGGACAAGTGGACTGAGACAGTGTCTCCCTACAGAGATCTAATGAGTTGTGTTTCAATTGTAGTATGACTGCCTAGGAATGGGACAGACCAAGCTATTCAAGACCCTCCTTGACAATGTGAGTAAATACTTAGGCCTTTCTCTTGTGCCCATCTGAAAGATGAGAGATAAAACCTCATATGTTGAGGAACTGTAAGGAGGCCAAGTGGGTCAGAGCACAGAGTACATGAAGAGGATTAATGTATAATAAAGCTAGAAAAGTAGATGGCATCAGATTACAAAGATTTTAAAATGTCAAAGGCCTTTCTATTTGATCCTATATGGATGCCTGTACCTTGCAGTACCAACCAAACATGAGAGCGCAAACGAATGAAGAATTGTAGGCCAGGCGGAGATTGAAAGCATTCATATGTTTATTGCATGTATGCTAAGCAAATCCCAATTAAGCATCTGAAGGTGCAGCGGTTCTCAACCTGTGGGTCATGACCCCTTTGGGGGTCGAACGGGGTCACCTAAGACCATTGGAAAACACCTATTTCCCATGGTCTTAGGAACCGAGACACCGCTCCTCTATCCATCTCCAGGCGGGTCCACCCACATGCAGATACTCCCACATACAAGTATTAAACGGTCACGGCATTAGGAAGGTTGAGAACCACTGGGTTAGGGTTGAAGCTAAAGCACTTACATCATACTTTCTCATGGGAAACTTCACATAATTTGTTACATGAGGCACCTAACTTGCAACTTTGCAGGAGGCTACTCCTGTGGGACTAGGACGCTTCCCTGCTTTCTTATCTCATGTATCACTACTTTATATGGCTCAAGCAGCCAGGGTTCCAGGAAGGGCCAGAATGTTCTGAGCCTCTCTTGCATGGAGGGAGGATGCGCAGAGGAAGAATGAATGGAGAGAGGATGAAAGGAGGATGGTGAGTCAACATTCTGAGATAATGGGCCCAGGTGGAACAAGGCTCAAGGGGGTCCTTGGCCTGGATTTGCATCCATGGCAGACCCCTCAGAGCTAACCCTCGACATCACCCCCTACACTATATTTTGACTCTTGGAGAGGAAGCCACTGGAGATTATTGATTAGGGAAGAGCCATGGGTAAATTCATATTTGAACAAAGTACAAGCTTTTCCTAAAGAAGAAGGTAAATGATCTGGAGGAATATTTCTCTCTATATTATCAGGAATAATGAATTCTTTCTAGAAGGAATGGAAGATATATGGATCAAAGAAAGCATATGTTGGAAGTAATGACAATTGAGGTTTGACAAAGCAAGAGCAGCAATAGAATGAGAGGACAAATTAGCAGAATTAAACATGTCAATGACACAGTCAAGACTGTAAAGAATTAGGAAAGAGAAGAAATAATACCAGGACAACCAAAAATGGTAAAGAAACTAGAGGTCATGGGATAATTACAAAAGAGGCTAAAGAGAAATGAACTAGGAGGAGAGAGGAAAGTTAGCAGGTGATGGGCAGACTGGGAAATTTCAGAGTTTTCTCTTCATGGAGGTAGAGCAATTATGTACAAACAAGTATATGACTATCCCATATGTACTTGAGATAGAATGTAGATGAAGGTTATGAACATTGAGGACATCAATGCACTGAAAGATCAGGATGTTTGATGGAACAAACAACATATATGTTGAAGGCCTTTTGTATGATGGCAAGGGGTGGAATGAAGGGGAAAACTGGAAACCAGGTGCTAAATTCCTTCAGAAAGGAGAAAGACAGACCTGAAGGTATACAACCACAAACCAGACCAATGTAGTGAACCTAAAAGGAGAATTCAAATAATGGTGGCAAAGAGATAGTCTAGAACAGCAGTTCTCAACCTGTGGGTCACGTGCCCTTTGGGGGTCGAACGACCCTTTCACAGGAGTCGCCTAAGACCAACTGAAAACACCTATTTCCCATGGTCTTAGGAACTGAGACACCGCTCCTCTATCCATCTCCAGGCAGGTCCTCCCACATACAGATAGGCTCACATATAAGTATTAAAGGGCCATGGCATTAGGAAGGTTGAGAACCACTGGTCTAGAAGTATCAATGAGGAACAACAAGCATTCATACTTCCCCCTCCTGCCTTAGTAAAGCTAGAAAATTCTGAAATCTTTTAGCCTCATTGATGTAGCACTTCAAGCATAAGACAGAGAATTGCTTAGATATAAAGTTAGAAGGGAACTTAGAAGTCTTGTGGTCGATCAGCTTATTATGTAGGCAAACTTCATTTTATTTATTTATTTTACAGGAGATTGAGGCTGAAAAAGACTAAGAGATTTATTTGTTCAAGGAGATTCAAGTTAAGTGGCACAGCAATGACAGCAGTGCAGTTGTCAGATATCAAATCTTGAGCATCTTATGATAAAACTGGCTGAAGAAACTGGTGATGCTTGACTTGAATAATGATAATGCTAAGGAAAATGATGATGATGATTATGATGACATAGCACTTTATATATACTTCATTTTATTCTTACAATAACTCTGGAAGATAAGTGCTATTATTATCCCCATTTTAGATGAGGAAACTGAGGGAGGCAGATGTTACATGTCTTGCCCAGGATTACTCAGCTAGTCATTATCTGAGGCTAGATTTCAACTCAAGTATGCATTCCAACCTTCTCAATTCACAGACGAGGAAACTGAGGCATAGAGAAGTTAAGTGACTTGCCCAGGGTCACATAGCTAATGTCATAAATCAGGATTAGAACTCAGATCTTCCTGACTCCAAGTCCAGTGCTCTATCTACTGTGCCGGGCTGCTTCACCAGTTAAAATATAATAACAAACATACGGTCAAAATTAGGATATGTCTCATTCATCATTGATTTTTAGAGCTGGAATTAAAGGATAGTAAGTGCAATTGCAATTAAAGTAAAAAACATCTATTTGTACAAAATTTAACCTAATTTGTTTCATCCATGCTGCTTAAATGACTAAGTTTGTCACAGATTTTACCTTTTGTTTAACCTCTAAAGATTAAATTAATTTCCCAGAGCTCTTAAGAGGTGGATCTACACCTAAGGTTAATGATATCTTTCTCTCTTTTTCTCATATAATTGTGTTTGCTTCTCAAGAATACGCATCATTTATTTAATTAACTCCATTTTATACTTGGAACATTGCACAGAAAATCGCTGAAGCAGGATAAAATAACACAAGTTGGGCGGGATAAGAGGCGGCAAACACACAACACATAGCCATCAGACAAATCAAATCAGTAGCAAGCAGAACTATTTTTTTCTTCATTAAAATAAAACTCTTCAAATTTTCATTCTTATTACTTGTCTTTATAAGCACCGTAGGAAAGAGAGGGAGTATGCCTGTTGTACTCTTCCCAGTCCTGGCTGTGAAATAGTGGAGTATATGAATTCACTTGGCTGCTTGGAGTGACAACTTGAATTTCCTTAATATAGAGTTACTTTCTCTGAAATTAAACAATTAATAACCCAGGAGCTATGTGTGTCATAAATTATTCATCCTTACCATACCAATGAACATTAATCAATTATAAGGAGATACAGAAATTAATACCAAGGAAAAGAATCAACCATAGCCTTTTAATATTGAGATGATGCTAACCAAGTCTCTTTAAACAAATGGGATGGGCATAATAGCATCAATATGCACAGCTCTGCTTGCTGTTCAAGTATCAAACAATGTAACCCATTTATTGAGTATGCATATGCTGTCAACCAAGAACAAGAAATACTCATCACAATTCTGTAGTCTTTGACTAAAAGGGTTTATTAGAGTCCTTCCAAATTATTTTGCCTTATCAAATATTTAGTATTAATTCTCATATTGAAAAGAAGCTAAAACAAACTGGGAAGCATCTGTGAAATTCAATTAGCACAAATAACTTCATACAAATAAATATAAAATCATAAGGATACAAAAGCAAAACCATTCATCACATGGACAGTTAGAGCTAACTTAGGAGAGAAATGCCATGGCATTATAGATAGGTTTGTTCTGAAGTCAGGAAGATCCGAGTCCTGCCTTTGCCATATAAAAGCTAGGTCATTTAACCTTATAGTCTTGAAGTACGGCCTGGGATACTGAAAGTTCTGCTGTGACAGAAGGGGTTTCCTATGCTGATAAAATCAACAAGTCAAACCCCAACAACAAAAGTCAGTCTATCATGCATGGTCTGCATTATTAAAGACTTAGAGTTAGTAGACTCCTGTATTCAAATGCTCTCAGGGACACTGTGTGACTAAGTAAATCACTTCCCTTCTTTAAGCCTTAGTTTCCGTATCTATGATGGGGGAACAAATTCCTAGCCTGCAGTGTTAGTGTGATGCTCAAAGGAGGTCTCTTATTGCAACTAATCTGGTATAATCACTTATGAAAGTCTGGAAGATAGCCACATTTAACTAAAAACAAAGTGACAAAATAATAAGGGTCTTTGGTAAATAGGGAGGCAGATGGAAAAATAGAATTTATCTCAGTGGGAACACTGGAAGATACAATTGAGTTGTACTATCAACTAAATCTTAGCATTACACTTTATTTAAAAAGAGATTTTTCTGTGCAAAAATAGGAAGTCCAAAGTTAACATTGCCCTTCCCTAAACCCCAACGAGCAGAAGTCTTTTAGAGAGCAACCCATGGGCATTACTGGCATCCTTCTCTAGCAGTGAGGCATATCATAAGCTCATGAATTAGGGAACAAATATGTAATACTTGACCTGAATCCTCACAGGTACAAGTTTCAAGGCCCCCTGACATCATCATAGGATTAATACCTGATTTAAAATTTAAGATGTCTAGCTAAACATAGCAGGCAGAAGAATCTGACACTTCTTTCTCAGGCTTTTGTTAGAGTATGGTAGGTAGAGATATTACCCAAACTATAACTTCCAACACTCATAACATTGTGGGAGTCTAATAATGCCAGGAGCTCCATAAAACCATAGCCTACATTAATGTATTTTTTTTTTATTTTTTGGAGGCAGTCAGGGTTAAGTCACTTGCCCAGGGTCAAAATGCTAGTAAATATATGATATTTGAACTCAGGTCCTCTTGACTTCAGTGCTGGTGCACTATCTATTGTGCCACCTACCTACCCTTTTAACATGTTTTTTAAACTAAACCATAACACAGAATACAGTAAATCAACAGATATATGTATATATGTTTGTATTGAGAATCCTTTAGGTGAAAGGCTCTATGTCTATGCTATGCTTAAAGATATTGTTAAATATAAGAAACTGTCCCTGCATATGAGCAAAAGGGATGGACATACCATGTAGCAAGAATAAGGGATAACAAATTGGGCAGCCTGTGTACAACATTAGCTTACTCGAAATGTCAAGAGAAAGTGAAAAAAAAATTGCAGTATGTTCAGTGGGCCCCCTCTGAGAATTTATTGATAAACATAGACAAAAGTCACATATGATAGGCATGCACTAATAGGTTACAATCTGAATTTTTGGAGGGAATACTCACACAGATAAGGTCACAAATCCATTTTAGTATTTAAGTGTATTACCATAATAAAAAATTATAACAAAGACATCCCAACAAAGTGCACAGAGAATTGGCCGTGGAGTCAAAAAGACCAGGGTTGGAGTCCTGCCTTTGACGTATACTAGTTCTGTGACCTTGGGTGAGTAACCTAATCTCTCAGATATCTCTAGAGAAGTGGTTCTCAATCCTCCTAATGCCACGAACCTTTCATACAGTTCCTCATGTTGTGGTGACCTCCAACCATAAAATTATTTTTGTTTCTGCTTCATAACTGTAATTTTGCTACTATTATGAATCTATCTGATATGAAGGATGTATTTTCATTGTTTCAAATTGAACATAACCCACAGGTTAAGAACCATTGCTCTAGAGCTTTAAATTGCAGAGAAAAGTGCTGATCTTCATTAGCAGAGTAAGGCCCTTCCTAGAAGCTTCGGCACCAATGAAATCACAGATCTAGTCCCAATCCCTATCCAATATTTTTTTTTTAATAATTTAAAACTGGTGGAGAAAAATTAGAGCTCATAAATAAAGAAAGCAGTTAACTTTGACTTGCCAGCTCTTCTGGATTCACCAAGAATGTCCTAGAATATTTGCCACACTCCCAGTTTGACATTACAATTGTTTTTTTCTCATAGAAATTCCAGGGAGTGGTTGCATAAATATCACCTCAGTTCTATATGGAGTTTAAAGGCTCCCTGAGGCACCTTTCGGATATCTGTGAAAACCTTACCTCCTCCCACATCTTTGCTAATGCTAAAAGGTAGAAGAGTCCCAGTCACAGCACCCTATCAACTTCCACTTTCTGTTTCTTTGCAGAGCAACCTGGGATGAAAGTATGCTATGATCTGGACAAATTTGCTTAATGATGCAACTGTATTCTCTTGCCTTATATTTGGTCCTTCTCCTGTTTTAATCTACAGATGTTTCCTTGAAACATGCTTTCTTGGACACACTTTATTTATAACATTGCAATGAAAGGAGTATTTTGGCTTATCTCACTAAAAATTCCTGGCAAAAGTTGTTTGTATTTCTTGACATAATGTGGGAAGTAACCCGTGCAACTTGCAAAGAGTCAGCCTAGGTCTCAACCACTAGATGCCACTGATGTGCCTGGAGGTCTAACAAGTGAATTCTACACAACTACAAAGCTCACAACTTGGAAAATAAAATGCTGTTACTATGGTGACCAGCTGAGATTATGGATAATGAGACTACCATGTTTTCTACTCTCTGAGGAGCTATTGTTCTCCCCATATTGCTCTATGCTGAACATTACTGACCTTCAAAATGTATCAAAATCATTGCTACTTTTCTTTTCTAAAATAGAGGATATTTCACCCAGTCTTTCTTTTTTTGAGTGATAGTGGACATGCCAGTTGTTCCCACAAAAACAATTGTAAGAGAGTCATTGTTGATTTATTTTTCTCACTTACGTACAGAACAGTCATCTAAGATCTTAATGGCACAGGATGTCATAATTTCTACAGTTTTACATATTATGACATTTTCTTCAAATGACCCAAGCCTAATTAAAGAGGAATTGAAGAAACTGACCCAACTTAGATTGTCACTATTATAATGGAATTAATTAACTTTCGAACTGAGAACAATTATAGGTCTTAATATACTGAATGTCAGGTCAATACAGGTAAAGGAAATTTCCAATCATATGTGAGGGGATATGGAGGATGTAATGTCCCTTTCTTTAAAAAAAAATCCATTAATAAACTCAATATACAGTAGAATATATGTTTCTTGAGAGCAGATTTTTTTTTCTTTGTATATCAAGCATCTAGGACCTTCCACAATGCATGAATTTAACAAATGTTTGTTGATTAACTGATAGATACAATGATTGCATAGGATAGATGAAATATATTTTGATAGTCACCAAAAGAAATACAGGAACCTAGAAAAAAGATTTAAAAGAGAAAACATATCAGATTTTCACAAATATTGATGAGAGTAGGAGTTATGCTAAGAAAAGATTGCATGATATAATATTTTAACGTAAATTCTGATTATTTATTGTTAAGAAGTTACAATGCCACTATTACCTAAAGGAAGTCAGTAAAATAGGTGAAAAAGTTGTTTCTCCGGAAAAAAATATATTCTATAGGCAAAAGGGCATCAAGGTGGTACAGTAGATAGAGAGCTGGGCCTAGAATCAGGCCCTGAGTTCAAATCTGGCATTAGGCACTTACTAGCAATGTGACGCTGGGCAATTCACTTGACTCTATTTACCTCAGTTTCCTCATTTGTAAAATGAGCCGGAGAAGGAAATAAAAAACTACCCAGGAGTCTTTGCCAAAAAAAAAAACAAATTGTGCCATGAAGAGTAGGACACAACAGAAAAAATGATTAAACAAGAAAAATAGGCAAAACAGGAGCAGGAGAGAATAAGCATTTACTAAGCATTTAATACATGCCAGGCACTATGCTAAGTGCTTAACAAAAATTATTTAATTTTAGTCTTTCAGCAACTTTGTGAGGTAGAAGGGTATTATTCAAAGAAACAGAAACAGACAGCAGTTTAGTGATTTGCCCAAGGTCACATAGTCAGAAAGAATATGAGGCTGGATCTGAACTCAGGCCTTTCTGAGTCTTACGCTAAACACTCTAAGCACTGTCCCATTTAGATGGCCAAAAACAAACAAAAAAAAAAAACAAAAAAAACCCTTATATTTTAGTACACATTAAGTCATAATTGTATTAGAACATATCACCTAGAATTCCAAAGAAGGAATTTACTCAAGGTTGGGTAAACCCAAGAGAATAAATATTAATTAATAAATGAGAAACCCAAGCAGAATAAGAATTCATGACTAGATTCTTTGCGTCAGAAGGCTTTACATTATAAGCAGATTTCAGAAAAGAGTAGTAAACATGTCAGTTTCCATAATACATAAATGACAAGTAATCACTCTCTTGGAAAACTCCACCCAGTCATCTCATTTTAAAAAAAATAAAAAACATACCCAAGTCTGGGATAACTTAAAATGAATATGAAATATGATACCCTTTGGCCTAGTCTCTAGGTTGTTGTAATGATTCATAGAATTTTTTTGGTTTGGCTTATGTTTCCTGAGCAACAGTTGACTCTGAGAAGTAAATAAAAAACCTGAGTCTAACAATCAATATCTGGAAATCAAAGCTTAAAACAGGGAATGGGACAGTCTTAGAACTTTAACAAGTTATCTGAGTCATAGATATTCCAATATATGAGCAATTTTGGAGGTATAAGTTTGTGGTCATCTATACCCTGCTGCAACATTCATGAAAAGGAAATAGAGAAGTTCAAAGGACTTCAAAACAATGACATTATATACTCTGCAAAGTATTTTGCTCCCAGAATACTAAAAACTCTGTGGTTCACCAATAGATTGCATAAACTGTCACTATTTCCATCTCTGGGTTTACAACTGCTATTTAGGAGGTCATTTACAATGACCATAATCAATCCTCTGATGCTTCTTTGTATGAAATACAAACTGATTCTGATTATTATAAAGCAATATGAACCATAGAACCAAGAAAGGACTGCCGGAAGTTTTATTTGCTATCCCACTACTTCCAGGCAGAAATCTAGCTACAATATCCTCAACTAACAGTCTGCCAAAGAGCTGTCCAGTTGCCATAAAAAAATTCCCCTGAGAATGAAGATTTAGGTGATAAACAATTTTGTTTTTACTAATGATGATCATACTTGGTCAAATGATAAATTATCTGAATCACGCTGCACTAGAGAACACATACACTCCCATACATTCACTTCTCCCCTTTGTGGTCAGAGGGTATAATGTGAACTGCACAAACATAAAGGACAGAAGGGGAGGTCTACAGACAAGCACCTGGTTTCAGTTTCTATATAGACTTGTCGACAAGTCTACAAGCTTTTCCAGGGACATTTGAGCACTAGGTTTATACTCTTTACTCTTCCATCATTTACATCCATAAAACTTAATATCATAATGTTGTTACTAAAACATATCCAAGAAGCAGAGCCAAGATGGCCACGTAGGGGCAGCAAGAAATCGCAGCTCCAATACAGCCACATCAAATACCCAAAAAATATGACTCTAAACAAATTCTAGGGCTCTAAAATGCACACAGATATATTTCCTGCTGAAGGCAGCTCTGCTCAAAGTGACCATCTCAGCTCTGAGAGCCAAAACCAGCTCAGCCTGAAACGGCAGCTTTTGTCCCGGGGGCAGCTGGATGAGACGAGCCCTGCCGAGGCTGGAGCTTCAAGAAAGCGGATCTGCGGCAGCTGTGGCAGTATCCAGAATTATCAAGCCATAAGAAAAAAGGACTAAGTTTAGTGGAACTTGGCTAAAAACTGGGCAAGAAAAGTGGGTCTGGCCAAATTGCCTCCAGGGCAAAGAACCTGTGGAGGCAGAGGTTCTGCACCCACCTCCATATTGCTGCTTCAGAGCCCCCAGCCTGCAGACAGCAGGGGAGCCAAGCGATCGTCCAGAGGCCAAGTGCTCTCACTTTGAGCAGCCTGGATCTGGATCCTGGTCTTGGGCAGTGGTCCTGGGGTTGTTGTTTTTTTTTTCCAGTGAGCCGGAGCTGGGTAGGGACCTAGCAGACTCCTAAAAGCCCCGGCAGCTGGGAAAACCCCAGCAATTTGGGGCAGAGCTGTTCCCCCTGGAAGCAGAGTTCCACAGAACTAAAAAAACAAAAAAAAATTGAATGGTGACCATGAATAAGCATAGGAAGCAAAGTAAGAATAGCAACCAAACTCTAGATTCCTTCTTCAGGGAAAAGAAGGAACAAAGCAGGGAATGGAAGGAAGACAACGCAGTCAGAACTTCCACACCAAAAGCTTCCAAGAAACATGAAGATTGCCAAAAAGCTAGAGATCAGATGGAGAAAGATTTTAAAAACCAAATGAGAGAAGTGGAAGAAAAATTGGGAAGAGAAATAAGAATGATGCAAGAAAATCGTGAAAAGAGAGTCAACAATCTGACTGAAGATATTAACACCTTAAAAAAATAGATTAACTCAAATGACCGAAGAGGCCCAAAAAGCCAATGAGGAGAAGAATGCCTTACAAAGTTGACTCTGCCAGATGGAAAAAGAAACTCAAAAGCATTCTGAAGAGAAAGAATAACTCCTTCAAAATTAGAGTGGAGCAAATGGAAGCAAATGACTATCAGAAATCAAGATTCTATCAAACAGATCAAAACAAATGAAAAAATAGAAGGCAATGTGAAATATCTCCTTGAAAAAACCACTGACTTGGAAAACAGATCCAGGAGAGATAATCTAAAAATTCTTGGACTACCTGAAAGCCACAATCAGAAAAAGAACTTAGAAAGCATCCTTCAAGAAATTCTCAAGGAAAATTGGTCAGATATTTTAGAACCAGAGGGCAAAATAGAACTTGAAAGAATTCACTGATCACCTCTTGAAAAAAGATCCCCAAAAGAAAACTCCTAGAAATATTATAGCCAGGTTCTGGAATTCACAGACCAAGGAGAATGTATTGCAAGCTGCCAGGAAGAAACAATTTGAATATTGTGGA
>CM053587.1:139513474-139537583 GCA_028646515.1 Pseudochirops corinnae | reverse complement strand
AATCCTTCTTAAGCTGATCTATGGATTTTAGACAGTCTTCATGTTTCTTGGAAGCTTTTGGTGTGGGAGTTCTGACTGTGTTGTCTTCCTCCCATTCCGTGCTTTGATCCTTCTTATCCCCAAAGAAGGAATCTAGAGTTTGGTTGTTGTTCTTCCTTTGTTTCCTTTGCCTGCTCATGTTGGCCAGTCAATGATTTTTTAGCCCTGTGGAACTCTGCTTCCAGAGTGGAAAGTTCTGTCCCAAATTGCTGGGGTTTTCCCAGCTGCTTGAGCTGTTCGGGGGCTGTTGTTTTTTTGCAGCCCCCAGCAGGTTTGGCTCACTGAAAACGTACCCCAGGACCACCACCCAAGACCACCATCCGGATCCTGGCTGCTCAATGCAAGAGCACTTGGCCTCTGAACTATCGCTTGGCTCCCCTGCAGGCTGCAGGGTGGGAGCTCTGGAGCAGCTATGTGGAGGCAGCTGCAGGGCTGAGTTTCTGCCGCTTCCTTGCCCTGGAGGCAGTTTGGCCAGACCCACTTTTCTTCCCCAAGTTTAGCTGAGTTCCACTGACCTGTCACTTTATCCTTGTTTCTTATGGCTTGATAATTCTGGAAACTGATACAGCTGCTGCTGATCCACTCTCCTGAAGCTCCAGCTGCAGCTTGTCTGGCCGCCCCCAGGGTGACACTGTGGTTTCAGGCTGGGCTGGTTTCAACTCCCAGCACTGAGATTGTCCCTTGTAGCGGAGCTGCCTTCAGTGGAAGGTATATTTGTGTGAGTTTTAGAGCTCTAAAATTTGTTTAGAGTCATATTTTATGGGTATTTGAGGTGGCTATTTTGGAGCTATGGTATCTTGCTGCTCCTATGCTGCCATCTTGACTCTGCCCAGAGTCATACTTCTTATGTCGAGCAACTAATTCTCCAATTCTTTCTTCAATATTTCTTCTTTCAAAAAATTTTTCTAGGGTTATCATTTCTTTTAGAATAAAAATATTTTAAATTATTTTTAACCCTTATTTCATTTCTTCCAGAAATTTGAGTAGAACTTGTGCACAAGCTATGTTTTTCTTTAAGACTTTGAATGCAGATATTCTTTTTCTCTAAATTTGTAAATTTATTTCTTGAGTAAGAAAGCCAATATAATTGAATTGCATTTTTAAAATATATTTTTCTTGATTTTTTTTGCTACATCACCTTAGTGTCCTGCAATATTCCTCTCCTTTACTCTTCCTCTCCCAGTAAGCCAAACATATAACAAATGAGATTTTCAAAGACAAAAAAAAAAAAAACAGAAAAAAGAAGAGAAAAAATAAACATAATTGAGTAACACATCAAAAAAAGTCTTCAGTGTAATCACTTATGGATTTTTCACCTCTGAAAAGGGGTAGTGGTCTTCTCATATCTCTTCTTTCAAATTCTGCTTATTCTTCATAATTTTGCAATATTCATTTTGGATTTGTATGTATGTTTGTCATTGTTCTTTCCATTTATATTGCTGTACTCATTATGAAGAAGGTAACTAGGTAACTCAATGGATATAGCTCTGAGCTAGGAATCAGGAAGACCTGAGTTCAATAACAGTGTCAGGCACTCACTAGCTATGTGACCCTAGGCAAGTCACTTAACTTTAGTTTGCTTTAATTTACTGGAGAAGGGTATGGCACATCATTCAAGTATCTTTGCCAAGGAAAGTCTATGGACACAATGGTCAATGGAGTCACCAAGAGGACAACATGACTATACAACTGAACAACTCATTGTGTACTTTTTTTTCCTCTGATTACCTAAATTTGCATCAGTTCATGTAGGTCTTTCTAGGCTTCTCTACATTCATCAAACACACACGCACATTCACATACACACACACACACACACACACACACACACACACACACCATTTTTGTAGCACAATAATATTCCATGATGTTCATGTACCACAATTTGTTTCTACATTTCTCAGTCAGTAGACACATACTTTGTTCACAATAACATCCTGTCACAAAAAGTGGTATTATAAATATGATGGTGTATATTGAGCTTTTTTCTTATCAATGGCCTCCTAAGAATGTAACCCAAGTCATGGAATCTCTGGGTCAAAAGATAAGTACTTTTCAAAATGGTTATACTGATTCAGAATTCCATCAACAATGCATTAGTGTACCTATCTTCTCACAAATACTCTAACAGGTCGACACCATGATCTCCAATGCTAGACTCCTTTGGTTCTTTCCCCCACCATCACACCTTTAAGAGTTACACTCTACTCCTTTGCCCAACTGAACGCTTTCATCAACCAGTTTAACTCCAAATTGTTCCTTGCCCTTTTATCATACCACTGATCCTGCCCTGCTATACTTTAATATTAGATCACCCTTACCTTTTACTGTCTTACTCTTGCACATATGATTTTGAATGAAGCTTGAAATAATCATAAAACTATGCTGATAGGGTCCACTTTAAATTTATGTTACATAAATGCTGCAAGACAATCCTTTTATACCTCCCTAATTGATTCACAGTACCATTCACAGCTCTTCCTTTCCATTTTATCCCTGGTCAAACTTCCTATAGCTCTCTATCCCCTTACCCTCTCAGCTAAGCAACTTGCCACATATTTTACTGAAAGACATGAGGCCATTCAGTGGGAGCTCCCTCTTTTCCCTTCCTCATCTCACATCACTAAGACATCTTCTGCCAGTATATCTCCCTTCATTTCTGTCTCATATGAAGAAGTGAACTTTCTCTTTACCACGCCAAATCCTCTCTTCATGAATTTTTTTCAGTCTTCCCTGGGTGTGTGTCCTGGAATTGGATGGGGAGGGACAAAGATGCTGGTTGGCAACTGTTGCTGAGTCCTGCACAATGCCATGATGCTTGGTTTGAGTCAGAGTCTTCCCATGGCTTCAATGCACAGCACTCTCTGCACTGTTCTTGGTGGTACTGCTATCCACAACCTTCACCCAATATCCACAGACTTCTCTGTTAGCATCTCCATATGGAAGTATGCTGGAAAATGATTCTGTGACTTCTTTCTCTTGAGTTTCCATATCAGGATTTGTTCTGATGCAATTTTTATATGTTTTGGAAGATTTTTTTTTTTTTGATGGGAAAGAAGGAAGGAAGGAGAGAGGACTGAACTGGCTGAACTTCTTTCTGCTGTTCCACCATCTTGACCTATTTTCTTTCTACCTAAACCTACCCTTAGGACAGTTAGCTATGGCAGTGGCTATAGTGTTGGGCCTGGAGTCAGGAGGACTCATCTCCCTGAATTCAAATTTGACTTCAGACACTTACTAGCTGTATGACCCCGGGTAAGTCACTAAATTCTGTTTCCTGACTTGTAAAATGAACTGGAGAAAGAAATGGCAAAGCACTCCAATATCTTTTCCAAGAAAACCTGAAATGGGGTCGTAAAGAGTTGAACATGATTGAAAAGATAAAAAGACTAAAAAAAATGCTTATTTGTTTTTCTGTAGTGGGTGCAACTGCCATTCTAGTCATTAAGGTTTACAACCTCAGAGTCATCTTTGATTTTTCATTTCCCCATCCTACCATATCCAATCAGTTACTAAATTTTATCACATCTATCTCTACAAAGTTCTCATATCTTTTCTCTACTGATAGAGCTACCATCTTAATTCACCTCTCTGTTGAACTATTGTAATCACCTCTGAATTAGACTCCTAATGTCCAGTCTCTTACCAGACACACTTGACAAAACTGGCAAAGAATCAATCAATTATTAACAATTTCTTAAGCCTTAACTATAGAATAGGCATTATGCTAGGTGCCTGGTATAGAAAGAAAAAAAAGAAAAGCAAAGAAAAAGAAATGAAAGAAAAGGAAAGGAGAGGAGAAGAGAAAAGAGAAAAGAAGAAAAGAGAAAAAGAAAAGAGAAGAAAAGAAAAGATCTCTACCTTCTATTCATTCTCTTGGGAAAAGCAAAGCGTACACGTATAAGTAAATGCTAAATAAATTCAAAGTAATTTTTAGTTGGCTACTCTGACCAGGTTACTCCTCTGCTGAAGAAGGAGCTACTTCAGGGGCTACTTTTCTTCTAGGATGAAATCCTAGAAGATCATCTATCAGTACTCTATCTACTCTATCTACTATTCTACTCTATCAGTAGAAATTAAATTCCTAAAGAATTTATAAACAGATAACTGAAATGTTAATGGGGACTGCATTTTTAATTTTCAAAACATAGGAAATAAAAATTGGCCATATTGCCTTATTACTCTATTGGATACAAATAGACATTTAGAAGTTGGGCTTTAAAACTTTTATGTTGTATTTTAAAATTATTTTAAAGGGTAATATGTAACTTAATGTGCATTCATTCCCTTCTTAGTTGATTTATATACAGATTTAATATGTATTCAACAAAGCTTTCATTCAATACTAAATACACTTAATGCTTTTGAAAGCTTACTAAATGTCACCAACATGGTGTTAGAATTAAAATCTGATGTTTAGATTGTTCTTGACACTGTGTTTCTGTCCTTAAACTAATCATTCTTAGTTCATTTGGATATTCAAAACACTAGCTGAAATTTCTAAGTGCCCCGATATATGATACATTTTTAATATAATAATATTGTAAAAATAATAAATTTTGTCTGTTTTATAAAATAATGATGAATGAAATCAACAGAACCAGAATAATTTATGCAATGCCAACCATACTGTAAAAATAAGCAACTTTGAGGTGGGGACGACTGTAATCTGTGTGATGCCTATCCATGATTCCAGAAGATTGATGATAAAACATACTATTAGAAAGAGTGTGTGAATTTTGATTGTGAACTGAGAAATGTATATTGTTGCATACAGCAATTGAAGGAATGTTTCACTTGACTATACATATTTATTATGAGAATTTTATTTTTCCTTTATTTTCTAATGAGGTCCAGGAAAGAAGTGAGAGAGAATACATTTTTCTTATTTTTTTTTTAAACAGAGAGTTGGGAAGTGCTACAGGTATGTGAAACTTTTCATATACTTTCAGATATTTTTACTGTATTATTAGTTTTACTTTACTTTTTTAAAAGGGAGCTCTCAAGAAGTGCGAGTAATTTATAAATTTACATATGGTTAAAAACAAAATATATCAATAAAACCAAAAGTAACAATAAAAAAGAATTTATATTCATCAAAAGTGTTGGTCCACAGTTCTACTGTTGTGCTTTATATTTCCCCAATTTAGATATTTTGATTATATTTTTATCATAAATGCAGCTTTTTTTTTCTTTGACAATTGTCTGTTCATAATCTTACAGCATTTATCAATTGGATAATGGCTTTTTTGTTCTTACAAATTTGTATCAATTCCTTATATAACTTGTAAATGTGTCCTTTATCTAATGCAAAGATTTTTCTCAGTAGTTTCCTTTTTAATCTTTGCTTTATTAGATTTATTTATGTAAAACCTTTTAAATTCCATATAATCAAAATGATCCATTTTATCATCTATTATCTTCTTTAACAGTATGGAGAAATAAGATTTAGACCAACGTGTAATACTTTATACAAAGATAAGCTTCAAATGTATAAATGGCCTGTATATAAAAGGTCATATCATTAACAAATAGAGAAACATGAAAAAAATATCTGAACAGTAGAAAGTCAACAAATACCATTTATCAAGCACCTACTGTATAACAGGCACTGGGAGAAACACAAGCGATATGGAGTATTAAAAGACATTTCCTGATCTCAAGAAACTTCAGTCTAATGAAGAAGACCACAGACAAATATGTACAAATAAGCTATACATAGTATTAATCATTGTTTGTCCTTTGTTTTCAAAGGGGAACCAATGACATCACAAGGTGAAGTCTTGATTTGTGTTAATTTGATTTAAGTAAGAAAGAGTGCACAAAGCCATCAGCCTCAATCCCTCTTCCAGAATCATCAAAGTCCAGTGACAAGGAAAAAGGCAAGATGACAGAGATGGCCTCAGATGCAGTGGGTAACTTTGGTGTCTTTCATGTCTGACCAAGTCCTAAACCTCTACAACTCCTGCTTCAACCACTTTCACAGTTGTTGGAAGAAATTATTCTTATCCTCCCATTCCACCAGGGAATTCTTCACATGCCTAGGGCAGACATTCCTCCTAACTCATTGATAGGCTTAAGGACAGTTGGTTATCCTCAGTCTGATTTAACCTGTCTGATTTACCAGGGTGTGGCCTCTATGTGTACTACAACATCTTGAAGCCCTAGGGGACAGTTGGGTGGAAGGTGGACACCAAGGTGCATTAGCAGCCCTGAAAAGGACTTGGCAAGCCTCACACCAGAAGTTCTAGTCCTTCTGGAATACCCATATATGCCATAGTACAAACAGGAAGTAGATAAAAGAGGGAAGACACTAGAATTAAGAGAGGTTGGGAAATATTACTACTAGTGATGGAACTTTATTTGGGACTTACAGGAAACCATCAGATAGATATGAGGAAAGAGACTACATCAATAAATTAAGGGGGCAAAAGCCTAGAAAAAGTAATAATTATATTTAAAACCCTACAAAGTATAGGTAGCCATAGATAAGACTACACACACACTCACACACAGATACACACACTCACGCACAGACACACACAGACACACAGAGTATTTATCTAAAATGAAAGATCAAAATCATATGCAACAAATATACACTAGAGGCTTTCTCAATAAACATAAGAGTAAAACAACGCTGCCCAATTTCTCTTTTATTACCTGCATTGTTCTAGAAATGCTAACAATAGAAAGAAGACAAGAGAAAGTAATTATTTCTGATGACATGATGTTTAGCTTAGAAATGCCTAGGAAACCCATAAATAAATTAATCAACAGGATTAATAGCTTCAGGAAATTTTGCAAATTCCAAATAAGGCCATAAAAATAAATAACATTTTTATATAACAACAAAATCTAACAGGCAATGACAGAAATGGAAACATCAAAATAACCACAAACTGCAAAAAAAAAAAATTTGGTGATTAATTTACCATATCATACAGGATATTGTAAGGATTCAATTACAGAATTGCCTTTAAGGAAATAAAAGCAAAACTTAAATTGATGGAGGAATATTCAGCACTTGTGAATGGATCATGACAATATAATGACAATGATAAATCTCTCCCCACTCCAGTCCACCCTCCATTCAACTATCAAAATGATCTTTCTAAAGCTCAAGTCAGACCATATCACCCCCCTACTCATTAAACTCCAGGAGTCATCACTACCTGGCTGAAATATAAAATATTCTGATTGGCTTACTGAGCCCTTCATAACCACACCAATGGTCTTTTTTATATGTTACATCCCACTATGGCCTCTTCAATCCAGTGACACTGGCCTTCTTGATATTTCTTAAATGAAACATTCTGAGCTCTGGAAACATTCACTGGCTTTCCTGCAGGGATAGACTATTCTCCCTCCTCATCTTTGTCTCCTCCCTTCCTTTAAGACAAGTCCTAAAAACTCCCTTCTGCAGGAAGCTTCTTATCATCTCTTACTTCCAGTGCCTTCATTCTGTTGAATATTTCCAATTTCTCTTATAAATTGGGTGTGTATGTACAAATGATTTGCATGCTGTCTCCCCCATTAAACTATGAGTTCCTTGAGGGCAGAGATTATCTTCTACATTTTTTTAATCCCCAGCACTTAGTACAGTGCCTAGGATATAGTAGGTGCTTAATTGATGTTTATTGTCTGCCTGCCTGACACTATTAACAAATTTATAGAATTAATGCTCTACCAATCAACCTACCAAAGCAATATTTCACAGAACTACATAAAATAATAGCAAAATTCATTTTAGAGAAAGAAAACATCTGTAATATCCAGAGAAATAATAATAAAAAGTAGAAATGAAAGGGAAATAGCACTTCCACACTTCAAACTATTTATTAAAGCCTCTAGATGAAAAAGAGTAAATAATGGATTTAAAAAAAAAAACAACAGTGATTGATAAAGAAAAAAATCATAAATTACTCAGGAAAGAACTTTCTATAATAAGAACTACTGAGAAAATTGTGAAGCAGTCTTGAAGAAATTAGATCCATACCAATATATTACACCTTATTTCACATTAAACTAAAATTTTACAGGTGATGTCAATATTAAATATCATCCCCAAAAACCTGGAAGAGAAGCAAAGCATTCACCTTTTACAGTTCTCAATAGTAGATGTGTTATTAACAAAATAAAGGACAAAGATAATTATAAAATAAAACATATAATTTGATTATATAAACTTGAAAAAACCTTTACAAGAATACAAATTAATGTGCCTATGGTAAGAAAATGAGTAGTCCACAAGCAGGAAAAAGTTTTTGTATTAAAGAGTTCTGATAAGGGTTTTGAATCTGAAACATAGACAGATAAAATAACTACATGAGATAAAAAGCCACTTACCAATAGAAAAATATTTGAAAGAGGTAAACAAAAACTTCTATTTTTAGAAAATTTATTTATTTACATTGTTTACAACATTCAGTTCCACAATCCCTTCAGTTTAAAATTTTTGCCTCCTCCCTAACCTTCTCAGGCATAGCAGCATGAAATCAAATATAGGTTCTACAAATATCTTCACATTAAATATTAGTCAAGTTGTAAAGAAGGAATATAACCAATGGAGTGAGCAATGAGAAAGAAGTGATGAAACAAAACAAAACACAAAAGAGAGAGAGCAAATAGTTTGCTTCAATCTGCATTCAGACTCTGTAGTTTTTCTCTAGATGTGGATATCACTTTCCATCATGAGTCTTTTGGAGTTGTCTTCTAACCTTGTGTTGCTGAGAAGAGTCCATTATATCAAAGTTAGTTATCACACATATGATGTGTCTGTAATTGTGTACAAAGTCTCTTGGTTCTGTTCTCCTCACCCAGCATCAGTTTATATAAGTCCCTCCAGGTTATTATGATGTCTGTCTACTCCTCATTGCTTATAGCACAATAATATTCCATTAAATTCATATAGCACAACTTGTTTGGCCATTCCCCAGTTGATGGGCATCCCCTTGATTTCCAATTCTTTACCACCACCAAAAGAGCTGCTATAAATATTTTTTGTACATATAGGCCCTTTTCCCAGTTCTATGATCTCCTTGGGACACAGCCCTAGAAGTGGTGTTGCTGGGTCAAAGGGTATGCACTTATTTATAGCCCTTTGGGCATAGTCCCATATTGCTCTCTAGAATGGTTAAGTCAGTTCACAACCCCACCAATAATGCATTAGTGTTCCAATGTTTCCATATCCTCTCCAGCATTTATCATTTTCCTGTTTTGTCATCTTAGCCAATCTGACTGGTGAGATGTGGTACCTCAGAGTTGTTTTGATTTGCATTTCTCTAATCAACAGTGATTTAGAACATTTTTTCATATGCTTTTAGATATCTTTAATTTCTTCCTCTGCAAACTGCCTGTTCATATCCTTTGACCACTTATCAATTGGGGAATGACTTATATTCTTACAAATTTGACTCAGTTCTCAGTATATTTTAGAAATGAGACCTTTATCAGAGACACTGGTTGTAAAAATTCTTTCCCAATTTCCCCTTCCCTCTTAATCTTAGTTACATTGGCTTTATTTGTACAAAAACTTTTCAATTTAATGTCATCAAAAGTATCCATTTTGCATTTCATAATGCTCTCTAACTCTTGCTTGGTCATAAAATCTTCACTTCTCCATAAATCTGACAGGTAAACTATTCCTTGCTCTCCCAGATTGTTTATAGTATCAGCCTTTATACCTAGATCATTCACTATTTGGACTTTTTTTTTTTAATACTGTGAAAGATATTGTTTTATGGCAGTTTCTGCCATACTATTTTCCAGTTTTCTTAGCAGTTTTTCTCAAGTAGTGAGTTCTTATCCCAGAAGCTAGGGTCTTCAGGTTTATCAAAGAATAGATTGCTATAGTCATCGACTGCTGTGTCTTGTGTGCCTAATCTATTCCACTGATACACAACTCTATTCCTCAGACAGTACCAAGTAGTTTTGATGATTTCTGGTTTATAGTACAAATTAAAATCTGGTATGGCTAGGCCACCTTCACGAGCATTTCTTTTCATTATTTTTTTTATTATTCTGGACCTTATGTTCTTCCAAATGAATTTTGTTACTATTTTTTTCTAGCTGTATAAAATATTTTTTGGTAGATTGATTGGTATGGCAATAAACATGTAAATTAATTTAGGTAAAATTGTCATTTTTATTATATTAGCTTGACACAGCCATGAGCAAGTTATGTTTTTCCAGTTATTTAGATGTGACTTTATTTGTGTGAAAAGTGTTTTGTAATTTTCTTCATAAAGGTCCTGGGTTTGTTTTGGCAGGTACATTTCCAAATATTTTATAATGTCTACAGTAACTTTAAATGGAATTTCTCTTTCTCTCTCTTGTTAGATTTCATTAGAAATATATAGGTATGCCAAGGATTTATGTAGGTTTATTTTATACCCTGCAACTTTGTTAAATTTATTATTGCAAGTAGTTTTTTATTCAATTCCCTAGGATTCTCTAAGTATATCATCATAACATCTGCAAATAGTGATAGCTTAGTCTCTTCTTTGTCTAATCTTATTCCTTCAATTTCTTTCTCTTCTCTTATTGCTACTACTAACATCTCTAACACCCAATTGAATAAGAGGGGTGATAGTGGACATCCTCGTTTAACCCTTGATCTTATTGGAAATGCTTCAAGCTTATCCCAATTACATAAAATACTTGCTGATGGTTTTAGAAAGATGCTACTTATTATTTCAAGGAAGACTCCATTTATTTCTATACTTTCTAGTGTTTTTAATAGGAATGGGTGTTGTATTTTGTCAAAAGACTTTTCTGCATCTATTGAGATAATCATGTGGTTTCCACTAGCTTTTTTGTTGATATGATCAATTATACCGATAGTTTTCCTAATATTGAACCATCCTTGCATTTCTGGAATAAATCCTACCAGATGAAAGTGTATTGTTCTTGTGATAAGTTGCTGTAGTCTTTTTTTGCTAATATTTTATTTAAAAATTTTGCATCTATATTCATGAGGGAAATTGGCCTATAATTTTCTTTCTCCATTTTATTTCTTCCTGATTTTGGCATCAGTACCATATCTGTGTCTTAAAAAGAATTTGGTCCTTCTTCTCCAATTTTCCCAAATACTTTGGAGAGTATTGGAATCAGTTGTTCTTTATATATTTGATGCTATTCATTATTAAATCAATCTGGCTCTGGAGATATTTTCCTAGGGAGTTCATTGATGGCTTGTTCAATTGCTTTTTTCTGAAATGGTGTTATTTAAGTAATTTACTTCCTCTTCAGTTAATCTGGACAATTTAAATTTTTATAAATATTCATCCATTTCACTAAGATTGTCAAATTTATAGGCATATAATTGGGTAAAATAATTCCTAATTATTGTTTTAATTTCCTCCTCATTGGAGATAGATTCACTCTTTTCATTTTTGATACTGGTAATTTGGTTTAATTCATTTTTTTTAATCATATTGACTAAAGGTCTATCAATTTTATTGTTTTTTTTTTCCAGAAAACCAGCTCTTAGTTTTATTTATTAATTCAGTAGTTTTCTTAATTTCAATTTCATTAACCTCTCCTTTGTTTTTCAGTATTTCTAATTTAGTATATAATTGGGGATTTTCCATTCGTTCTTTGTCTAGAATTTTCAGTTGCATGCTCAATTTATTGATCTCCATTATCTCTATTTTATTCATGCAAGCATTCAGAGATATAAAACTTCTCCTAAGAACTGCCTTTGCTGCATCCCACAAGTTTTGGTAGGTTGTCTCATTATCGTCATTCTCTTGATTGAAGTTACTGATTGTTTCTATAATTTCTTGTTTGACTCACTCATTCTTTAGGATTAAATTATTTAGTTTCCAATTAATTTTTAGTCTATCTTCCCATGGCCCTTTATTAGATATAATTTTTATTGCATCATGATCTGAGAAGGATGCATTTAGAATTTCTGTTTTTATGTACTGAATTTTGAGGTTTTTATGCCCTACTACATGGTCAGCTTTTGTGTATGTGCCATGTACTGCTGAGAAAAATATATTCCTTTTTATCCTTTTTTACCTTCTCTAAAATTTTATTCACCTCCTTAACATCTTTCTTGATTATTTTGATGTTACATTTATCAAGTTCTGTGAAGAGGAGACTGAGGTCCCCCAGTAGAATAGTTTTGTTATCTATTTCTTCCTCCAACTCCCCTAACTTCTCTAGGAATTTGGATATTCTACTGCTTAGTGCATATACGTTTAGTAATGATATTGCTTCTTTTTCAATGGTGTCTTTTAGCAGGATACAGTTTCCTTCCTTATCTCTTTTAATTAGGTTTATTTTTGTTTTTGCTTTATCTGAGAAAAGGATTGCTACCCCTGCTTTTTTTTTTTTACTTTAGCTGAAGCATAATATATTCTACTCCAATCTTTTACCTTTACGTTGTGTGTATCTCTGTCTCAAATGTGTTTCTCATAAACAGCATATTGTAGGATTATAATTTTTAATCCATTCTGCTATCCACCTCCATTTTGTGGGAGAGTTCATCCCATTCACATTCACAATCATGATTACTATCTGTGTCTTTCCCTCTATCTTATTCCCTTCTCTGTTTGTGTTTTTATTTCTCCCTTCTCCCTTGAACTCCTTAAGAGTTTTCCTTTTTGGGGTGACTAGGTGGTGTGGTAAATAGAGTACTGTCCCTGGAGTGAGGAGAATCTGAGTTCAAATTTGGCCTCAGACACTTAATACTTACTAGCTGTGTGACCTTGGGCAAGTCACTTAACCCCAGTTATCCCTCCAAAAAGCAAAAAAAAAGTTTTTCTTTTCACCACCACCTCCCTCTGTATTCCTTCTCTATGCACAACCCCTCCCTTTACCTACCCTTCTCCCTTAGTACTTGTTCCCTCCCTTCTAACTAAACCCTCTTTTTCCCTCTTTCCCCTCCTACTGCCTGTAGGGCACAGTAGATTTTTATATTTAATGAAGTATGTTATTCCATCCTTGAACCCAATTTGATGAGAGCAAATTTCATAAAATGTTCCTCTCCCTCCCTCCTTTCCCTCTACTATAACAAATTTTTGTATCTTTTCACATTAGAATCTTATACTTAATTGATTATATTATTCCCTCCTTGAACCAAAATGAATGAGAGTAAAGTTCATATAACATTCATCTCCCTCCCTTCTTACCTTCTACTATAGTATATTTTTATTCTTCTTCATATGGCATAATTCACCTTTTTCTGCCTCCTCTTTTCCTTTTCACCCATTATAATCCCATTGCACACCTTAATAAGGTTTTTTATCAACAGATTATCTATGTATATGTATCTATCTCTATCTATGTATATCCCTTTCAAGTTTGTGATACTTATACAATTCTCAATATTGACAGGAATCAGTTTCCCATATAGGGATGTAAACAGTTTGCTCTTATTGAATCACAAGTTATGTGAGTGTGTGTGTGTGTGTGTGTGTGTGTGTTCTCTGTTTACTTTTTTATGTCTCTCTTGAGTCTTGTATTTGTAGTTGAAATTTTCCATTGAGCTCTGGCTTTTTCATCAGGAAGGTCTGGAACCCCTTATTCCATCAAGTGACCTAAAAAATTATGCTCAGTTTTGCTGGATAGTTGATCCTTGGTTGCAGTCCAGGCTCTTTTGCCTTACAAAATATCATATTCCAATCCCTCTGATATTTTAATGGAGAAGCTGCTAGGTCCTGTGTGATACTGACTGCAATTACATGATATTTGAATTGTTTCTGTCTGGCCCCTTGAAGTATTTTCTCCTTGACCTGATAATTCTGGGATTTGGCTACAATATTTCTTGGAGTTTTCAATTCAGGATCTCTTTTAGGAGATGTTTGGTGGATTCTTTTGATAATTATTTTACCCTCTGGTTCTAGGACCTCAGGGCAGTTTTCTTTGATAATTTCTTAAAAGGTGTTGTCCAGGCTTTTTTTTTTTCATTATGGTTTTCCAGTAGACCAGATTATCTCTCCTGCATCTGTTCTCTAGATCATTTATTTTTCTCTTGAGACTCTTTACATTTTCTTCTAATTTTTCAGTCTTTAGGTTTTGTTTGACTGATTCTTGATGCTTCATAGAGTCATTAGCTTCAATTTGACTGATTCTAATTTTTAGTGAATTATTTTCCTCTGTTAATTTTTGAACCTCCTTTTTCCTTGTGTTCAGATTTCACTTTTAGGGATTTATTTTCTCCAGTTAGATTTTGAACCTGCCTTCCCAACTCACAAATTTTGCTTTTTAAGGATATTCTTTTCTTCATTGATACTTTTTTTTTTATTTTGGCAATTATAATTACTTTTAATGGTCAATTTATCTTCTACCTCCCTAATTTGGCTTTTAAAACCCTTCTTGAATTCTTCCAAGAATGCATTTTGAGCTTGAGACCAATTCATATTCCCTTCTGTGGTCTCAGGTGTGAGTATAGAGTCAATGCTGTCCCCTTCTGAATTTGGTTCTTCAAGTTCTCCATAATAGTATTCAATTGTTTTTGTTTTTCCAACTTGCTTCTTGCCCATTGTGATTGCCTATTTCCTGGTTTTAAAAGTGGATTTCTGCTTCTGGGATACAGAGGGCTCTGACCCATGCTTCTTAAGCTGGGAGCTAGGGTCTTGGGTTGATAACTTTGTGTGCTGTAGCCTCTGGGTGTCTAGACTGAGGTCAAGGCCAGGACTTGAAGTGTTTCCCCTGGATTACACTGGGGCTCACAGAGCAAGGTGTGGGGGAGGGGTGGTCTGGCTACTTAAGTTTTCTACCTCTGTGCCCCTTAGCTAGAGCTCAGTCATGCTCAGCAGCTGGTGGCCAGGACACACTAACACACTAGTGTCTGAAGATTCCCTTGATTGTGCTAAGGCACACCTGTGATTCTGGCGTTAGGGCTTGCTGACTCCAGCCCCCTGGACTTTAGGGTCTAGCACTGGTCAGCAGAGGTTGGGCTTGTTGGGATGACTCCCACCCTTCACTTCAGCCTTGGCACAGCCTCAATCACAGCCTTCCTCTAGGACTCCCAAACTTGCCTCTGGTTCCACTGTTTCAGGATTTTACACCAGGGCAATATTCTCTGGGTTTTCAGGGACAGAGAGGGGGATTACAGCAGCTAGGGTTTATACCATCTTGGCTCCCAGAAGTTCAGGTAGATGATTTTCAAACATCCAGGACATAGGTTGATAGCCCCAGGAGTAGCTGCCACTGCCATGGGTCTTGCACTTACCTCTTACCCAGCTCCAATGGATTCTCCATCCTGTGGTGAGAGGTCTGAGAATTACCCCTCTAGTGAGTGAATCTGCTCACCAGAACTCACTCTGGCTCTGTTGTGGCCTAGTCACAGGTCATACTGGTACAGCCCCCATGCTCAGTGCTCCATGTTCCCCCTTACCAGTCCTACATGTACACTTTCCTGGACTGGGAATCTGCCCTGCTCTGTCTACCAATAGATTCTGTCACTCTAAAATCCATTCAAATTCACTTTTTAGAGGTTATGGACATAATTCACAGAGGAGTTCAGGTGATTTCCTGCTTTCACTCCATCATCTTGGCTCTGCCTCCTTAAACAAACATTTCTCAAAAGAATTGTAAACACTGAAAGTTCAAAATCATTAATAATCTGAGAAACATGTATATATATATGTCACAATTACGCTGAGATTTTACTTCACACTCTGCAAAATGACAGACAAAAGATGGGAATAATCAATATTGGAGGTGTTGTAAAAAGATAGATACACTAATACTTTATTGATAGACCTGTGGAAATAGTATAACTATTCTTGAAAACAATTCATAATTATGCAAATAATGTCTATAATGTACCAATCACTTTTGCTAAAGATTTCCTAGGAAGGTATATACCTCAAGAATATCAATAACAAAAATAAGAGCCCATATACACCCAATTATTTATAGCAGTATTTTTAGTAGGAACAAATAGCTTAAAATGAAGTAGGTGTCCATTGGATGGTGAATGGAAACAACAGACTATGGTATATGAATGTAATGGAATATTACTGTACTATAAGAAATGACAAATGAGATGAATAGAGATAAGCATGATCAGTATAAAGAGCTATATAAAATGATGCAGAGCAAGGTAAGATGAGCCAAGAAAACAATATACACTTGGACTAAAACAATATAAATAGGAAAGCAACCCACACACAAAAAAGGAAAGTATGTGGAAGGAAGAAAAAATATACACAATGATTGCCACAGTATAAAGGTGTAAGCCATACACAAGCAGCTTTCCAGAGGATGGCTGCTGTAAACAGCTTTTAAGGTTCTGTTTACACAGTATAGTGAACATTCTATTCAGTAACAAATCAGAGCAAAACATTCACAGAAAATCAAGGTACAGCATTCACAATGTTACAGCTTATCACAAAAAATCAAAATACAGCATTCACCATATCACAACTCAACAACTTATCACTAAAATGGCCACATAGTTTTCACCAGAGTGGTCACATAGTTTTGAACAATGTACAATCATTAAGTCAATCAATCACTTAGTAACTCAATCATTCAATCATAAAGTACAAAAGATAAATATTCTCCACCCATGGGGCACACTAATTTAAAAATCAGTCACTATTCAGTCATCAGTCACTACTCAGTACCCTTGGGGTAGTGGAAAATTCACAGGCCATCCACCCCTTGGTCACAAGTAAATCACAGTTTCATCACTACTCAGTACCCATGGAGAGATCTTTTAGTCTTGACTTACGGCAGGCTTTCAGCTTCCCAGGATCCCCTTCCATCATCCTACCTGGATTCACCAAACTGTCACCTGGGTTCAAAGGCAGATAGCTCCCAGTTCCTTGTCCAGCTCTCCATTCAGTTCCTGTTCCAGGCTGAAGCTCACAGTGTCCAGTCCACCTTAAATCCTGCAAAGTCTCTGTTTCCAGGAAATCAAGGTTTAACAAAGCTACAAATAGGTTCATAAAAAGTAACAATATCACAGTCATGCTTCCTCAGTCTTCTGCAACTCTGGCTGGCCCTCAGAAATCCTCTTTTATCTTCTTCTATCCTTTTTAAAAAATATTTTTTGTTATAATAAAGGTCCTTCCTGGAGAGGCATGAGAGGGATATTGTGGAAAATCAAAGTCACTTTTTTTTAATCTACTAAAAAACAAAATCTATTTTAAAAACAAAGAAAATCTATTAGTGATTTTTTTCTTTATATTTATATCAGTGAAAATCCTCCTTTTTTAAAAATCTACAACTTCATTTTCTCAGCCATGTTCTACAGGCCTTAGTTTGTTGTTTATCTGCAAATATCCAGATTAACTCAGAGTAAATAAAGAGAACCACTTGGGACCATTTAGTATCATTAGCTCTGACTTGAGATAAACAGAATAAATAAACTCCCACTTAAGTGAGAACGCATTCTTCTGATTGTGGAAGTCTTGAAAAGTTCCCAATGTCTAGCCACCTCACAAGTTCCCTCTAATGTGTTGTTTTGTTTATTCTGTATATCATAAGTCAAAGAAGAGAGTGTTTGCATTACTAAAAATATTTTAACAATAATTCAAACTTAATCATCTCTAAATCCTTTTAAAATCACAAATAAGAATTGTAAAAATGAAGATGAAGCTCTAAGCTTGGTTATTTACATTTCATATTAAAAATTATATATTGTCCTTAACAATACAAATGTGCCATGCTCTCCTATGTCTCTTGATTTTTTTCTTATTTGCATTTTCCTCAATGTTGTTACCAATGTTATTTTGTTATTTCTATTATTTGTAAATTTCACATCAGTGTACATACTTTTATATTCTACTGTCTTTACTCTGTATTATTTCATATTACTTTCCCCACATTTTTATGTTATTATTTGTCATTATTTATAGTATAATAATATAAAATTAACATATCAAAATTTGTTAAGCTATACCATCAATGAACACATGATTTTTTTCTAATTTTGATAATTTCATATGAATTTGAAATGAATGTTAATACATGAAATAATTTTGATTATTGCAAAAAAATCAGATACAAATATAGTTCAAGCAAATTAGATATGAATATGTGCATGGTCTATTTTTTTCTGCCAATAACATCTTTAGTCTCAACATTAGATTCACTGAGTCAAAGTGAATGGATAACTTTTCAGATCTTATTATAAAAAAACTATGCTGTTTTCCAAAAAGATTGTGCCAATTCACAATTCCACCACCATTGAAAGTGTCTGTTTCTCCACATCACCATCAGTACTGAATTTTATCATTTTAAACTCTTTGATATTTAACTAGCATAATGTGGCACCTCAGATTTGTTCTTCCTTTCATATCTCTGAGTAGAAGGGTTAAAATATTTTTGAGATAGTAATAATTTTTATTTCTTGAATTTTTAACTATTTATCCACACTGTTTTACCCCATATCTATTAGGAATTATATCAATTTTTGTCAATTTCTTAGAAATTTTTTGTCAAATTTTATCAGAAATATTTATGGCTAAAACTTATGTTATTAACATTGCTGATAGTAGATAGATATAGAAATAGGTATATAGTTCTTTTGCTTTTTAGTATTTTAAATGGTCAGTCTTGGTTCTCTGAATTTAGATGGGGCAATGTATTTCCTGTCCGATAAGTAAAGATTCCTACAAAAATCCAGGTTTATGAAGCTTATGACTGAAAACATAGCACCATAAAATAGCATTTCAGTATCTCTAATACTCTCACACATATATAAACTCATGTGGCCTTTCATTAATTTGCCTTAGGAACATAGCTCAACAAAATTTTTAAAAATGAGTTTTCACATATGTGTTTTCACATTCTTAATAATTCTTTACTCATATTGTTTCATTACCATGAACATTTTTTATGAGAGAAGACTGTTATTAGGAATTCATCTGTTCTTAATTTATTCTTTACCTAAAGCTATAGCATAATGTTCTATTTGTAATGTCAGGCCAATTGGTTGATGTAGAAAAAGGCTGATATTAACAGCTGAAAATCATCATCAAAAAGGGGTGGGGTGGGAATGAAGAATCCTATCCAGACTTAATCCTGAATACTTTATAAATTGCTTCTTTCCAGTAAAACAATTAACACATTCAGCTAAATATTTTATAAAGAAGGTAAGTAATTGTATATTTTCCATAGCATATACTTTTCCTGTACTTTTCTCATTCCTACAAGCATAGCAATGGTGCATTTTTAGGTTTTAGAGTAAAATGGCATTTTAGTTGCATTAGGAGAAAATGCACATCTTGTTATTAACATTTTTCATTATTTACTGAGCATGTGTCCAGTGGCTGTAAAATGGCAGCTACACAAATCCAGTAAGGCAAATATTTGAAGCATAAATTTAACATGAAAAGAGGACATTATACCATATAAATACTTGCTGGATGTAAACATCTCAGCCATGTGAATTGGATTAACTTCAAAGGATCTGAGTACCATTTAGTAAATAGCCTCTTCTAGTGGACTAAATGGTACCTTGATATCCTGAGAGAGATAATTCATTGCAATTCATTGAAAAGATTCCTCACTGTATTGTTTGTTTGCTGAAGGAACAGGTTTTACATTCTGCTTTTACCAAAATCTGTCTCCAAAAAATTCAAGATCCTTTATAACCATAATTTTATCTCCACAATTTTCATACACTATGTTGCATATGACTTTGAAGAACTCCTTTTTGTATATATGAATTATTCCATTCATTCAACAAATATTTATTGAGTCCCTATTTTGTTTTTTGTTCATGATCACAGATTTTGAATGATGGAATTCTAGATACCTAAACAGAGATTTAAAGAGTAGCACACAATACTGTCTGATCCCTTGACTTCTCTATCTAATGCTTTCTCTACAGTTTCACAGTACATCTTTACAACAAAAACAAAACATATAAATGGAATTTTGAAAAACAGTTTTTCATAATAAGAAAAATAAGAAAGCAAATATATTAACAGAAAGGTTAGTGCATAAAAGAAGTGAAATTCATATTTTATTTCTTTTGGACATTTGCAATTAGAATTTTGCTTCAGATTTAAGAGCTTAAACCTTAAAAATCCTGCAGGCATTCCCTATTACCTGACAACAAGATCAGCCTCTTCATTTATAGTTTCAAAGTTACTTCACTACTGATATTTTATATAATGTAAACCAGGAAGGAATGTTGGTAAGCAAGAGGAAAATGCCTACCTGAATATTTTGGACCTCCTTGGAGTTCTCCTAGATCAAGAATAGCTTCCAGAGTTCCTGAAATCATATAGGACCCATGCTTACATGCTACACTAGGAATGTCTTTGGATATTTGTAAGACATGTAACACATAGGTGGGCTGCTAACACAGGTTAACTCTTGATCTGATCAGACAGGAAGGACAGGAAGACAGCTTCAAAGGGGTTAATAATCTTACATTATTCTAGTCTAGTTTTCTCAAAGGAAGTTGCTAATAATGGGATCACCAAGTCCTACAGTATTCACTAATCACCCTTCTTTCAGGTGCCAACAAGAAGGGGAACAGGAGGTGTAACTATCCCTACATGTTGATGGGGTCAGTTGAGACAGGCACAACTTGAGCACACCCTTAAATCCCCACAAGCCTCAATGGGGGCCAGTTGAGGCAAGGACAGATTCCCCCCAAGCCTCAAAGGGGGCCAATCAAGGCATGCACAGTTTTACAGCTTGTACATTCAACCCTAAGTGTTTCCAACTCACTGACCCATGCACACCTGTTTTATAGGGCAACAGACAAAGAGGGCATATTGCCAGCAATGGCCTCACAAGTTTGCATTATCTCACCATTATTTCTCACTGTGCAGTCATAGTAGATATTTACAATTTAAGCACAAATGTTTATATTATTTATCATTATATAATGCTGTGCAAGCATGGTGGAGATGTTTACAAAACAACCCCTGCTCCAAAGGACTTTACATTTAAATAAAAAAGGTGACCTGTACATTTACAGCATACACAAACACATATAATGTAGATTCAAGCTAACCTTGGAGTATGAGGAGGAAGTAGCTGGATGCACCAGGAAATGAAGCATTTGAAATTGAGTCTTAAAGGATACCACAAATTCTCAAAAGTGGAGGTGAGTAGGGGTTTAAATAAATTTAAATTCAAAGCACTAAAAGGAAGATTTTTCTTTAAAGATTAGATCTATGATTAAATCAACCTAAGGAGTACCTAGTGAAAAACGTCTGCCAGATGGGAAGATGGGCACTTAAAAAAAATGTTCTCTTAGATGGTAGCCTGGGTTACCAAGGGGTTAAGTGACTTGGCACTATGTCACATAGTTAATTATTCACCAAGACAGACCGTGAGCACAGATTTTCCTGACTCCTCAGGGTACTTTCCTGTCTACTATGATATGTTGCCACACAGAGATAACTAAGATGGGATCCCTAACCTCATATAAGTTGTAATCTACTAAGGAAGACACAACATAGATAGATAGATAGATAGATAGATAGATACATAGATAGATACATAGATAGATAGATGGATGGATGGATGTACATATGTGCATGTATATGCACACACACACATACACATAGACATAGACATAGACAAATGTAATGCAAACTAGAACATTATAGGTGGTGAAAGGTAAAAAGCAATCTGAATGATATTTATGATTAGGAAGGCAGGAAGAAGTAAGGCCATTTATTTCAATATTTCAAGGATCTCTAATTCCACTAATATAAATACTCCCTCTTCTGATAACAGGTTAGTAAAGCTCCCTCCTGGCAGTAGTAGGTGGTTAATATGAGTTACAGTGGACAAAACAATTCACCACCTGGTGGGCACCACTCTGATGATGAATCTTTCATGCAAATTGAAAAAGTAAAAACAAAGGGAAAGTGAATACATGCTGGGTGGTTTCACAGGTCAAAGGAAAACATACAGCTATTTAATTTTGGCCGAAGTCTTTTGGTCCCCCCAAAAAAGCCCCTGCTGATGCATAAAATGCTGTTTTGCATTAAGGAACTAGGATGCTTTTTTTTTTTTTCTCTCTTGCTAAATTATCAATATACTTTCCAGAACACAGATATACTTATGTCCTAACTCCCCACTTCCCCTTTCATAAGTAAGTTTTGAGCTGGTAGTGGTAGGTATTATGCATTTATTTTTAAATGGAATCTTCCAAGAAGTCCCCTTTTTTGATTTAAAAAAAATAATTCTTATGAACACCTGCTGAGTTTAATTGCCCTGCAGATTGTGCTGATTAGAAGTGAAGAGACTAAGTTTTTCTGACCAATTGACTGCAGTTATATTTAATTTCATAGTCTTTTTTTCTTTTTCCCTTCTTATTAGTTGAGGATAGTATGTTTAAGGCTCTTAGACACCCAAAACAAAAAGGAATCCTGTGAATTGAAATGATGTCTGTCTGTGGTGTTGTCTAGATAAAGACATCTAAAAGAGAGAAAAATCGACCTTCAGAGCAAGGCCTCAGATCTCACAAAGAAAGTGTTTATTCTAGGTAGTATCCAGAAAAAATGAAAATTTTTGATGAAATTTTGAAAGACGTTATCATGACCTGAAGTGGTATGGATTGGAATGCATAAAATAAGTAATTGTTACATACTCGCACACAAACACACACACACACATACACACACACAAATGAGATTGTTGAGATTAAAAAAAACACATAATCAGATTCATTAAAAAAATTCAGAGACAATGTTTTTAAAGTGTTTTCTAGAAGAGCCTTCAAAATATCATGAAGCCAACTTCTATTTATATTAATAGAGATAAAATTAATGCAGAGAAAAAATATCCAGAATATTTTAGGCATATTATCATTTGGAAAAGTATTATCATCACTGGCCATTTAAGATCGAAAGATGTTCCTTGGAAGACAAAAGCCTAAATAATTTTAATTTATGTAAACCATGGGCAATTTTCTGGCAATTAAAAGAAAATAGATTGTTACTAAAAGAAACATGTAGATTGTGTTTCTTATATTTCCAGTGTGGACAGAGCTAAAGTCAATGAGCGTGAAGGATTTATATTGGATGGAAGAATGACTTTTCTGATTGAACATTGTGAAACATGGAAATGAATATCTTCGAGTAGTCTTTTTCTCTTGGAGGTCTGGTCTGCTTAGGTGTAGCCATGCATGAAGGGATAACCTTTCAAGATCCATTCTTGCTGGGTATTTCTAATAATGTCTCGGTAGAATTGACAGTTTTTAAAAGAATCTAAAAATAGTTGAGTTTGGGACATAATTGATGCAGAATTATTTCCTTATAGACTATCTTCTCTATCCATGCACTGTTCTCCCTCCCTCTATCCTGTGTCCATGTCACATATGCAGCAGCATGATGTTGTACGGGAAGTACCACCTGACTGCTTTCTATTTCATTATTTCTGCTATCAGTAACTTCTACCTTCTCAAGGCATACAGTGTAGTCAAGAGCTTATACATTGCTCTGCCCTGAAACAAAGCCGTGATTAACTCAACCTGGTGAGTGCTCTCGAGTTTTATGCTTTCTCTTCTCTTCTTTCCTCTCCCTTCCTCTCCTCCTCTCCCAATCAACAAGCATTTATTAAGCATTTACTTTTTCCAAGGCACATTTATGCATAAATATGAATTTATAATATATAAGTATAAATATTTAAAGTTTTGTTCATGTGTTTGGGGAGAGGAGAAATGGCATGCTGAAGTATGAATTCTAGAATCACAAATAAAAATATTGGAATATATCCACTGTCTAGATCCTCTGGGCCAAAACATACTATTTCTTTGTTTTGACTTCCACCACATAAAAGGTTCTCCTTTCTACTGTGGGAGACAAAGAACTAACCACTGGGACCACTTCAACAATATTTTTTTTCTGATATATTTTTATTTAGTTCATTAAATAGTTCTCAATTACATGTTAAATTTTTTAACTTTCATTTAATTTTTTTTAATTTTGAGTTCCAAATTCTCTTTACCTCACCCACTTCTCTTCCCTTCTTGAGAAGGCAATGTTACGGAAATCTAAAAGATCTTCCCTGCCCCTAGGCCCTTTGCTAAAGTGGCTACGTGACTTTGAGGACCCTTGGATATTTGAAAGTATACTGTGTTCCCTAATAGGCTGAATGTGGTCACGTGGAGCCTGTGGCGCCAGGC